>OZ035852.1:14043580-14522445 GCA_964034905.1 Itoplectis maculator | reverse complement strand
TACACACTCGTGAAAGTCTCGTTACAGCCTTGGAAGAAAATCCTCCTTTGAATCCAGGGCTAAAATGAAGCCCGACTACCCTACTAACGAACCCCCACCGGCCTTCTCACTGCCTCTCTCGCGGCTTGTAAATTTGTCAGCGCGGAATCCAGCGAATCATCTCTCGGATGTCTGCTCCGTATGCGCTTTTTTTCTCGCATCCACGGCGCTTTCTTCGCACATTTGTGAGAAATTCTTTTGGTACTTGCGAGAAATCGATGGAAAATTAATTTACGGAAAAAATATAGCTCATTCGCTGATGACAAGAATAATTGGAGAATTTGATTGAGATGGTTTCGTCAGCGATATAAATGCCGAATGAGATTTCACGCTAAGGAAAAAGCAGGTAAATCATGCCGACTGTTATTTTTCAAGTATACGTTAACAATGTTGTAATGCAATTATTTTTGTGTTTTTTATTACTTAAAGTTATGCCATTTTACGTGTTGCTCGGCCGCAGGTCGAGTAACAAAAGCACCGTGACACTGTGAATTGCCCGCAGGTACAGATGCGCCATGTTGGCTGGCTCCGAGGTCAACGGTATCCGGAAATGCCCCGGAGACTACGGGACCTCCGGGCTTAAAGCGAAGTACCCTCTTTCGTAGACGAGATACTTGTTCCAGAGCCCGGCGACTCGATTCTCGAATAACGTGAGTTTTCTTTCATCTTTTTTTCACGCTACAACGTCGTCGTCATCGCCGTCATAGTCGCATGAAATAGCCGATGTTTCGTGTGTGTGTTTGCTGTATATACATATGGACGCGTATATAGACATTACATACGGCAAACGGTGCGGTGTCGAGCAATTACGATTGATTCATTCATACTCATCCCTCTTTTAAAAAGTTCATGACTAACGAAAAGCATTGTTAGCAAACTATTCGAGCTGTGATTGGCTGGGACTCTCAGACCGAGTCCAGGTTTATTTGTCCTTGATAACTTTGACAGTTCTGTCAAATATCGTATTTTATTTAAAACAATAAAAAAATGTTGATGGCGTGTTTTCAGGGGTAGAATATGCGACTTGAGAACGATGGTATAGGTTAAAAGTCGATATTTTGAAAAAATAAATTTCGTGACCCCGATTTGGGCGGTTTTCGGCCTAGGGCCGATTGTGGCCATCACATTCAAAGGAATAAAACGACACATTTAATGCCATAAAAAAAAACATCGAGTAGGTCAATCGGTGAATTTATATGAATTTGTTCGAAAAGCCAACACGTTTTTATGGGGAAAAAATAATTTCAAGAATAAATTAATAAAAATGACCACAATAGGTACAGTGGATAACGGTGCATCTACCATATCTACAGTTTCCGTGGCGATAACCATGGGAAGCGGAAAATCTCGTCGGCGAGCGACGCAAAGGTGCGGTCGACGCCGGTTGCCGGCCGCGAAACGGACGAATGAAAAAAAAGTGCCTCGAAAGCGACGACAGCGACTGCGAACGTTCGTCGTCGGCGCGAGTTGCGCGAAATTCGCCGAGCAAATATGCGGAAGGAGCGAGTGCACCGGAAGTGGAGGCCGAGGCACTCGAGAACTCCCAGTCGAAAATTCATTTAGAAAGTGGGCGAGCGTTCGAGGACACCGAGAGCCGCCGCCGCCGTCGCTCCTCTGCAGCTGGGAATGGAAAGTCGAGGAGAGGGCAACGGCGAGAGAGCCGAGGAAAAGCTGCGAAGCAGCCCGGGGATGTCAAAGTTGAGGAGCCTTCAGCTGGAACGAGCGGACCTCTTCACCGGACTACGGTCAGGTCTTGAAAGGATGCTGCGAGAGCTGTCCGAGAAATGAAAAGTCAACAGTCAACGAAGCCTCATTAAAAAATGAATATAGGTACTTCCGCATGTATACACAGCGTACTTATATATAGCGCATGCGATTAAGCGCAAACAAATATGTTGCACGTTAAATACGGAATATATATTTCCGTCTCGTGTATAACAAGCCGCTCCATCGGCGCGGGGAGGGCAAAAACAATTACCTGTAATTTCTGTAAATGTGTAAAATAACAGACGAGCAAGTTTTCGGTCGTTCTGCGTCATTCCAATTTGCGGAACAGCGCGCGGCAACGGCAGAAGCGGCGAAATCGCGGGGCGGCATTAACGAGACATTAAATTGCATATTCTGATGCGATAACGGTTTCAAGTCGGTCAACGGGTTTGCTAAATATTTGCGCTGGCGAGGCCGCGTTATTCGCTTAGGTTTGATCGTTATAATTTGAAACCCCGCGCGTTGAGGCTAATTCGCGTGAAGAGGCATTGCAAGAGAGGGACAGAGAGAGAAAGAGAGAGAGAAAGAGAGAGAGAAAGAGAGGAAGGGTGAGTAGGCAGAGGCGGCAGCGGCGGTGACTCGAGAGCGAGACTAGGTCGCTCGGTCGCTCTCGGTCGCTCCGAAGTGAAAGAGAGAGCAAGAGAGAGACGAGAGAGAGAGATAGAGAGCAGCCTACGGTGGCCCTATCGCGATTAGCAAACATTTTGCGATTCAAACTCAGAATCCACAATTGAGCTCAACTGAGTTGGCGCCGCAGGATCGAATCGCAACGCCGCTGAGTGTATAACTGTAGATGCAGCGGCAGCATTGAAGAGTGCGGGGCAGGGTGGGATAGTCAGGGGTGAGGAGGGGTTGACGCAGACAGAGCGATAGCAGCGTGCCTAGAGGCCCTGGGGCAAATCGATGACCACAGGAAGCGGCGCCCGCGACTCTATGCGAGAGCAGAGCTATCGCTCCCGGCGCGGATTGTTGTTTGCTTTGAAATCAGCAAACAGCCGAGCAGACAATATTAATCATCGGACTTTGGGTCTGCGCCCGTTTGCGATTCGTCAAAATTGCCCCGGCGTGAGCGCTTTATCTCCCCCCCCCCTCCTCCCCTCCCCGTCTCTTCGTCAATCTCATATTGTTCTCAACTGAGCGCAAAGCTCGATGCCCCCCCGCTGGAAAAATGTGAAAAAAAAATACTCGACTGTCGAAGAATCCTAGCCAAGGTATTTTCGTCAAATTTCGCAAAATTATACTCCGCGCAAAAGCCGACCCGAAGCAGCAGCGCCGCGAAACCCGCACTCAGAAAAAAATGTATCGTTGCCTGAGACGACAACAAAGCTTTCATGATTCCCGCAACTATAAATAATTAAACCGGCTGCCAAATGATAGTGCCCGTGACTATTTATATAATAGAACACACTATATTTGACATTGTTATCCCCTGAATTTTTCTCAGCGCGCTGGAAATTCCGGCGTCGAGAGGATTTTTCGCTCCACGCGCCCGCTGCCAATATTTACGCGGTCTCTCCACTCGAAAACTCGGCGCGTTCGGCGCGGGCGCTAATTAAAAACGCCCGGTCCAGCTAATACGAGTCGATACGCAAGCGAAACGCGATTTGGCCGCAGTTTGCCGTGAGCGTGTAATGAGTCGGCGGAACCGATAGTAGAGATAGCGGACCGGGCGAGCGGGGGTGGGGGGGGGGGGGGGAGTGGTGCCGCGGCCCCCAAACCGATTAACCGGAGACCGCGCGCTTTCGGCAAACTCCACAGA
Source organism: Itoplectis maculator (assembly GCA_964034905.1). NCBI lineage: Eukaryota > Metazoa > Arthropoda > Insecta > Hymenoptera > Ichneumonidae > Itoplectis > Itoplectis maculator. The sequence goes on along the minus strand of OZ035852.1, from coordinate 14,518,880 downwards.
GAGAGAGAGAGAGAGAGGGACACTCTGTCCCTCTCTCTGTGCTCGTTCTCGTTCACTCTCTATCTGAGTGAAACAGAACGTGTAAGAGAGGGAAGAGAGATAGAGCAGAGGCTGCGTCCGGTGCGTGAATCGAAATTCGCAGAGCTACCGACTGTACACAGGCTCGACAGGACGTTAGTACGATAAACTACTACGGCTGCACAGTGTGTACACGATCTCTCGTGGCTGTTTGTTCTCGTGCGCGCACAGAGCCTTCCCCCCTCCATTTCCCCTTCGTCCTCCGACCTTCCTCCCGAGTCCTCCGTTCGCCCCCCCCCCTCCCCCCCTTGCTCACCGGCAACAATAGAAGTCTCTAAGAGCACGCTGGGTGACTATAGATCTTGCGACCGCAGCGAGCGACGTCGAGCCAGCGCACGTGAACGGCTAACGGGGGCTGGTTTCCCGTTTGCGAATCCTCTCCCCCCCTCCTCCCTCCCTCCCTCTTTCCGCGTTGTCCGCCCTCGTCTTGTGTGTACCGCGTGGATATACCTATGTATGCCATGTAGATAGAGGTATATATTCTACATATCCCGCTGCGCGCTTCACTCGCCCGAATCCGCACGACGCGCGCGGGCTGCGTCGCTAGATCCGAGATCCTAGATAGGACCCGGCGTGCACCATGGTTATGAAGCTCGCTGTAAATAACCGGCCCGTCGCGGCTTAGCCGCCGCTCGCTTTCGCCAAGCGCGCGCACTGTACCCCGTCTCCCTCCAGCCCCCCCCCCCCTGCCCCCTCCCACCCTCGCGAATCCATCTTCCATCCCTCTATCTCCGTTTTCGCGCAGGGCCATCGCTGCGGAACGGATCCACTAAATTTTCCGTTCGCGAGTCTCGCGTCGGGTGACATTCATTTTGCGAAAGGATTGAATGCGACCACCAGGCGGGAGGTGGAAGGGGGGGGGGATGGGGTGCGGAGGGAAAGTCCATCCCAGGTTGCAGGTTGTGGGTCGTCGCGCGCGGCAATGTTCGCGCGGCACTCTGTCAAATTAGCGCGCGAGCGCAGCAGACGACGATACGGCGACGATAGCGACGACAGTTGATTGTCTACGTAAATTCCATTGCCATAGCGCGTCAATGTCTCGCGTCTGTCAGTCTCCGAGGGTTCTGTCGACGCGGAGTTTATGGAGCGTAGGAGCGCGGAATTTCCGGGTGGTGAGTCGCGGGAGAAGGACGAGGAGGATGAGGAAACGAGAGCGACCAATAGGAAGGTCGAGATGAGGAAGCGACAGGACGAATTGGTGGAGCGGGGGAAGAGGATGGATCTGCGGAGACTCGTGATGTCGGAGAGAAGCAGAGCCGAGCGGGAAGACATCGTTCGGTGCAATCGGGAAGCGCGAGAACGAAAGATGTTGCAGGCACAACGGGACGAGAAATTGGGGCAGGAGTTGTTGCAGCGAAAAAGTAAGAAAAAAATATATATAGGGTAGACGTACCGTTTTTAACCATCTTAGGGCCAATTGTGGCCATACATTCAAAGGAATAAATCAAAATAATAAATGGAATTAAAAAATCGTCGGATAGGTCATTCAGTGAATTGGAATGCATTTGTTAAAAAAATCAACGTGCAATTGTGGGGAAAAAATAATTTGAAGAATAAAATAATAAAAATGGCCACAATAGGTACAGTGGCCACTAATGGTACATCGACCCTATTTTGAGTAGACCGCGGCAGAATCGTCGCAGCCGTTTCGCGAGACACGTTTCGCGTTGACTTGTGTCGCTGATCGATCTCAGACGCGGAAACCGCGGAGGAAAAACGCCGACAGGCGCTCAGGGCGGATTCGATCGAATTGAGACGATTGGAGAGTCAACTTCGCGTCTCGCGGGCGGACGAGGCCATGCGGTCGCAGCTTCTCGAGCGGGAGATCCGCAGAGAAAACACGAGGATCCGGGAAGCCGAGGACGCCCGGAAAATCCAAGCCTGGTATCGGGTGAGTCGAATTTGCGTGGCGAAGAAAAATGTTGACGCTTCGAACTCTCTCTCTCGCGCGGAATTATTGTTATTATGATGTTTTTCCATACGCCGACGAATCGACGAGACGAGTATAGAACGACAGTTTCGAGAAGCAGCGGATGCTGGAAGCTCGCGAGAAAAAGGATCAGTACCGTCGAGATCTCCACGCTCAGCTCGCGTCGAATCGTCGTCGACTGCGTCAGCAGAAGTCGGAGGAGAGGGTGCGCGAGCGCGAGATCGTCGAGAGAGCGAGCGAGCTTTTGCGAACGGAGAATCTCGATAGTCAGCGACGTAAACGGGAGACCGCGGCGCGATTACGCGACGAGGAGAGGGAGTTCCTTCGAGCCAGCGAAAAGTCGAGACTCGAGGATGAGAGGCAACGACGGCTCGCGACGGAGGCCGCCGAGACGGACCACCGGGGACCAGGAATCAGTCATCGGGTCAAGGTACACTGAAAAAAGTTAATAATTGTAATTACCAATCGTTGGTCAGAGCTACCAATATTTTAGTAACTGCAACCAATATTTTGATAGATCGAACCAATGATTGGTAATCGCAACTACTAATTTTTCTCAGTGTACGATCCAACGTAAGCAGCTAATATCCCGTCCAACCCCACATAAAAATAAAAAAATAAAAAAATAAAAAAAGTTGTCATCGACGAAAGAGCGAAAAAGAAATAAAAATCGTTACTTTAATCGCTCGAAGCCCATCTAACCGATCACTTCTCTCGATTCCTTTTATTTTTTCATTTTTTCTTTCTACTCGCAAGGAGGCAGCTGATGCGGCGACGAAGGCGAAGACGCTGAAAGAAGCGACCGAGAAGATGATGGACGACGAGGCGCGGAAACGGGAGCGCGAGGACGCTCCGACGGAATTGACGGCGCGGGATGAGGAGAGAAGCGAGCGCGAGAGCGCGGATGAGAAGCGCGCGGCTGCGGAGAAAAAAACACGGGCCAGAGAACTCCGGGAGCAGGACATGAGAGTGGAAAAACTGGCGATCGAGAAGCGCCGAGCGGCGGAGGCCGAGGCGGATCGCGCGTTCGCCGATTATCTGGAGGGAGAGCGACGCGAGTCGGTGGCCGCTGATAAGCGAAAAGATGAAGAGCGTCGCGCCCGAGGTAAAATGACTCGGGACTCGCGGGAATCTCACTTCTCTCGCGTGGCGAGACCGTCGCGGTGGTGCGGGCACAGCGCGACGGCGAGAACGACCACTGTTAAAAATCCGGTGTTAAAATCGTTGTCCATGTAGGTCCACACCAATCACGGTGATAATGAGCGGTGTTAACTGAATCTGAAATACCGATTTTCACCTAAAAAAATCAGAAGTGCCGTTTATCGCGAATTATCAACGGATCGAAGCGAAAATTGAAATACAGACGCCAGTAATGTGAATCTCTTTAATAAATTAGTCAGAATTTTGATTTTCGAAAAAAAAATTATAGATCAATTACCCGGTAGAGGAATCTTTAATGAAAAAGTCAATTTTTTTTTTCAATTTTTCGATAAAAACTGAGAAAAGCGACTAATTTATTCACGAGATAATAAAAAATCACACATGATACGTGCATTCATGCCCTTAAAGCGAAAAGTCTGTTTCGTCGGTAATACAGGAAAAATTTAACGAAACGGCTGGTGTTAATTTCACACCGTAAAAAGTGTTACTATTAACACTGCTATAAGTAACACCAGGGAAAAGTCCACACCAGCAGCGTTTGACACCGTAGATTTTTAACAGTGTAGTGAAGCGTGTTTGTTTGCAAGTTTACGCGGAGAATTAGTGCTCGGCAGCAGGGCAACGCGGGTTCGGGGCGGGTGACCAGGTAGATGGAGGCGAGAAGGAGGGGGACGGGGAGAAGGAGGAGGAGGACGGTGATAGTAGTGCTGCGCGTATACTCGCAAGCAACTGCGCCGCTGTCTCGGGGACCATGACTGATTACCCACAATCCCCGGAAGGATATAAATTACATTCCGCGGGCAAAGTCGTTGGAGGACAAAATCGCGCGCTCGTTGGATTCTCCGTAATTCTCTCGTCTCGTGGCAACGTGCCACGTTCTTCGCGCTACAGGGCCGACGGGGGTGGATTTAGCGTCACATAGGCTGCGGTGAATATACAGATATAGGCACGTGGCGCGTATACATCTATAGATTTATACGGCTTTGGTATGCTAAAGGGATGAACCGCGCTGTCGGTGTATTGTATATCGGTGGATTAGAGCGCAGGTGGATCATCCACCGCCCGCGCATCCAATCTCCTTTCTGTTCTCTTTTTCTCTCTCTCGCTTCCTCTCGCGAATGGGTTAACAAGCCACGTCGTGCGACGGTGCCTTGTTAACTCCCGCGACGCAGTCGAGGAGATTCGAGCGCGGCGACTGCCTTGATACCGCGGCTTATTCCCGCGTCTTGAGTGTTTTATTTTGTATTCCGATGACACCCGCGTGAGACGATTTCGGGTGATTCACAGGCGACGCACTGTTAAAAATCTGCGGTGTCAATCGCTGCTGGTGTGGACTTTTTCCTGGTGTTACTTATAGCAGTGTTAATAGTAACACTTTTTACGGTGTAAAATTAACACCAGCCGTTTCGTTAAATTTTTTCCTGTATTACCGACGAAACACTGTAATACTTTTCGCTTTAAGGGCATGAATGCACGTATGATGTGTGATTTTTTATTATCTCGTGAATGAATTAGTCGCTTTTCTCAGTTTTTATCGAAAAATTGAAGAAAAAAATGGTCTTTTTCATTACAGATTCCTCTACCGGGTAATTGATCTGTATTTTTTTTTCGAAAATCAAAATTCTGACTAATTCATTAACGAGATTCACATTACTGGCTTCTGTATTTCAATAGTCGCTTCGATCCGTTGATAATTCGCGATAAACGGCACTTCTGATTTTTTTAGGTGAAAATCGGTATTTCAGATTCAGTTAAACACCGCTCATTATCACCGTGATTGGTGTGGACCTATATGGATACCGATTGTAACACCGGATTTTTAACAGTGTACGACTTCGTGATCGTAACATCGACGTGAGAATAATAACGCGAAGGGTGAAATAATGATACCTGCCGTAATTGGCGAGAGGCGATCGGTGGCTCTGTTGCTCTATTTCGCAACGTCGCGATCGTCAAGCGAATACACGCGACTACCGTGATAATTAGCGGTGAACAAACAGGTGTCGAGTACGCGAAGGCACTGAGGGAAGCTGCAGCAACGAGGAGCATCGGATACGCGGCCAAGATCCTCGAGAGACAAACTATGCTCAACTGCTGCGAACGGAAGCTCGACAAGGCGAGGGGAATATCCATAGAGGAAGAACGTTCGAGGATGCTCGCGGAGCACGAGCGACGTTTCCAGGGATTTCCGAAGCTTGGTACGCGCTGGTTTCCATTCAAGTCCGACCGACCACCCCCTCACCTCCCTTCGCAGTCATCCGCGAACAAAGCCTCGAGTCCTTTCAATTATTACAAAACCCCCTCCGAGTGTCCTCGTAAATCAGAGGAGATTAGTCTAGGAAAAAACTGATTCACCCGCAAAGCTAACGATAACACGAATTTATTTTTTCTTTCTCCTTTCAGAAGGATAACCGAGTTTCTCTGGCGCACGATTATGCCACAACGTATGTGAAAAAATCTACGCACGGACTCACAGCGTATACATACATTTATACATTAAATATTTTGTCTTATCTCTGGTCTTATTTATTATCATAATTTTTTTATTTCGTTGTTATGCAATTTCGAGCGCCCGAAAAACTTTGGCGCTGTTGCGCTCTTATAAAGCGTTAAAAGGCTAAGTCGAGGTCATAAAATTTGTATTGACAAATAAATGCAGTCGCAGTCTAAGAGCCTCGGCCAATCACAGAAAGAATAAAACGATGACAATGCCTCCTTATGATCTTTTTAAACGGGAACATTATAATGCGTCTGTCTGTCTGAATATCCGTATAACTGTCTGTCTGTCTGTTCGTCTGTCCAGCTGTCTGTCTGTCCCTCTGTCTGTCTGTGTCCGGCACCCATCAAAAGAGCATAATCTCTGTGAAAGGTATACAATTATCTCTTCGGCTATCTCTCAGCTTGCATATGGTTTGTGTGGCTCAGCGTGCGTAAGTGCGTTTGAAGTTTTCATCGACCGTGGGCGGCGTTTGAAACTGCCGGCTTAACGTCTACCGCTGCAGCTCCTGTTGGTTCTGGTACTGGCGAAACGTTCTTGCTCGGACAAGCGAGCATTACTACATTGACCGGGCGCCATCAGAGTCTATGCGCTCGCGATGTACCTGTCCGTCCGGTCGTTCCATAATAGAACTGTTGGGTTCATTGAAGCTTTGCCATTATAATATCCTTGCGGCTGATGTTATTATCGTTTGAAATGCTCCACGGCCGGATCGAGAGATCACGACAGCTTCTGGCGAATCGTATTCGGTATTTCGCTGAATTTGCCACGGCTAAAGCGCCGATTACCACCGATTACGTTCGTCGTTCCTTTGATCTGGAAATCCGCGAACTCTTTGTACTATAAACCGCGGGCGCCCGTTTGGCTCGACGCGTTTCACAGCGGCCTGACACACACAACGTTCGCCTCACACGTATTATGACAATTCTATCATTGAAGATTCCGTCGATTCTGTCGCATCGGACTCGCGATTAGCCAACGCGACCTCATCGCGCAGCCGCAGTTTCGTCTGGATCAGGACTTTTTTTTCTGCGCCACATTGAATCTTGAATGTGCAATCCTCCCTGACAACACCAAAGGGTCCATTTGTGACCATTTAGTGCACTAAATTCCTCTACTTGGGTTTCCATTTTCACGCTTATGATGCCCAAAAAAGCAATCGTCATTGAATGCTAATCTTAGCATAACGCCTGTAAAAGTTAGACTAATAATTGAAAAGGGTACTTTTAGAGTCCCATATGGTAACTACGTATAACCTTCCATTCGGTGTTATCAGGGCCTTGTAACATACGATAATTCCGGTGTTTCGCGAACGTTGCACGCTTCCTACACCTTATTCGCGCCTTCCGCTTTATCCTTCCATATCGAAGTGGCGAACCGGTGCTGTAAAATTTCTCAGTGTTTATCAAATGCTATTTCGTAGTTTCCCGCGGGCCTTCCTGACGTACACGAAGCACCAGCAGCAGCAGCAGCATCGGGGGAGCCGAGCACGCGCGTCGAAGATAAATTTTCATTGCGCGAACAGCCCTGCGGAAAGGGTCGCGCGGAATAGACTGTACTGCTGGCTGGTGCGATGGTGGGAAGCTAGAGAAATCGCGGGATATACATCTCGTCGTGGAAGCCTCGGGGAGGAAGACTGTATAGCAGGAGCAGACACACCAAAAGCAGCAGCAGCAGCAGCAGTAGCAGCAGCAGCAGCAGTGGCGGCAGCATGAAACAGTAGCTGGTCGCGTCTTGAGGCGCCGCTGAGGTTCACGACCTCAGCAGCAAGGTTCAGCGCGCGAGGGGGCCTAGGCAGCAGCATCTCACACCCGATATCTTTACCAGCGGGCTGCTATATAGGGCCTGCCGTCAGACATCTACGTCGCGCACAAAGCCTAAGCTTTTTGGAGGCGAAGCCAGCTGGCTCGAGTGAACATCTTCGTCGATGGGAGCTCCCGGCGAGAGCTGTAGCCCAGCATGAAACGCCCTCCCGCTAAAGAGCTAAGATCGGGGGGTTTCGCTCAGTTTCTCCGGTGTCGAGCGAGCGCGCCAGACCGATGGGAGTCCATTGTTACGAGCTTTCTGCCCAATTATAGCGACGTCGAGGGATGAAGCAGTCCACTTTATCTATCTCTCTCTCTCTCCCTCTTTCTTTCTCTCTGTCTCTCTGTGTGCGTGTGAGAGAGTCAAGTGCTCCACTAGCTTACTATATATATATACTGAAAGATAGCTACGCTTCGATGTGGCTGCTGGGCGTGTCGTTACCCTCGAAGGCTTGGCTCATGAATGCGTTATAAGGAATGAATTCCATTGTGTCGAGTTATGATTCCAAAAGAAATTCATTCGCGCCAGTGCAACCGCACCCTCCGCGCCTCGACCCCCGATCTGCTCCTATACTCTTCGCCTATCTTCGGTCGTCAGATTGATTAGATTCAATCCAATCGGTGGATTCCCTTCGATGGGTGCAATTCATCCAGACGCGATTGGAGAGTCGGGCATTTTTGTCGGCAAACGTCATTGTGTGTGTTTTTCAAAGTCAAATATTTCGACGGTGTTACTCGCGAAAATCGCACTGAAAAAAATTAATAGTTGTGATTACCAATCGTTGGTCAGAGCTAACAATATTTTAGTAACTGCAACCAATATTTTGGTAGACCGAACCAATGATTGGTAATCGCAACTACTAATTTTTCTCAGTGCGCGAGAAACAAGAGGATTCCTCTATCGCTCCCTCTTTATCTCGTTGTACGAGTACGAGACAGGGGCAGAGAGAGAGAGATCACGTGACGACTCGAAATCTCGTTATCGTCGTGTTCTATGACCGAGATCCCAAGTTACAGGCTCTCGCACGTAATGTTTCTTCTGGGACAGAGAGAAGGGAAGGTAGGAGCAGAGCAGAGCAGAGCAGAGCAGAGCGGAGCGGAGCATCGGGGCGGTGGCGGACGAGTTCGCCAGGGTCTCCGCGCAGCGTGAGGCAGAGCGTCGGGAGCCAAAGAGCGGCGCGCGGCATCGTGCATCCCACGCTTCAAAGGTGGTCTACCCTCCGAGCGCCCTGTATCTACCTTCTATGGTACCTCTGTCCCTCCCTCCGAAAGACCCCCTCTCTACCCCCCTTCCCACCCGCGCCCCTTCTTCACCGTGCCCCTCGCTCCTCGGTCCCGTCCGTTATGTATTATTCATGCGGCAACAGCCTGGTCGATGCTGCTCGTACGGATTAAATTTGCATTTCGAGACGTATCCTCCTGGAGCGCTCGCTCGCTCTCTCGGTGCCGTGCGCATCGATGCCCGAAAGCCGAGCAATCTGTCCGTCCTTCTCTCAACTACCCATCTTAACGCTGCGCTACATTCCGAGCCGCGCGAGAGAGCTCACTCACGATAATTACAATGCTAATTGTAAATGCTCTGTTAATCTCGAGACGCCAAAACAGAATTATACACTATATACGTCTGATGTGTGCACTACAAAAAATTAATAGTTGTGGTTACCAATCGTTGGTCAGAGCTACCAATATTTTGGTAAATGCAACTAATATTTTGGTAGATCGAACCAATGTTTGGTAATCACAACTACTAATTTTTCTCAGTGTGCTCTATAATAAATGTATCGTGCTTCTACTGCTCGAGTCGGCGCACGAGAGATGGATGAATCATCGTGACGTGCTCGAAATATATGAATGACAAGTTTAGAAGCACCGTTCGAGGCACGTCGATATGTGCAGCGGATCGACGGTTTTCAGATCGCACTCGCGAATAACACTCGGACGCGAGTTTCGCTCGTCGACCGGCGGCTTCGCTCGCATGTGCCGCGTTCCTCCTTTCGTCTTTCACGTTTTTTTTTTTCTTATTTTCTCCTGGCCTCTTTTTCGTTTCTCCTCAACCTGCCAAAATGTGCAGATATGTATATGTGCATAAGCGCGATGTAGGAGGCAAGCTAGTTGGGTCACTTTCGGAGCTCACACCGCGTGTGATATACAGTTAGTAAACCCTCTATGCCAGGCCGTAACCCACACTGGGTTAGTACACTCATCGCTCGTTTGAGGGCTGATCTTGTGCCCTCGTTTTATCCCTTACCCTGTCAGCCCTTTCCGCGCTTAATATAACCTCCCGCATCGTAACTTCGCAGTATTTTTTAATGCGCACGTAACTTTGTACGTATTGAACATTATTAATAATTAACGTACGTGAGAAAATATTGAAGAAAAAAAAAATTAGCAATGTTTTGCTTGTCTGTACTTACGAAGCTGCTACTGTAGGTGCATATGCTGCATGGATCTATAGCCAGTTCAATATGTGGGCGGGTGTGTTTTACCGCATCGGAGTTGGATCGAATGCAAACACAGATGTGAAAAAAACCGAAGTAGCATCTAAAGTTTGGTAACATTGAGGTTTGGACAACGTTTACTCAGACTCTCACACACTCCCAAGTACAAACACACACAAACACAGACACAGGGAGGGAGGGAGGAGGAGCGCGAGCGATGAAGGGAGGGAATAGAGTATACAGTGTGCTCTTTACGCGACCTTTTTTCTTTCCTTCTTTTCTTTCAGCGCCCCACACCTCTTTTCTTATAGCCAGCAGCGCACTTCGCCAACTGCGCTTTGTTACGGGCTCTCAACTTTTCCCATATTTTGTGATTGGCATGCTGCTCTTGGTGCTCCTTCTCCTCCACCTCCGTCACCTCCCCCACCTCCACTACTACCACTACCTCCTCCCACTCCTCCTCCTCCCTCTTTTCCTGCACCCGGTAGTAGTCCCGGCATTACGAGAGACCGGGAGTTTGCGCTCGTAAAAATATCCGGCTAGAAAGAAAGCCGGGACTTTGCTCCTCACCGTTTTTGATACCACGTCTCCTCGTTTCTCTTCTTTTTTTCATCCCTCCCTTTCGCCTCCACCCACTTCTCCCGTTTCTTCTCTCTCTCTTTCTCTTGTGTAACAGGCGTCCCAACGATCAATGGTTATATCGATGATTTATCGTTTCTCCGAGAAAAGTAAAGGACGTAAAAATTCTTTTTTACGACATTCTCCTTATGGCGGAGCGTTAAATAAATAAAAATTACTGGCCATACTTGCAGGAGATGCAATGCGCGGATATTGCATCGCCGGGGTTGCAGCGTTGAATAATCGAAGAACTGTGATGAAAAGAAATTGGAAAAAATTGCACACCTTTTCATATCGTATTCGGGCGCTCCAGTAAATAAAAATCAAAGTAAATATTGAACTGGACAGAGGTAAATTATACACCAGGACGAAAGTAACGATGGTTATATACATAAGTGAATCGGCGATTTTATCGAAACCGTCGGGGTTAGTTAGTTTTGGATGGCAGGATAAATACTCGACTTCCGGCGGGGCACCATTAAAATGGCGTTACGGTTAGTCGGATGCTAACCGTCTTCCCCGCTCGCTGGACCGTGCGGAGCAGGCGGCCGAGGGGCGGGGGGGGGGGGGGGGGGGAGGGAGGCCAGAAGTTTTCGCGGGTACGGGAACACCGTACAGCCTCCGCCTTCCTCCATACCAATCTCCCTTCGCCGTCATAAATTACCAAAAGTTTTCGTTGTCTCTGGAAATAAGTGTTCCGGGCGAACAGGGCTGTGCGCGAGGGCTGCACTAACGCAGTGGTTACCCCGAGCTGCGCCTGGTTAGTACCACAGCGCTACTTCCTTTTTTTTTCTTCTTCCGTCTTTTTCTTCGCCAGACTTTTGCGGCCGTCAAGCGCCGCGGCGGTGGTCTCCCTGGCCCCGTACCACATATTTGCATCCACCGCCGCCACTGTCCTCCCTCTCTCCTTCCTCCCCCGCGCCCCTTCCTTGCAGCCTCTGGTCTCCGGAGAAATTTAAACGAAGTTTGGTTCTCTCGGCTGTACAGAGAATAGAGAATGAGCGAAAGCGTGCGGAGGGAGCAACGTACGTACATACCCCCTCCCTCCGGCCCTCTTCCTCGCATCATGCTCATAATCCCTCCGACCCGAAATCGAGTTTCTCGCTATTTATCTCAACGTCGCCACATAAATTTTATTTATTTATCCGTTCAACCGCAGAGGGACGTTGCCGCTTCGTGCTTTGACTGTGCAGCTACGCACAAAATAGTTATTTATGTGTCTCATGGAATTTTTTTTTTTTTTTTCATTGAACAATGCCGGAGGGAACGATCGAGTAATTATTTAATGTCGTTTCACGGATCTGCGTCTATTGGCGCGGTGTGACTTTTTACCGTATCCCGAAACACTCATCCGCACTGAGAACAAATAATAGGTGTGATTAACAATCGTTGGTCAGAGATACTAATATTGTAGTAACTGCAACCAATATTTGGGTAGGTTTAACTAATGATTAGTTTCCGCGACTACTGATTTTTTTCAGTGCGGAGTTCCAGCGTTACTCGCAGATCGCATCAAGACTCTCCTAATGTGCTGCTGCTGCGCTCGGCATTTGCAGGTCGCACATCAGCTACTAACTCGGAAAACTCTGGCTCAGTCAGAAACACAGTGAGTTATACGTCCAACTATATAAATATAATTCGCTCTGTTTCGGTTGTGCGAAATCCAGCTACGCGGTAAAAACCGCCTCTCGCTCGGCAGTTGGCGGCGAAAATCACTGCATGGCCGAGCGACCAGTCACCCATATTTCAGAGAAAAACAAAAAGTGGAGGTTTACCCAACGTTTCGGAAGGCGACCGTAATTCTAGAATTAAAAAAAATATGCGCAGAATTTATTGCAAAAAGGTCGCTTAAGCGCGCGGGTACTTACCCCTCTCAAACTCCTCGGCGGTTTCCGACGTCGCGACTTACAAAAAAAAGGGGCGTCGAGCGGAGAAAATTGATTTCCACGCAGCTTTCCACGGCTAAGTATTTTTATCGCCCTGGCCGCTTTATGGATCGTCGAATCAAGAAGTTGTCGTGAGCAGCCTGCGGTATCGTCGCCGAGTTCGGTAGCCTCGTAAATTCCCTTTGATTTGGCCGTTCGTTGCTGGGCCCCCATTTCACGACGTGACATCAGGATCGCGACCGACGGCGACCGAAGTCGCGCAGAGAGCAAATTCAGTCTCGTGTCTATAGTCGGCGTCGTACCGACGACGAAGCTCGAAGCTTTCCCGTGCCGCAACGACACAGACTGTAAACTTGCGAATTTTCGAGCGCGCTCCTTGCGCCGAGGTCAGCGAGCAGCATATACGACAGGTTCCCGTCTGCGCTGCCACACAACACCTGCATATACCTACCCTACCGGATAAAACTCACTTGTTTCGCCGGCCTCGACGTCGCAACCCTCGCCTGCCCTCCGAGTTCACCCGTCGTACAACGTAGGATCCGTCCGCCGTAGCGCTGCATATTTAAAAGAGTCGTCGCGGTGCCACTTGCGATGTGTGCAACGCTCGGGACTCCCCCTGGCTTTCGTATTCTTCGCGTTGAAACGTGCCTCGCGCGTGCATATCCAACGTCGCGTGGCAAATCGAGTCTCGGAGGCCGCGCGGCTGTCACGGGGTCGCGGATGGTGGCACCGCGCGACCCGCGCCAATCGCATCAGCGTGACGACACGACCCTCCCGCGGTCGCGGTTCACCCACTCCGCGCATCACTGCGGATACGCTCGAAAACGCGTTCGCGACAAAAGTATTCTTTCTTGGCTCAACTTTTCTGGGATATCGAGGAATCGACCAAAGCGAACGAGACAATTCGTCGAGGAATTTGTATCCGCAGCTGCGCCGTCTCGTGCGCGACGCGAAAAACGTACGTCGCGAATTATCTCACAGCGACTTTGGCTCGCGTCGCTGTTTTCGTGAATAGCTCTCACGATAACTTTCATTTTTACCTAAAAAAACTGTCAAAGTGACCATAAAAATAACGCTCAATAGAAGTTATTTTTTGCACAGGAGAAACTTTCGAAATGATCAAAATGACCGTCGAAATAACCAAACCCAAGAATCTTACAGTTGCTTTTTCGTCAGCAGAACCAATAACTTACCGTCATGATGACCGTTTTGACGGCAAGGTTGTTTTGACGGTAAGATATTGGTTCTAGCAACGAAAATGTAACTATCACATTTTTTTTTGTTTCGTCATATCGAAGGTCATTTTTACAATTTCCGAAAGTTACTTCTGTGCAAAAAACAACTTCTGTTGAGCGTTATTTTTATAGTCACTTTGAAAGTCGTCGTGATTGCTAGGGTAGCAGCATCGCTACGAACCTATATATACCGAAGCTCATCATTGTAAATTGCCGCGTTGCCTTCGATTGCCTGTAAAGATTAACCGGTAATTGCGGAACGCGTATAGTTATAGAGCGTCGCGCTAATAATATTCGGCGATTCGTCGGTACATCACCGAAGCGCTTCTGGAGGGTTGCACGCAGGGAGGACACTGCGCACACGGTTTCGCGAATGTATATGCACCATAATAAGTCACTGATCCCATCCGGCGTTGGTTTATCGAGTAAATCGTGCTCGTGATTCGATCTAATTTACGTAACGAGATTGTTCGTAAGCTTCGGGGATGTCGCGGGACTTAGTTGTTAACGGGGAAGGCTCGTTGTATATACAGCGAGCATTGAAGTTAACGTCCCGATGCGACCACCACTCGATCGTTGCAGAGAAGACACTGGACTCCTCCCCTCCTTTCGCTCCTGCATCTCCCCCTCCCTCGATGGGTATATCGTAATCTATAATTTATTAGTACATCAGTATATAGGTATATATTTACAGTACACACGAATACAGCCTTCGTTAATGTTGTTATTTATACAAAGTCCGTGCAAAAATACATCAGCAGCCCCGCAATATTTATCGCTTCTTTTCTTCAATTTTTTTGTTTTTTTTTTTTTTTTACGCTTATTGATTTTTGTTAATACGAGGCTCTACGGGCCATAGCGCGTCTTATTCCTGTCGTCCTCGCAATTGTTTATTACAATTAGCTATAGTAGCGCCGATCGGAAACGTCGATCGCGGAGTTCGCGAAACATTTTCTCACATTCTCCGGCGAATTAATTAGACCACATTTTTATTTTACTTATAGCACATAAAAAAACTGAAAACGTGACCTGCTTCGGTCACCTCAACTCCATTAGGCTTTCGCGTATTTACACGGTCATAAAAATATAAGTAACTTTGCCACGAATCCTTAGCTAGAGGAACCACGGATAGATACGGCGCCCCTCCGTTCGGGCGATCGACACGGAGTCGCGAAAACCGCGAGCCGCGAGGGGCACCGTTTTAGGAAATGCGATTCATTCACTCGCAACATTTACTTTTTTTCTTTCTCTTTTTTTTTCTTGCTTCTCTCGTTTGCTTTTTAGTCGCTCGCAGAGTGAACAATTCGCTGCTACATGGCATGATCATTCGGCATTCTGTAAACTGGCCTGATTGCGAGAGCAAAGTATAGTGAAAGATGATCGGCGTGACGGACGAGATGAGAGATCGGTTCGGTGTCGTCGTCTCAACTCTCGGGTACTATATAGCTCAAGTTCACGTTTCTCTGGGCAGTGAGTTGTTAAACACCTCCTTCACGTGTTGGCACATATCACAATGAACGTACGGTGGACAATAATCCTGCTTTGATTTAAACGAATGACAGAGTGGACCGCGGATCGCGAAGGCGTCGTCGTCTGCAATCTTCCCTCTGTCGCCCCCTCCGAATTCGGCGAAAATTCGGAGTGACCCCGATCGCACCAGAAGACGAACGTCAATCGACACTCGCTTTGAATTACACTAGTATAAGTATCTGTAACGTATGCTGCAGTATTATAGTAAATACATAATATCACTAACTATTTGTTCCCGGCGTCCCAAGCGAATACCGATTATTTTTCTAATCGGAAGACCTCGACTTTGTCCGTTCAACGCGAACGGATGAAACAACGGCACGCATACACGCAATATATAGCACACCTCGGCTCGGGACACAACCACGTTGGAAGAAATAATCACAGTAAAACGGTGTATGTACAGTTTTGTATCTCGCGTGTCTCGCGACTCCATCGATTGTTTGATTCTCGTGGCGCTCGAGACTCGTCGATTGTCAGTCATGACAACATCCAACCGGTACACACCATATTCGCTGACGTAGATGAGGAAGCCGCTGTAAGCTTGTACAATAAAAAAGACAAAATAAGAGACAAGACTTTGAAACATAAGTAGTATTGCAACGGCGATACTCGCGATTGATCGACGGAGTCGCGAAAGACTAGTTGGACTATTTCTTAACGAATCCATCGTCTCCACTTCCCACGTTCGTTTCGCTCGTACATATCGCGAGCGTTCGACGATCGTTCGAAGAGACGGAGGATTCCGCTCTAGCGGCGAATACGAAGAAAAAAAAAATCTCAAGGATCTCGGCGTCCGAAAGCAGTCATCAGCAGAGATCGAGTGCTCCTGCGTCACGCGTCCGAGAAGAGAAACTCGCTCTCGGACAGGAGAACCTCGAGATCCGAGGGCACAGTGTGAAGATCCGAATTCGCAGGTTCCTGGGTACCATTGGCGGCTCTCGCGGAAGGCGCCACGACCACTTGCTTCCCGTGACCTATTCGCACTCTGTCGTGCTTCTTCTTGCCACCGGTGCGCACGAGAACGCCCGTCCTCGGTCCGGCATTGTTTCTCGGCGCTGGGGCATGATTTCCGGGCATTTGACCGACCTTGTCGGCCTTGCGGAGCTTGACGCTGAACTTAAACGGCGGCTTGTAGACGACCTGTAGTCTCACGCGGTCGTTCTTCGGATCGTTTCGCGCAAGAGAACCGGCGCTTCTTGCCTTTGGATCCGTAAGACGTCGCAGCGTGACCTGACGAACTCGACCTGCAGCTCCGACCGCTCCGCGTCCCGTCGCTCCAGCCGCACCCGTCAAGCCAACCGGCGTCGATTTGCTCTTCGGCAGTCCCGACGACGCCGACTGATCGACTCTGCACTGCGACGCCAACAGCCACGAGCGAACTTTGCTCTTCGGATCGGCGTTGTCGCCCCCAACGCCCGGCGTTTCGTTCTCCGTTTGCGCCGCCGAATAGTCGATCACCTCCTTCTTTTTCCTCTTCTTCTTATTGTTCGCAGCTGCTGTCGCCGCCGCTGCTGCCGCTGCCGCTGCGGCTGCCGCCGCGGCCGCTGCAGCCGCCGCCGCAGCCGCCGACGCTGTGGCACTTCCGCCTCCGGTAACAGCGAGCGCGGTGGCCAACGCTCCGGCGGCAACGACACCCTCGATGGTCGTCGCTTTCTCCTTTGTCGTCGTCTTCTTCGGCGGAAGATGGTTCGGCTCCTGTGTCGTGGGCAGCTGCTGTGTTGTCACCGCCTCGGCGACTCGTTTCCGCGCTGGCTCGTCCCCTGACACCGGCGCCACTCGCTTCTTCTTCTTCTTCACAACCTTTTGAACGTAATTAAATATAGAGCTCCGGCAGGTCGAGTAAGCGGAAAAAGGGGGAAGGAGAAAAAGGTAGAAGCGTTTGCCGGGGAGATAGAGAGACGAGCGAGGAGGAGGTGAGGAAGGATTGGATTGCAAAGAGTGCGAGAGGGAGCAGCAGTGGGACCGAAAAAGCGAGGAGAGGTTGAGTGATAAGAGGCGTCGCTGTGTGATGAGAGAGTGAGAGAGAGAGAGAAGGAGGAGTCCGGGGTAAGGGAGGGAACACGCGAACGTTCGACGTGAACGACGGGGCCGAGAGGAGCGCGGGATACAGAGAAATTCCATTAATGTTAAGGGGATGGAGAGGAGAGGGTCGCCTCGCCCGTCAAAGGAAGAGAGAGATAGATCCGGAGACCTGGTTGAAGGGTGAAGGAGAAATCGTGCGGTTTTGGCATACACGAGAGACTTCGCCGGTGAGGTAAATTCACACGTTACGACGGCATCAGCGGTGATTTGAATTCCGATTTGTATTTTTTTTGGGTTTCTTTCGGAGCCTTTTTATGAGACTTGTTTCGTGCGACGAGAGTGGGTAGAAAAGCCGCCGAGGTCACGGCGTAAATCGCGGAAGATTTCCCGGCGAATTACCTCTCGGGATTGCCGAGAATCCGCCGCGTACGGCGAGATTAAATTAGATTCGTTTACCTTCGTGGACTTGTCGTTGTTGGCGCCGACGGTAATAATGGTGTCCTTATGCTTTCGGTGGCGTCTCTTCTCCCTGACCTTTCTGCTCAGCGGAAGCTTCGCTCTCACCGCCGGCGGATGCACCGTCACTCCCTCCGTTCCCTCCGGCGGCAGACGTACGGTTTCCGTCGTCGAGCTGTGGATGATCGTCACTGACTTGAGCTTCAGGTCCGGCCGCTTGCCCAAGAACCGGATGCTGGCCACCTGCGAAAACGATAGTAACCGTGCGTGTCATTATCGTCTCGAGAGATTAGATTCATCGAGCGATTGCGCCGGCAATCGCTGCTTGAGAAAACGCGATTTTACAACGATACGGTTACTGTATTACTCGGACTTAATTGAACTACGCTGGGCGATGCAGTCTGACGTCGCCCTGCAGTCTTTTTCTTAGCGAATAGCGGGGGCGACACTCGCGACTTTATCAAATAATTGGATGTACCGGGGAACAATGTGGTTTAGCTTTTTATACGGCAAGATACTTTCTAGTGTTTTCGCTCTGGACGCTGGACGGGAAAACCGTGTTTGCCAGGGTCGACGACGACGAGCGATACTCCAAAAGCCTTTGGTTATACTTTGTTGGACCCGAAGATCGGTCTTATACTTGGAACTTACATTTCTCGCAGCCACCGGCCGATTCCGGCTGTTTTCTTCCACTTTTCTACCATGTTTCGTGAAAATTAAGTTATTTCAGTGCATGCAATAAAATCACGTGAAATTAGTGAAAGCTAAGATCACAATATTGTCTCTTTTTTTACGTGGGTCGTATTATTCGTGTGGAATCTCGAGTGTGACGATTATCGTGGCAACGCACTGAGAAAAATTAGTAGTTGCGATTATCAATCATTGGTTCGATCTACCAAAATATTGGTTGCAGTTACTAAAATAACGGTAGCTCTGATCAACGATTGGTAATCACAGCTATTAATTTTTTTCAGTGCGTGTAAGGCTTCGATCTGAGAATTGACGAATACGTACCAACAATGATACCGCCCCAATGACAATGAGGGCCACGGCGTACCAGTGATCGGACACCCATCGTCGAAAAATCGCGAGGCTCTCGTCCGAGAGCAGGAGCTTCCGAAGGGTGGCCAATGGTCCACTCGGATCAACCTGAAGAAAGGACGAAGAAAGAAAACGTTTGAGTACTCCCATTAATATCTCGAAAAAAAAAAAAAAAAAAAACATCAGCTGAATTTTTATGCGCTATGTTTCCTCGCATTTCTCGGTCCATATCTTATTTCCATCTCTCAGTCCTCTCGGTTTTCAGAAGAAAACACAGAACGAGAGAAAAAGAAAAAATACCTTACGGTTATTGATTACCTCTCTGCATTTCTGGAAGACATCGCAATAGCCGTTGTAATCGTTGCACGGAGTCCCGGGCTTCGAGAACATGTCGGGTATGTCGTAAGGCGGTGAATTCCACACGAACGACGATCTGCGAATTGTCGTGGAAGAAGAAATAAATAAAAAAACACACACACACAGAACACGAAGTTAAAGGCCTGCGGAACAGTCGTATACGTGATGGGCTCAACGGAGGAAGAATGGAAATAAATGTGGCTATGATCGCCTTTGACGGGGCGGCTAAAAGGATTTATCGTGATAACGCGATGATAGAGAGCCCGGGGAAGCTAGCGACGACAATAAATGTCTCGAGGGGGTAGCACAGAGAGAGAGAGCAAGAGCCGCGACCAACACCTACAGGCACGGTTGGTTCTCTCCGGGAAGCCGGCAGCAGAGCTCGCAGGCCTTGGTCTGGGGGTCGTTCGGTCCGGGAATACATTGACAGGATTCCAGTCCGTAAGCCAGACAAATGCTGCCCGTACACTCCTGAAAGTAGAAAACGAAATGTGTAAAAAAAAGCACGAAAAACGAAAAAAACGAGAATACGGCGGGTGGAAAAAAAGGAAGAGAACGAAAAAAAAAAAAAAAACTAAAAAAAAAAACAACTACAACAGAGCCGGTGGATAGGTCGAGGAGCGTGGAAAAAACAAACGAGCAAGAATGTACACAGGGCCCTGGAAGAACGATAGCCAAACGTTTATCGATCGGTATACGCGCAATTTGGGTAAAACCCCCGTTTTATAGGGGGTAGCAAACGGCGGGGATATAAACGCGGCTGCGTGTCGTAACGTCGTAACGCGCGCGCGTTTACAAAGCAGGGATGATAAATGAACTTTGGTTGTTCGCGGTACTTTGGCCTCTTGTTTCGCGCCGACACGCACGCGGCTTTCTCGTTGCTCTCGCCGAACACACAGACACACTCGACGAGCCGCGCGCTGTGTCTTATCGTTTGCTCTTTATTTTACAGCTAAACTTTCCGCGGGTGGCTCACCGCGTCAATTGCTTATGCTAAATTCGCTTGTTTCAAAGTGTACCGCACTCACCCCCATGAAACAGACGAGCTCTTGATTGCAGATTGTTTTGTTGGGCTTGTTGATCGAGGGCGGGCAGTACGGCGCTCTGCCGTCGCAGAAACTCGCGCCCCGGCAGCCGTTGTCCTCTCTGCACTTGTCGCCGAATTTCAATTTACACTCGGTCGTGCAACAGGGTCCCTGTTGATTACATTTATCAATGACATGACTTTTTACATCAAATTTCTGCGGTATATCTAATCTGTTAAAGGTGAAAAAAAAATGGATTCTTACGATTTCTATACACGGAAAGAAATGATTGCCTCAGAGATAAGTTGCCTCAGGCGTATCAAAGATCTCAGAAATTGCCTCGGGCGTATTAAATGGTAACTTCGACTGTTTACAATTGCTTCTCACGAGATTAGTAACCAATTCAATAGTTGGTACTTTAAATTCGAATTAGGCCTATCATTTGAGTTGCAAGGAAAGTAGAATGATCGATTGGTTGCGATCAACACATTCTTGGGTTACGTCATCTAATATTTTTCTTTCCATGTATAGAATCGCATCGACAGTGTATATTTTCACTTGCATGAGCCAACCGATATAGGCAAGCGATATTCGGAGGTAAGCTATTTTTATCGAAACGGCGAAGATACCTGACTGGGACTGCATATCGAGCCCGGTGTTAGAGTGCACGGAGTTTCCTCGGCAGGTGGATAACGTCGCTGCGGAAAGCAGCAGGAGTCCCGGCAGTCTTCCTCCCATCCGCAATCGCATTCCTCGCCCTCCTCGACGACGCCGTTTCCACAGAGGGACGCTTGGGGCTCTGCGAGTATCCAACAGGGATGCGAGGAATATAAGCATCGTTTCAGATAGAGTTTCACGACGGCGATTTTCGAAAGTAACAACTACGGCGCGCGGCGATCGAGGCGGAAATGCCTCGGACCGTCCGTATAATAGTCTGGTTCGAACGAGACGTCGTATCGGGAGAATCGCGTTATCCATAGTTTCGTGCGCGAGTTCTCCGACCCCTCCTCTCGTGTCCGAGTTCTGATTCCGCCAGCCAAGATTTCGTTGAACCGCTCAAGAATCTCGGCTGTCCGAATAGCAGCTCGGCAGCGCCATCGGCGGAAATTCTGCTTCAGTGGCATCGCGACCCCTCCCCCCTTGCTGCTTTTGCTGCTGCTGCTGCTTTGGCTCAGCAACTTCGCTGCTCGGCTCACATTTATCGAACGATAACGTTATTCCGCAAAGGTTCTACTTGCGCGAGGACGCTGACAAAGTCGTCGAGATACTATCCGCCCAGATGCATTAAGATATATACCCGCACTCGAGAAAGTATCGCGATCTCGATTTTTTTTTCTAGGACGTTAACTGCGTGACACTTGACCCGAATAGAAATCGACTGTACGAAGTGAATCGTAGACTGATAGCGCAGTCTTCAGGTCTTCTTCGAGGTATCCGGATCCGTTTGGAAATCGGCGCGGCTTATCAGCGATAACCGAGCGTTCGATTTTACGAGACTGTGGATCTGGTCGTCGTTGCGACTCAGGAGTTGAGTCGCATGCGATGAAAAAAAAGGCATGACCGAAGAGGCCGCTCAATGGGCATGAGTAAATGGTTTCTCTTTTCGCAGTCACGGATAACAACGAGTGCGATGCGGAATTGGACTCACCGGTGAAGCATCCCTTCGGCGAGCGAGCTTTCGTGTTGAGCACGGGATTTATAGCGTTCAGGCTGCATGGACTGAAGCGATTGTTATTCCTCTTGTCGCCGCTGGTGGCTCGTGCAAACATTATGAAGTTTCCGTCCTCACCGCCCGGTGTGCATTGTTCGGGATCATGCTGCCAAATTGATAAGATCGTCAAGGACATATTTAGTGTCAATAACAAACATTTCAGCGCGCTCCTCTCTGCTACTCCGCCTCTCGATTCCGCCGCGTGTGCATTCCCGTCCGAAACTACGTTAACCGCGCGATGCTCGAAGTTTTCGAAGCCAATTTCCAGGCGAATCTCTTGGCGAATAGCAGTCGGCATTCGCGAAACGTTATCGAGTTTGTCAGATATTGGCGGAGAGTTGAAAGCCCGATTGCAGCGTGTACAGAGTCTGCAGTCTATATCCGCTCTGTGTCCAGAGTCAGTGAGAGAAAGAGAGATAGACAGATAGGCGGAGATAGAAAGCGAAAGACTCGAAGCGAAATTCGTAGAAAGTAGAGAACGAAATTCAATTGCCGAGGGTTTTGTCATCAATGCGAAATCTCGCTTGGCGGCGGACTCACGGCTTTCCAGCTTTCCATATATGTGTACGCACACATCTATCAAAGCGATTGCTCGTCAAACGCCAGAAATAGAAAAAAAAAAGAAAGAAAAAAGGTAAAAAAATAGGGCAACTGCATAGATTTTTCCCGCTCGATGACGAGTTTTGAGGAAGCGCACACTGCGAGATAGCCGAGCGTATATACTCACGGGAGAGCCAAAATTGTGTCCTATTTCGTGGGCCAAAGTGACGTGCGACACTGCCGGTGGAACGTGCTTTCCGTAGTTCAGCAGCGTCACGATTCCGGTGTTCAGGGACTTCATGCTGCCTCGGTAGTGCTGAAACACAGTGGAACACGGGATAAGTGACGGTCGTGCTCGCTCGTCAACATCGCCGGATCGACGACGAGAATTCTCTCGCGTTTCGCCCTCTCTCTCTCTATCTTCGCGCCTCTTTCGACGATAACGCCGCTCTCTCGGCTTGCGGCGTGTCGAGAGAGATTCGCGCTCCCGCGGAGAGAGAGTTGCAACCACCCCTCCCCCCTCCCTCCCCCAACTCACCCTTCTCCGACCTCCCCCCTCCGGGGCTGCCCTACGTGTATACATTTATTTTAAAAGCCCCACGAGCATCGAGGAAATTACTTCGCCCGCACGTAACGTAACGACTCCCCCCTCAACGAGCCCAACGTCGGTGTTTGAGGGTGGTTGGGAGGGGGGAGAGAGGGGGAGAGGGAGGAGTTCGGAGGTTGCGAGTTGAATCGATCGAAAACGCGAATTCAATTATCCAAATGGAGTCAGGCCGGGCGTAAACTTCGTTAGGACTCTCGATTCGAGTAGCGGCAACAGCAGCAGCAGCGGCGGCAGAACGCTGCTCGCGCGCGCGTGCCTGTCGGCGTCGTCTTTTTTACGAGCCAGCTCGAAACTTTTACAACACTCCACGCTGTTGCTGACGCCCCCTCCACCCCCTTTCCCTTTCCCTTTATACCCCTCCCCGCGCGCTCACCACCTTCCCTATCCTCGCCGTGCGGCAATGTTGTGTACGCTTTTCGCGATTTTTTCGACCCCTTTTGCCCCGAACCATTCCGCAGCATTTAACCGCTGCATCGGTGTCGTTCGAGCGAGAGAAAAAGAGGCTCGTAGCAGATGGAAGAAAAAAAGAAAAAAAAGAAAAAATTAACGAAAAATGAAACGCTTCGCCGCGGGATCAAAGCAAAAAGCGATTGAACATAAAACTCCGTCGGTTAAACGGATGAAAAAGGAAATGATAAAAAGAGATAAAATTCGATGGGAGAAAGGAGTTTGTTCGTTTTTTCTCTCCCTATCTTTCTTGCTCTTTTGCTCTACTTTTTGTGTGTAAATCTGTATCGAATGTGTCCTCTCCCTCTCTCTTTCTCTCTCTCTCTCTCTCTGTGTTTGCGTCCGCTCTCTCGTACAGAGGACGTCGTGTGTACGTTTGAGTAACCCCAACGCGGTGAAGCCAAGGGTGGAAAATCTTCTTTCGGCTGTCGAGCTCTCGTAGACCGTCTTCGAGTTTATACCATACACGACAACGCCATACTCTCGATCAATATTTAATATCCTGTAAAACCTTTTGCCAGCGCCGACGTGCGCGGCGCGCAACGACTGCAGCTTGCGCTCTGAAATCCACGGCGCGTGGCTTACGGCGAGACGGGTGTATCCACTGTGCACCTCGAGTTGCAGTCTCTATCTCTCTCTCTCCCTCTCTCTTTCTCTGTCCTCGCGTGTCAACATGTGCTGCGCGCGTCCGCTTAAGCGCTTACGTCGCTCGAACCACGGGAAGCTGTCGGGAGAGCAGAGCTGAGAGGAAAATACCTTTTGCTGGTGGCGTAAAAATCTCGTCGCAGTAGCGACGCGACAGGCACGTCGGAAAGCGTCAAAGCTCTATCGTCTGTTCGCCTTGTGACGCTCAAAGCGTGTGAATAAAATGACGCAACGCGAGGGCGCCGAGATTGTCGACGACGACGACGTCGTTGCTGCTGCCGACTCCAGCAGCAGCGACTGAAACTTTTGCGCGTGCCTCGCGTGTCCCGCGATTATATAGTTGGTTCTTGTTGGTTCGTTGACGTTTTTATTTGCTCGGCTCGCGAAGCTCTTGACGTTCGCTTTTCCGTGTACTTCGGATCCTGTCGATGTACAATCGCGGCGACGAAACTTTCGAGGTTATTGTATACACACAGAGAACGGGCAAGAAGGGGTACGTTAAGTGGATGGTACTTACTCCATTCTTCTCGCAAACACCGCCGGCGTTCTTGAGATCTCCCGTCCACGCGAGACCCAACGTTCCCATCTCGAAGTCACGATAAGTGAACATATAGGCCAGGCAAAAAGCGTCGTAATCCTCCTCTGTAACGAAACGGGTTTTTTTTTAGCGTGCACAGTCGTCGAACGAGTTAACGAGATACGAGCGTCAAGCGGAATTGGACTGTATGAAAAAAAAAATCGGTTACAAAGTACGCCGCGAGTTGACGGATAGAAAATATTAGTTGCCATAACCAAAGGAATGAGCCGACACGAACCATCGGGCCACATCACACATCGGATCTCATTTACGCGGACAGACTGAAAATAATTAATAGTTGTGATTACCAATCGTTGGTCAGAGCTACCAATACTTTAGTTACTGCAACCAATATTTTGGTAAATCGAACCAATGATCGGTAATCGTAACTACTAATTTTTCTCAGTGCATGTTCCCACTTTTCCACTGAGACTCTGACAAGTCACTGATGTAGTCTGATGAATCGTCATGAAAAACATCACATCGACGTGAATCGTCGATATCGATTTCCCAATAATAATAAAAAGAGTATTGGCGTATTTTTAATAAATTAATTTAAGGTGATATATCTAGTCCTCCATCGCCGTACACGCCGCGAATAATATTCCCATGATACGCGCTATCACTTATTTATTTTTATCCCGATCTTCATCCGCGGTTGTATACCATCTGCGCACCGAGTCTTCCGAAGAAGATGCCGATTGGCGGAAAGCCTGCAAGTGAAACCCTCCACCGACCGAAGACTCGACCCGCCCCGTCCCTTTCCACCCCCACCTCCACCCCCGCATCCGAACACCGGAAACTTATTCCATTGGAAAGTTTTCGGTAGGTTTCGGTGTGTTGCCGCCGGGCAGGTCAGCCGTCAATAATGAGAAGTGTGCGCTCGCGGCGGTGGTCTACGTGGATGCTTTTCGTCCGGTTCGAGCCGCGCCTCGCTAGGAGGAGGAAAAGCCAGGAGAGAAAAGGGACCGGGAGTGGGTGGGTGAGGAGGGGGCGGCGGGGGAGTGAGGGCAGGGGACTCCATTTCGGCTGTAAGCGTATTCCCATCACGTTCGTAATACAACCATCCCGCTGCCGCCCCCTGCGCCCCGGCGATCCCAATCCGCGCAGGGAACGAGGCTGCTGCTGCTGTTGTTGCTGTTGCAAGCTCTGAGTAGCAGCACCAGCAGCAGAAGCAGCAGCAGCGGCAACAGCAACGATTCCCGAGCGTCACGCTCGTTCAGACTTTCGCTTATACTACATGCAGCAGCAGTACGTGTATAGCCTCGAGACTATACGTAGGTATACATGTAAGATACGCCGGCGTACACAGCGTATAACACAGTGTATATTGCATATACGTCCCAGCAGGAGGTAGGTAGAGGGTTGAGAAGGGGCTGTGGACCATGTTTCCCGACGTAAATCACGTGAAACCCAGAGTGGCAGAAGGGGGCGGGAAGGGGGCCGTACGAGAGGGTGGCGCGCGCGCGGTTATCGAGGTGTCTGGAACTTCGATTACCCCCTTCCCCGGGAAAGACCTCTTTTTCCCTCTTGCCGCGAACGCACGGCAAAAAGAGAGAGAGAGAGAGAGAGAGGCCAAGAGTAAGCGCCGTACAGGAAGGTCGGTATAGCCGGATGTCGATATTTCATAGCCGCGTAGCACCGAAAAGCTTCTCAGGATAATATCGTCCCGATAATCGCGGAAAACTTCTCACACGAAAAATCGTGTGCTACTAAAAAAAAAAGCTGTAGTCTTGCGCATGTTTCGATTTTGTTTTTTTTTTCATCTTGCTCTTCGCACGAATTTTTCCCGCGCTATTTTTCACTCGCTCTCCGACGGCTCTTGCGAATCAACGGCGAGAGTCTTCGGAAAGCGAGATAATCGGATTTCATTAAGGCCGCCCGACTGCGCACTCGAAAGAAATTTATAGTTATGTGAAAGGGCCCACGGATTGAGACGTCTTGGATGTACAGTGCGCGGGGTACGGCGGGAATCGAATATCTATATGAAATAGCTGGTGCAGAGTGCTCGAAGCGAAGCGGAGTTAAGGACTTACCGGAGAAGAGCTCCAGGAACTTCTCGACCCCGTAGTTGCCGGGAAATCGGTAATTCGGATCGCGCAGAGCCTCGTCGCTGTGCACCTTCACCCGCTTTATCATGAAGCTGATGTTGTCTGGTCGGCCGTCTTGGTTGAAGTCTGCGAAATAATTAGCATTCGTATAGAAGCGAAACGTTCATCGCTGGCGTGAATGACATCGAATATCAGCGCGCTTCGTCGTTATCGGGAGATTTAGTGATTCTCGTGCATAAACCAAGAGAGGGAAATGCGCCGGTCGCTACGATTATTACTACGTACTCAACGTCGAAGGGCGTTATTAAGTATCAGCACTCTGGAACTGCACCGGCGCGCGACTGTGCTTTATGGGGGGGAATAAAAATTCGCTCGTTCGCTCGTCGCTCGAATAGCCGACGCTCTCTGCCTTTAGGGAAATCGTTTCTCCGATGAATAGATATCGACGAGTTTTCAGGAACGAACTGCCTTTCCTTTCCCTCTTTTTTTTTTTTGTCCTCACTCTCGCTCTTCGGTTGTGCGAACCGAAGACACGGGTTTATACTCGAAGTATTTGGGGGCCGACGGCGAAGGACCCTTCGACACTGCCGTCCGTAGATCACTGCAGCGTCGGCGGCGGCAGCAACGGCAGCAGCAGCAGCAGGAGCACCGTGCGGCCGCGCTCGCCTCGCGAAAACGTCGAAAACGAACAGTCAGCCAATTAAAAGTTGTTCCCCGGGCGATTCCACGCTCGAGCGGGCGAAATCCGTGAAACTCGACCTCTCGCAAATATCCCATTTTCTCTCAATCGTCGAAATCGTTGCCCCAGCCCCGCAGGTGCATCCAATTTTTTTTTCGCTTTCATTTTTGTTCCCGTCGTTTTATAATCCTTCCTTTTTCGCGAAGGACCGTTTTATCCCCGAATCGATGCGGGCTGCCCCGGCTGCCTCTAAGCTCGCGGCTGAGCGCGCGGTTCGATAGAGCGCGAAACGACGTTGTGCCGCGCGCCGCGTCAAGTATCAGCTCACTTTTATTCAGCTTTTTTTTTCTTTTTACTTCGCTTCTCTTTCTTTTACTGCCTTTTGTTTTCAACCACCGGTTTAACGACGGAAGAGCAACAAAAAGAAAAGAGAAAAAAAAATGGTGGAAACAAGGAAGCGACCGAGTCGACGGTGGAAATCAAATTAAAACCTCCGATAATGCCCCGGAGACTCGTTCGCCAGAGTTTTGCACTGTATTTTGCGGAATTACATCACCTTGGAATTCGCAGACCCGGCGGGTGTTATACTCCAACGCCCGAGCGGAGGAAAATATTTCCCAAAACAAGCGCGGTCAGCGAGGCTGCGAAATTATGCCTCCGCCGCGGCATAATTATGCCTTCGGCCTTGCCACGTTTGTTTCAGGAATACACTTCTTCGGGCGAACGTGCTTTTTCGGTTCCTTTGTTTTCGCGAAAGCTTCGCATCCGTATTTAACAAATAAAACGCTAACGTCGTTACGTACGTACCGTACACATTGAAATGTGAGGAAAAGTGAAAATTGCGCCGGAATTTCCACAGCGAATTAATCAAGATATTAATAAAAATATCCACAAGTCCCTCTTTTGAAAAGTTCATGGGAAAGCATTGTTAGCAGTTTATTCGTGCTGTGATTGGCGGAGACTCTCAGACCGAATCCAAGTTCATTTGTCGTTAATAACTTTGACAGTTCTACCAAATATCGTATTTTTTTTTTTCAAAATCAACTAAAAATTGTTTTTAAAAAAGGTTTAAAAAAAATAAAAATAAATTAAATTAAAAAAGGTTTTTTAGTTGCGATTTACCCTTGTAAAGCTTTATAAGAGCGCAGCAGCTCAAAAGTATCTCGGGCACGTGATTAGCTTAGTATGAAAAAAGGGGTAGATCAAAGACGAAGGAAGAAGAAGGCCTTTGCGAGAATTTAATCGCGCGACCTATAGCTTCCTCTCTCCTCAGGCAATGTACTACACTACTATAGTAGGGGTATATACATGACGCGGCATAAAGCATACGGCAACAACGGCGAAGGGGGCGAAAGGGTTGCACGTGCCCCGCGAACTTTGCTCGTCGCGCTGTCGTAGCAACGGCAGCAACGAACTCGAGACTCGGTGAACTATTCTCGAAGTTTTTTTCCCGAACGGTATACAGTTGGCTTCGCTGCAAAGGAGAGCAACCGAAGCACGTGTGTGCGCGCCCGTACAATTAGATTGCGAGTCGGCGAGTGAAAATTCATTACTGCGGAAAAAAAACTAGTTCGAGCACGTTAAAATAAATATAAAATGCGAACTCGGCACTGGATGGAAAATAAGTCAGAGAGAGTGAGGGGGAAGTTTTGAAGACTCACCGGTGTGTTTGTATATGGCGTTTACCCTCTGCACGTGCCTCGTCATGACTTCGATGCACGCCTCCTCCGTTCCGTAACGCGAGAAAAACTGATGATCCGCCTGCAGATAGAGCATGCACGTTGTCTTGCGCGGGTCGACCGTCGCCCGTTTGTGAAGATGTCTGGCGAATCTCTCCCTGTAAATTCTGCATTAGGATTTCAATTCGAAAACGCGGCTCAGGCCGATTGCGTGTTGGCGCTGTCCAAATCAAACGAAACAAAAAGTATTCTCGTTCCCGGACGGTATAATAATAAAGGGAAAAAATGTTCATCTTGAACAAGATTTACATTTCTAATTAAAAAAACGACAGTTGCCAAATAAAAATGTAGATTTCTGTGCATAGCGCAAAAGTGGTGGAATATGCACCGCGTTCTATTCTATCGAATCAACAGTCGGTTCCGTTCACACTCGCAACTGTAAATATGCGCCACGCGTACCTGTCGAGATATTCGAGATTGTCACTTTTGCCGGTGTCGGCGCTCTTAGCGTTGGCTTCCTTCGAGTAGAAAGCGCCGTGGTGGCGCACCTCGTTATCCTGAAGACGCTCGTAGAACGGTTGAGAGGTATCGTTGGAAAAGTCCGCAGTTCTGTGTGATGAAAAAAAAAAAAGAAAACGGTGTATAAAGATAATCATACGAGCGTGAGGGGAGTCGTAACGGCGAGTGTCTCGCGCGCATTGAAATGTTTGCTGGAGAATAGCGCGCGAGAGAGGAGAGGAAAGCGCCGCTCGATAAAGACAGGACGGAGGTAGAAGCCGTCGAGGCAGTCGGGAAGAGCGCAGGGACGCGCGACACGGGAACGATAGAGGATGCACTAACCGATGGAAAGAATCTCGGAGTTTGCCCCGATGCAATTCCTGGCTCGGGCAACGACGCGGATGCGGCGGTGTCGTTACGTCGGAAGCCCGATACGCTATGGTATGGTAAGCGGGCGACGTGTCCTCGTTTCCCGCCAAGTACCTGCTCGTCGGTTCGATGTAGTACTCCTCGAAGCCCGTCGCGACTGTTCCGTCGAAGAGGCCATCCTCGGTGATGAGACCCTGCACCACCGCGCTCTCGTCACCTGCAACCACCAAATGTCCCGGATTCCCGTTATAATATCGTCGCGCATTTATGCAATACCTATCTGTGCAATTATATCCATTTTTTATTTCTGAAAATATGATATTCATACAAAAATAATTGATAACATCGATAACAAGAAGAAAAAAATGTTCTGGTAATCGATAAAACGATTTTGCTAATACTTTACGAAACTATTAATATATAATGGTTTCGGTAGATAGTACATCACAAAAGTCGTCAGAATGATAGAATAAACTATGTTTTTTAATCTCCTGTTAACAAAGTATAACAGACCATTTTCATCGTTTTATTGGTGCTGTGATTGCCCCAGACTCTCAGACCGAGGCCAAGTTCATTTGTCCTTCATAACTTTGACAGTTCTGTCAAATATCGTTTTTTTTTATCAATTAAAAAAGCCAGTGATTTCAGGGGTAGAAAATATGCGTGATCTTGAGATCGATGGTAGCGAAAAGCCGATGTTTTGGATAGAAAAATTCCGTGAAGTGTTCCCGTGTCAGTGTTCCAAGTAAAAAAGAAAACGGCCGAATGTTCAGCCGTGGATTATAAACGCGTGGTTTCCAAAAACGTTTGCCGAAATTAAATTGCATCCCATATTTCATAACGAATGGGTATTTGCAAGAATTTCGTGCACGCTCCGGACCCGGAAGAGCGCGTCGCGGCGAACGCGACGACAAACTTCTATAAACATCAAATTGCATATTTGCAAACATGGGTTTTCGCGGAGACCGGGGGGGGGGGGGGGGCGGGGGGAGCAGGCGATGAAAGGCATTCCTGTTGCATAGTGTCAGCGAGATGAAGGACGCGTGCATTGTGAGCTCACGGGGAGAGAGCGGCGAGCCGCGAGACGTACGGTGCCCGCGTGGACTGGGCATTATATTCGAAGCACCGTCGCTCTCGCGGTCCGCACGTTGTCGCGACGAAACGCGATGGACGGGGAGGTAAACGGGGAGAGGATTGCCGGCCAACTCGCATCGCGCGTAACGCAATATAAACTCTGTATGAAATCTGCAGCGCGTAACTCAGGTATAGAGTGCGAGGGAGCGGTGCGGGGATGTGACGGAAGGATGGTTTCGAGGCTACGTGGCCTCGTAAAGTAGCAGACTGCACATTGCACGTAAACCCGGGTCACTGGCTGCCGCTGCTGCAGCAGCAGTACTACCGACGCGGCAACGCGTGTATCGCTAGGTTGAAGGTGCGGGTGTCGGTGTCGGCATCGAGGAGTAATGGAACTGGAGAAGCGCGCGGGCATTATCTCTGTATACAGTAGGATTCCTCGTAAGACTCGGCTCGATGCCTCGTAGAATATTTATCCCACACTGAAAAAAAACTAATAGTTGTGATTACCAATCGTTGGTCAGAGCTACCAATATTTTAGTAACTGCAACCAATATTTTGGTAGATCGAACCAATTGGTAATCACAACTACTAATTTTTCTCAGTGCAGACTATAAATCCGACATATTTTTGCATGTCATTGAGAGCCAAGTAAAAGGACAATCATCATTGTACGACGTGACAGTTGACAATTGATGACCCGCATGTGTGTTAAAAGTCACGAGGAACTCTACTGCAGATATTCATGCGAGTGGAACCGCCGTACGTATAAAAAAATACGCATAAAAAAATGTTGCATGTCATTGGGAGCCATGTGAAAGGACAATCTCATACGGCGCAGCTTTCTCCTCCTAATGTTAACAGTCACGAAGAACGCTGCCGTAGACTTCAGAAAGTCTCGCGATTCAGCCTCAGCATGTATAAGGGTTGGTCGTCCGAGGGTGTCGCGGAAGGGGCGAAGGGAAGCAGTGACCCGACGAGGCGAGGAAGACGGAACGCGCGCGGTGAGCTCTGCGAGTGTGACTATAAGGAAAGAGCGACTACGGAGCTATCCCTGTATATATGTATATGTGTGTAGGTACCGAAGACAGTAGGAAGTGTTGGAGGGTACGGCGTGCGGTTAAGGGTAGGTATAAGGTAGACGGACCGGGTATAAGGTACACTGTCTGGTGTGCGGCGCGTGGGTGAGTTGTTCTCGGGTGCGGCCGTAGCACCACGTGCGTCCCTCCGCGAAGACATTACCCCTCCCCCCTCAACTCCTCCCCCTCACCGGAAGCGATTTATCACCGTTGAGACTCGTGTATATGACCTCTCGATATTGCGCCACAGAAGAACCTCTATATAGCGATGTAGCCGTCTACGTGTATATACATACAATTTATATATATAACACACGCCAAGGAGCCACGAAAACACAATCTCGCAGTCAATTGTATTGCATTGTGTGTGTATATAACCGAGGTAAATGATGGTGAGATGGCGAGAAGCTAAAGGGTCAGCGGTGTATCCTCTCGATTCACCCCAATCTGTGCTTTTTTTCCATCACTCTCCCTCTCTCTGGATCGACGACCCCTGCAGCAGAGGAAATTCGCCTGTTTCGTTACTGGTGCAAAAAGGACAAGGGACTAAACGTCGCGCGCCACGATTTTTTCTCCCCGTCCCCGTGTGACTCTGCACCCTCGTCTTGATCCCTTTCGCCACTGCGATATACCCCCTCAGCGAGGGTTTGCGCGGCGCAGAGCGAGCAATTGGCCGCGGCACTCTGGCTCCGACGTTCTTTATGGATTCGAATTAAATTACTTTCGGAACGATGGACATCAGACAGGAGTCAGGACTATCGCGTGTGTCGCGGCTTCTGCTGCTGCCGCCGCTGCTGCTGCGGCGGGGAGTGAGAGAGAGGGAAAGAGGGAGAACTCGGCGCGACACGGCAATGAGCAGCGCGTTGTAATTACTCGGGTGGATCTCCACCCACATTTGCGCGGACGAGCTATACGCCACACGAGATTCTGGCAGAACTGCCGGTGGCAGCGGCGGCGGCGGCGCTCGTGAAATTGTCGAGGGAACAGATCGTAAATATTGCGGCAGTGGGAGGAGTGGGAGGAGAGAAGGCAAGAGCGGCGGGCAGAGCCGGAACTGGCGCCTCTCTTCTCTGTCTCACTCTTTGTGGTCGCCGCGCGAGTTGCGGGGGTCGTGTGAGCTATATATACGACGCGACGGGGTATATCCGCTATATGACTGCGAGCGAAAGAGGGAAGGCGAAGGACAAGGATGGAGAGAGGGGGAACGAGAGGGAAAATGTGTTGGCACAGGTTATATGCTGTACAGTATGTATATATATACGGTACAGCTCTCACACAGCGCGCACCACATCTAACAGCTCCGTGCAACCCCTCCATGCACCAAAGTTGCTGGTTCTCTGGTTCGCTGGTTTAGGTCTCCGGTTGTAGGTATCCAGCGCGTCGAGGAGTGAGAGGGGAACGGGAGGGGGGGGGGGGGGGGAGAGGGGCACCGTGTGTGCGAGGAGGCGAGAAAACCCGAGGAACCAGGAAATTCCCGTGCATACCGACCTAACTACTGACTCGCTTTTGCTTCGCTCTACATATGCGGCCTGAGCGTTAAATATCTTCTCGCAGATAGCGCGCGCGCGCACAGCTTCGCACGTGCTCGCGCTCCGGCTCTCTGCTTTACACTTTGACCCGTCGGTGCGATGCTCGCACCGCGCTTATTCGCCACTGCGCGCGCTCCACACGGCTAACACTCTGCCGGCTTGTACTGTATTTAATGCCGCGGAGCGAGTGAATACTAATTGTGAGCGCTCGCGCGGCCCGCGAGAGCAGTGCGAGTGGAATTAGTATATTTTCCATTAAAATATTCGACCTAAGAGGAGAGCTGGAACTTGAGTTTGTTTTGCGCTGAGTAATACGCGCCGCGTGTGGTCATCCTCTGGGCATGCGCGTGAAACGTGTTTCGGGTACACGGAGAGAAAAGTATGGGAAAAATTAGTCGTTATTATTCCAATCATTGGTTCGATCTACGAAAATATTAGTTGCAGTTACTAAAATATTGGTAGCTCTGACCAACGATTGATAATCACAACTATTAATTTTTTTCAGAGTTGACTAGCTGCGGTAAATCGGTAAAAAAAATATAAAGAATATAAGGTCGACACAGTACAGCGAGAGACTCGCGGTTCTAACGTTGATTCGCGGTTCAAACGTCGAGCTAACGGAATCTCTGTTTTCCTGTCACACATGGAAGACAAAATCGGTATACGGAATCTTTTCGCGGCTACGCGCACTCGCAAAATAGGTGGATGTAGTTTGAGCGGCGTAATCAAGACCCGAACGCGACGCGCGGTGCAAACTTGGCTCGTTAATATTTCATGCTCTCAAAACCGCTTGGGCTTGTTGGCTCGCGCGCATGTTTGTCAGCCGAGAGTTTACCGTGACCGGCGTGACCGAGAGTACTTTGTGTTGTTCGCTTCTTGCCGTTTGAGCGAGAATCGCAGACCCGTCTGCTGCGCGAGTCTTGCCGGGCGTTAAGACGACGAAGGTCGCTGGCTGCGCGCGCGCTCGCACAGCTAAGCCATGTCCCAAAGTGTGTTCAAACTCTGTTGCGTCAACAACTTCCGTTGGGCTTCGTTCGGTGAGTGAGCAAAAGCGAGAGAGTAAAGAGACAGAGAGAGAGAGAGAAAGAGAGGGTCAGGGAGGGCAACGAGCCGGAGGAAGAGCAACGAGGAAAAGGACACCATCGTCATCGCTGACCCGGGTCACGTAACGGCCGCAACTATCTGCGGTCCGACGCAAACTCGTCGTCCGTCGTCGTCGTGGTCCTTCGCCTCTGATGTCTACTCACCGAAGACCTTCCGTCGTCTATACCTACGATATATATGTACACGAGTGAGTGTGAGTCGTGTGGCTTTGCGTGGGTCACTGGAAGTCGCGTTCCTATATATACGATGAACGAGACGCTCTCGACGGCTTCGAGCCGTCCAAGTCCGAAATCAGGAGTCGCACGCCTGAGACGCTTTAGGGGTTGATGCTCTGCGTATGTATATGCCCAACGAGCTATATATATGTACGACGGTAACGCGGCTTGTTCGAAGTTATGAGGAGACTGCAGCCTCCTCCCCAACTGGCTTCCTAGCTCCGCACCGAATACCCCTCGCGCCAACAGCTCCGACGATCCCCGTCTCCGTGTCTCTCTCTCCCCTCCCAACTGACTCGTTATCAACTTCGAGCACTGGGTAATTATC
The DNA here is from genome assembly GCA_964034905.1 of Itoplectis maculator. Taxonomy (NCBI): domain Eukaryota; kingdom Metazoa; phylum Arthropoda; class Insecta; order Hymenoptera; family Ichneumonidae; genus Itoplectis; species Itoplectis maculator. Next base: position 14,483,666 of record OZ035852.1, on the reverse strand, counting down.
ATGAAGCACCTAACACGACCACCGAACGGTGAGAGAGAGAGGGGTAGATGGCGCCGAGGCGAATCAGGAAGTTCAGTGATGCAAGATACAAGGTGCATCTATATATATCTACTGAGTTTGCGACACGGACCAGACGGAAATACAGTAATCTCGTTATCGGCCTCGCAGCGTTAATACTGTGTTAATTGGGACAGAAATGTTAAATCGCACTGTTGGATTTTGCGCGAATTTGGAATTCTTTTTTTTTTCAGGAGCTTCAGCGATTGGATCATCAGATATATACGTGCCGGACGGATCCTCGCACTGAGAAAAATGAGTAGTTATTATTGGTTGCAGTTACTAAAAAATTGGTAGCTCTGACCAACGATTGGTAATCACTATTAATTTTTTTCAGTGCGAGAGTGAAATGAAAATATCAGCCTTGCCGAGGATGAAACGTGTGCAGGCAAACTTTCGCAACATTCTAAGTTAAACTCGCGATAGGTAGTTCTGCCTATAGACAATCTCGAGAAATTGTGGGTGTATCTCCGAAGCCATAGACTCCCCCACTCGCGATTATTCCTGCTGGCATCAATCTCAGCTCTCCACGTGCCTGAGCGCTGCTGCCGTGCGGTGGGTCTCATTTTCCGCGAGGGTTCGACAGCCTCTCGAACGACCGAAAGACGGTTATCGCCGGTGGTGTACATAGCCCCAGTTGCGGCCGCACTGGAGGGAATACCACAAGGAGGGCCCTGCGAATATCCCAGACTGCGAGCTCCGTGCGCTCTAAATTCCCGTAGAATCGAGAGAGAGGGAGAGGGCTCTACCGCTGCCTCTCGAACGTGATACGAATGCAAAATCGTATTGGTATCGAGGGAAAACGCCGCGTTATACCACCCGAGTATTTATCGTCATTTTTCGATCCTGCTACCCCACCCCCATCATCCCTCTCCTACCCTCTCCGCACGTTTCTCACTCCCTTCCGGGTACGTCGAATTTCTTCCGCCGTATCAGATATTATGCCTCCCCGCAATATTTTTAGTTTTTTTTTAGTTTTCTTTTTATTAGTTTTTTTCCCGCGTTATATTTCGTACAAGCAATACATTATTTCCAAAACTGAAATGATGTACACACACAACCACGGCTCTGGTTTATATATATGTATCTATTTTTTTTATACAGCTAACACAGAGTTTTGTCTCCAGAACAGTCTCCGCGTGAAATTCGAGTTGGAAAAGTTTTTCCTTCCCACGGGATATTGCGCCCAGACCCCCTCCCCCTCCCCCCTCCCCCTGCTCTCCATGTTCCACCGAGTCGCGGAGTCTCGACCCAAAGTTGAAACGATCGTTACTCGCTTGTCACGTGCGTTGACCGAGATTATAGTAGCCAAAATGTTCGCCGACCGACGAAACATTTTGCACCGGCCTCCCATTCACGCGACTCGAGTTACACTCGTACAGATGTATCTCTCGCCGCGACGTTGAGTATCCTATATAACTCGCGACGAAAGTTGCCGCGAACAAAGAGCGAAGCGCGCGCGTCATTCGTCAATTAATTTGCAAGTGTGATTAATGGATGAGGCATTGAGGAAAATATCGGGATATACGCAGGGAGGAGAATTAAACCGCGGAGGCAGAGAGCTATTACACTTCGTGTAGTTCCCGCGTTGGCTTTCCCTCCCCGCGGCCTCTTCCGTGATTCCGCACTTTTGCTCGGATTTCCGATTCCGCGGCGAAGCCGCAAACTATCGGAAACACCTTAATGAACGAGAGACGAGAGCAGCGCGGGGGCTGCCCCGCGTATACGACGCGCGGAGCCGGCGAAGGAAACGCAGACTATGGAGCGGCGTCGGTGACGCGGTTCATTGTGGTGGCGCAAACTTCCTCGCCCGCGCGGTTATCCCGTCAATCAAAAACCCACGCGATGTACGACTGCGCGTTGTGTGCGTGTGTTTGTGTGTGTGTGCACAGAGAAAACGACGGTCTTAGGGTGCAGTGATTAGTTCCAGAATTTGTTTGATTAGTGATGACGAGCACAGCAATTTTTGTTTGGATTTTTTCGCAATTATTACAATATCACATTAGTGCAATCTGTCATATTTTCAGTACTTCTTAGCACACGCATAGGAAAAATTGTTTTGATATCAAAATTTGTTTCCAAGGTAATAGCATATTTTCAATGAGCATAGTATTTATTGTTTGTCACAAGAGTCCCCTTATCTCAGTGTGTAACATGCGACGCGCTCGTGAGTCGAGTGTTCTCCGTTCTCATTCTCGAGCGGAGACCCGTGAGAAGATCGCGAAACAAAATATTATCTCCATTCAGTTTTTTTTTTCTTTTACTGTAATTTATTATTGTTTTCTTCGCCTCGCAACACGGAGAGAAAAATATGGGAAAAATCACAATACTTGTGTGGCAATTGAGAAACATTCCGGAATTTTTGGCAATTTTTCCCATACTCGTGGACATATACAATAAATGTTCTATTGCATATTCCTACAAGTATGGGAAAAATCGACAGAATTCCGGAATGTTTCGTAATTGCCAAACGAGTATAGCGATTCTTCCCATATTTTTTTCTCCGTGAAGACAGAGGGACAGAGCGTCGCCCGACGGATTTCGCAAGTTACACAACGCAAACGCGTTTTTTTTAAGCGGCAGCGAATAAAGAACAACGTTTAAGTACAAATTGTTCCGTTTGCAGGAGACCTAATTTTCGTCCAGTGATTCTGCGAGACAGGCGATAGAGATTCTCGAGCGGTGGTAGAAAACGAATGGTTTGTAAATGATATTGCAATTGCGGAGGGCGCAGGGGGAGAAGATTAATCGTCCATGTTTTTGCTGATTCGTTTTTTCGCTCTTCGCCCTCTGTGCCCCGCGGGAGCTTCTTCTTCTCGCGTTCGTCGTTCTCCGCAATTGATTCGCTCGGAAGTTTTCTCGAAGTCGGATACAGGCGGAAGAAAATTGGCGCTGGTTCTCCGCGGCCGGCGCGCGGGGAAGAAGATTTAATCTCGGGGCACGTAGAGGGCGCGCGCGGCGGCCACTCGTGTTGTAGTTTTTACGCCGCTCGTGGGGAAAGACGAGCAGCTGCTGGCCGCGCAGCTTATTGACTTTCGCGATGTTGTAGCGCGACGAGAGAAACCGGAGGATGAAATGTTTACGTCGAGGGGCCGGTTAAGAATGAAGAAGAAATAAAAAATTGCAAACCGTCGAGTCACTCTTCGACTCACTGCACACTGAGAAAAAAAATTGCTAAATCCAACAAAACGTGCGGTTGCGGACGACGAAATAAATATTTTGCAGATTGGACAAAATATTCGGCAATGCTAATCGAGATTTTTTAAATTCTATCACCAGTTGCTTCGATCAATTAAATATTTTGTCCAATTTGCGAAATATTTATTTCACTGCCCGCAACGGCATATTTTGTTGGATTTAGCAATTTTTTTTCTCAGTGCAAACCCTTCGCCGAGGTAGCGGTTGGGTAGGTGCTTCGAAATTTCGTTTGGAACTGAGTCATGATCTGCTCAGAGTCGCAACTCCGAGTCATGCTCGTTTGATCAGCCACGTCGTGTCTAATAATTGGGTTCTCGGTCCGAAGCGTCAATCACGCCGAAACTATCCACCGCGATTTTCCAACTAATTTTTGTTATGCCCAACACGACCTCGTTTCGCCGAAACGCACTCGTAGAAATTCCGCGCGGAATAGGAAACTGTCAAGTTGATTCGGTCAGCCATTTTGATTTAATTTTGTGTGTATGTGTATGTGTATTTTGTTTGTCTGCGTGCCGAGGCCGATGTTTCATGCGGCAGAGGGACCGAAGAAACCAGGCGAAATCCGAAAAATAGAGCGCGCCGCAAAAAATTCAACTAATATTTCCGCTCGACGAGACGCGGACGAAAAATGTCATTTTTTACGGGTCGCGTGATAAACCGCTTTATAACTGCGCGAGCGTTTTGTAGAACGAATCGTACGAGCAAGCGGGACCAGAGCGTGCGAGCAGCCGTTGAGCGAGAACGCGGACGTTGCGAACGGCCGTCTCGCGGAGAGGCAGAGCGGCGGGCTCGCCGGTCGCAGAGATATCACGCACCAACGATTCGAAGCCCGGCTCGCGTTCCTGCAATTAAACGTAATCCGATTGTTAATCAACGAACGAGCGTGACGGGTTGGAGGTTGGAGAGGGGGGGGGGGACGTATACACCGCATCGAGGGAAATTCGCAATTTCTCTTCGGTTCGTTTCCCCCCGGCGACAGTGGTACGGTCAGACCGCGTCCACAGCGAGGTCTGACCGTAGCGGCCGGTGACCACTTCGCGCGAGTCCGCGACGCGGCCTTTAGCCATTTTCCTCGGTCGAGTCGTATAATCAAAGACGTGCAGTAGCCAGAATTTTGTTTTGGCGTGAGGGAGGGGGGTAACAGAGGGGTATTACTATATATACTGAAATTAAACGCTTTGGGGGGACCCATGTGGAAATCTGTCGGGGAGTCCCTGTCTCAAACTGGATCCAGGTCGGGATTGGCTCGGGTCTTGCGTTACATCTCATGACTGGAATCTGATCGGTTGCCCGACTGGATCCCGACCACAAGATGGATAATCCAGATCGGATCCAGCCGGATCCCTCTCCAAATTTCTACCTGGGGAGCACCCCCGGCTACGCCACTGAAATCGTAGACAGATAGACGGATAGAGTGCTGAGTAGTACATTTGAAAAAAAGGAGAGCAGCTACTCTTATCGAGTGAAGTCAGAAGTAAATTTATAACTAGCGAAGAGTCAGCGAGAAACGGAAATGAAGCGGAAAAAAGACGAAAAGAAAAGTGTATTATAGAAAAACAAAATGAAAAAAAAAAAAAAAAAAAAAAAAAAAAGACGCACGGTACGAGGAAGACGGCGAAGGCGCGGAGGAAGTTGAATTAAGAGAGGAGAGGAGGCAAAACGACAAAACGAAAATGAAGATCAGAGCTTTTCGCTAACGAGCCGGTCGACCGGCCGAGCGCGAGAGCCACGCGACGAGAGCTTTTATCTTTATCTATTTTTCCATCTTTTTCCGCGCCCGTTTTTCGCGCTCTTTTTTTTCCTCCCGCACTTCCAACTTCCTCGTCTTCGTCTTTTTGGCTCTCGCCTTTGGTACGATCTGCACTCTTTTTTCCATGGGCGAAGCGCGCGGCCTGGGCGTCTTTAAAAGTGTTCCGAGTCGAACGAAGGACGAGAAGAAAGAGGGGAACCGGCTCTTTGCGTCCTGCGAGAGAGAAAACTCGCTGAGCGTTGTTCTCGCGGGGTGTGTTCCGTGAGTTCGTTAAAACTGCGCTCGTCGATCGATCCTTCTTTATTGTGCCGGCTGCTGCTGCTGCGGCTCTCACTTTGTCTCTCCGTCTTTCCTCCTCTTCTTCTTCGTCTTTTCCAGTTTTTTTTGTTCTCTCTCTTTCTTTATGCCTTTACTTTCTCGCTGTCTCTGCCTCTTTCGTTGCCCTACGAGCCTACGGAAGAGGAAGTGGCTTGAGGGTTAACTGTGGAGTGAAATCGGATTTAATTAGCGCGGGTCGAAGTCGTCGGCTATAGTTGGTGCGGTGCGCCGGTTGTTCCGCTCGTTCCTCGGCGCCGCCGCCATCGTTCTGCCTGTTATTCTCACCGGCCGTGTGCTTTTTCTTTCGTCGCGCATTGCACGTGGTGCCGCTCGCTCCTTCCAGTCGCGCACCCGCGGACGACACTGCTGCTCCGATGCTCCAACGCCGCGCTTGTATCGACGCTCCGCCCCCGTATTTCTCGTTATTTCCAGCAATTCAGGCGGGAAAAGCTCTCGGGTCGGCAAAGATAAATTCGTTAGTCTCGGGCAATTCTTATTTTGCTCTTTCGCGTTTCCCACTGGAAATAACATGGCGAAAAAAAAAGGAAAAAAAAAATTGTTTACTCCGCTCGGTGCTTACGTTGCGTCGCCGCGCGTCACACACGCGGCTGAATAGGAAGGAAATACGGTGGATGAAGAACGTCGGTGGATGCGCGACGACCACACCGCGTGCGCGCGGTGCTCCTTCGTCGACCGGGCACTTCTATTACACGAGAGTCGAGTGCGCCACTTCGGAGGGGAAAACGCCACTCGACATATGGCTTTTCCCGTAGCAGTCTGCAGCCATCGCCCGCGTCCCGCATACTCCTCTCCCCCCGCCGCACAAAAATGTATAACTGCGCGCGGCGCGGCGCGCTACTCGTTTCGCGATCTTGAACGTGCCGCTGGCGATGATGGCAAGTGGAATAGGTCAACGTCGAGGACGAGAACCGTGCGCGGAATCCGTTCTCGCCCTTCTCGCTCTTCTCGCTTACTTCACTCCTACCCGCATCTCTTTCGCGTCTGCTCCGCTCTCCTCGTCTCGCTCTTCTCGTTCTCTTCGCTCGTCTCCGCATCTCTCTCGCGCGTCTGCTCTCCGCGCGCTCCGGTGTAACTCGAGTGGCCGTATAAATCTGTCCCAGCGCGAAAATCGTCGTACCGCGTGACTATATAATACACATATACCCAGATATATCGACGCGATATTCGCATACCAACCTATCCCGACCCTTTATAAGTCACAAATATATCCGGCCGTGGATCTAAACGCGGTTCCGTCGTAACAGACACGTTCGCCCTCTTCGCGAACTTATTTCGCGTTTTCGACTCGTAACACCGATGCACACACCGTTGCTTCACCCTCGAGTCTCGATATGTCTGCCTCGTAAATTTTTATTCCATTTCCCAGTTTACGTACTTTTATTCTATTTCTCAGTTCCACGCCTTACGCGTTTTTTTCGCTCATCTTCAACCCTAGTTTATCCACGGCTCTGTATTATTCCAATCCGAAGAACGCACTCGCGTGCCATTCTTAAAGCTCGAGAGCGATTCAATACGCGCATTCGTCGTCTCGAGAGCGCAGACGACCCGTCGAGAGGGAGGTCGCGTAGAAAGAAAATACAAGCGCAGCCGGGGATTCTCATTGAAATGTGTAAAAGCAGATATAGAAGATTGGAGGCTCTATCGGATATATTATTCGTGCCTACGGTCGGACGGACCAAAGAGGCGGAAAGTGCTCGGAGAAAAGCCAATCCATATATAGGAATTCGGTGAGATCGAAGAGGCCGAAGCGTCTTGGGTGCCGCCGGCTTCCCGTCTCCCTCCCCCCTCCCCCTCGCCCCCCCCCCCCCCCCCCCCACCCTCGCGTTGCTTTTTAGCTTCCCGCTTCCTCCTTCTTCTTCGCGTCTTCTTCTGTCGGGGCAGACGAGCGCGCCAGGAAGATTCCATTTTGAGATATGCAGATCAACCGAAGACCCCTGGGGAAACGCGCCAGAGGTCGTTTCTCTCTCTCACTCTCTCTTTCTCCGGCTACGACGACGACCTGCTCGTTCGCGTTTCAATGCCCGCCGTCGCGAGTGCTACCTTTGTGCGTTCCTCGTCGTCTTTTGAGACGACCGCTGCCGCCTCCGCCGTTGCCGCTGCTGCTGCTGCTGCTACCAGCACCGAGCACCGAGCGCCAGCCACCCTAGCTTCACCCTCACGACGATGCTCGCATCTCCCTCACTCGCGTCTACCCTTTCTCTTTCTCCCGCCTCCGTCTTCGCGCATATCTTACCCTCGCTCTCGCGGCGCTTTCTCATATATATCAGCGCGAAGTCTCCGGGGGATCGAGCCGCCACCGCCTCTGTCTTTCTTCTCGTTCGCTCTGCCACCGATACCAACGTCGTAGCTGATCGCGTAGACTGCGTATATGTACACTGTCAAAAATCTACGGTGTCAAACGCTGCTGGTGTGGACTTTTTCCTGGTGTTACTTATAGCGGTGTTAATAGTAACACTTTTTACGGTGTAAAATTAACACCAGCCGTTTCGTTAAATATTTCCTGTGTTACGGACGAAACACTGCAATACTTTTCGCTTTAAGGGCATGAATGCACGTATCATGTGTGATTTTTTATTATCTCGTGAATGAATTAGTCGCTTTTCTCAGTTTTTATCGAAAAATTGAAGAAAAAAATTGACTTTTTCATTACAGTTCCCCACTGGGTAATTGATCTGTAAGTTTTTTTTCGAAAATCAAGATTCTGACTAATTAATTAACGAGATTCACATTACTGGCGTCTGTATTTCAATTTTCGTTTCGATACGTTGATAATTCGCGATAAACGGCACTTCTGATTTTTTTAGGTGAAAATCGGTATTTCAGATTCAGTTACCACCGCTTATTATCACCGTGATTGGTGTGGACCTATATGGACACCGATTTTAACACCGGATTTTTAACTGTGTACACACACTGTATGCGTGTGTGTGTTGTGTGTGTCGTAACCCGGTTGCTGCTGCTGCCGCTATAACCCCTCCGTGGTGGTACGTCTACCGCTACTCTGTATCGGCGCTGCCTTCTCGACGCGCGCCCTTATACATCTTCCACACACACACACACACACACTTACACACGTCACGAACTCGTAACGAAGCGTTGCGCGCGCGCCCTCTCAACTTGCGTTTATTTGCGACGAAATAACGACGTGTTCCCGGCTCGCAACGACGGACGATGGATTCCCGGACGTTTCGTCTTCGTCCGCGTCGTAACGCGCGCGTTTCCACGGAAATTGTCTTCGTCTCCGTTCATCCCGAATGCCTCACTATACAAACCCCCCCCCCCCCCCCGCCCCCTCCCCGCCAGTCGCGCATTGCTGCTGCCTCTCGCGCGGCGCCCCCATCGATCTCAACCGCCCCCCGCGCGCGCGTCGCCATGGAGAATTTCTCGTCGCGGGATTTACATTCGAATTTATACGGTCTTCGCACCTACTGTAACCGCGCGCGCGAGGCAGTTAATTCCGTGTTCGCGCGCCTCGATCGAAGAGCCTGGGTGAAGTCGCTTTGCGGGGCAAGGGAGGAACGGTGGGGGGGGGGGGGGGGGGGGGGGGGTCGTCCTTACGTATTTCCGTCCTTACGTATAACCGCGGCTGTATAGTCGATGAAGTCGGAAGTCGGAGATGTGCTTGTCGCGCGAGCGTAATGGTCGAACGCGCGCGGGTTGTAATAGGGAGGAGAGTGCGAGGGGAGGGGACTGCGAGGGGAAGCCCCGAGAACTGTGAGGAGCATCGTCGGCTTCGTAACGTTCTCGCGGCTGGGTAACCAGCCAGGTACTTATATACATATCTATTCCGCGCGTCCTCCGTGTCTTATCGAGTAAATGTTCCACGGTGCAAAGACACCCCCCCCCCCCCCCTCCCCGACGTCGTCCCCCCATCCGCTGGTAGAGCCCCAACCCCCCTGCACACACAGTTATGAATGTCTAGATGAGTTGGCGGTTCGCCAGCTCTACTTGCTCGCGCTCGTCTCGTCTTTACTTTACTCGTCTTGGTCGTCCGCCGCGGGTCCTCTTTGCCTCTGATGTTCACTGGCAGTGCAGACTGCTCGCCGCGGACTCGCGTACGCGACTCCGCACCGCGAAAACTGCTGTTTACCGCGCGTTACGTTCGAGTTGCTCTCGTGGAAATGCGGAAGCGAGGGAAAGAGAGAGAGAGCGAAAAAAGCGGAGACACGGGATTAGTGCACATTCGACGGTGGCTTAAACTCAACTGCGCGATTCACGGACACGTTGCAAGTCCGACGTATACATATAAAGTATAAGCTCAGCTCTCTCTTAATCCTGAAATATTTTACTGAAATATTTCGCGAAGCGGCACCGCTTTTTTTTTAACGGTCGAGTGGACCGCCGAGCGTTAGCCGAATCGACGTTTCGGTTTAGGAATTTTTTCGAGAGAATTCATTTTATTGGATTACTCCGCTGAGAGGGTGGGTTTAAAAAAATATAAATCATCCTCTTCGACAATAGCCGCCTTTGAGGCGTTGATTTTTGAGGCGAAACTACGTCGGCCGCGAAGACCGAAGAAAAATATATAGATGCCGGAGGAAAATCGTTATCCGGTAGACAGACGAGGTTCGAGCAGAGTGAGGGAGTGGCAGTAGAGGGGAGGGGGGGGGGGGGATGAATAGTGGGAAGGGAGAGGTACCACGGCCAGGATGGGCCACGGAAGATTAGCAAATTTCCGACAGCGCCGAATCGTGAATCGCGTCGAGAGCCGAGCAGATTTCTCTCGAATCCAATCAACCGGAGACGCGCGGCCTATATCCTCGCCAATTACGGGGATCGACTGGGTGGAAAGCGGCTCGGATAGTCGGCGTTTGAAAAAAGAGAGAAAAAAACGATATATACAGGTTGTATATAGAGGGTATATATTTTTGCGTTTCCGTTTCTCGCATTCTCTCAATTACGATGGGCGACCTCGTGCGTCCCTCCCGCCTTCCAATTACCGTAAAATTGGGCGAGCATAACTTCGTCTGTTTAATGCATTTGTAGCCGCGCGCGCGCGCTCGCGACGAGGTATTATATTCGGGGCTAAACGAGGCTGCGCAAATCGGCAGGGAGCAGAAGTTCATAAATTAATAACTCGGGAATAACGTGCGAGCGAGCGAGCGAACACGCGGAAAATTTTACTGCACCCGTTGCGCTCGGTAGAAATGATTTCGAGAGGCAACGCGAAGCAGCGTTAGCCGGTCTCCGTAGCTTCAGCTATGCAGATTTTATCCTCACCCCTCCCCCTCCCTCTCTATCTTTTTCTCTCGCTTCCTCTCTCTCTTTCTCAACAATATACTGTAATATGTATATGTATATGCTATCCCATTAATGCGAATTCCCTCTTTCACCCTCTCGCCAATTGCTTCACCGCTCTTTCTCTACTATTTCGTTTCTATTCTACTCCCGCCGCTTCCTCGCTTTTTTTCCTTTGCTGCTGCTTTTTTTTTACGTCGCACCAAGTTCAACTGGATATTAGACACACACGTGTACACACAGAGAGGCAGTGGGTACCTGAGTCTCGACGTCGTTCGCACGTATGTGCACAGCTGCACTCACCTGCATACACATGATGCAGTTATTTCGAACAGGAGTTTTTGTTTCGTCCGCCTGAATAATTTCACATCGCGGGAGCGTTGTCGTTAAAAGTTCTCGCGAATATATCGGATGTTACGAATTTATAAATACAATCGCCCACGACCGGTCTCGTCGTTATTAATTCCCGGGAATGTGTTTTAATTTTTATTTTATTTTTTTATCTCTTCGTTAACCCGCGTCCAGAGCGCGGAATCGTGATTTATTTAAATGAAATAAAATGCACGGAATGATGCATTTTTCATAAGCCGCCCACGCGAGCGCATCGTTCGCTGCGCGCTCGATTGAAATGAATTATTTCGACGAAAATGCATTTACGCTTTCGCGTGTCGCCGCCGCTGAAGAATGCCTCGACGATTTGGAATCTCGCTGCATGCGCACACACACACAATGTTCACCGTGACTATCGCGGAAAACGAGTCTCTTTTGCCGAGTCGTCGGCGTCGTCGTCGGTGTCGTCGCCGGTGGAACCCCTTCGGGACCGTGGACCCTGGCTGCCATCCAACGGATGACAATGCTATTCGACTGTCGGGCCGCCGGGCGCCAGGTCGATGAGGAGGTCGAGCACCTCCGAGCCAATGTTGCGTTTCTCTTAATGTCCTAAGAGCGGAGAAGGAGTCGCAGGAAAAAAAACATGAAAAAGAAAGTGGAAGAAAAAAAACGGCAGATAAAATCGACGTTTCAACGAGACTCTTCCGCGGGACATTTCGTTCTGGCAATTTTTGCAAAAAGCTCTGCGAGTTCTCCTGAGGGCGATTTTATGCGGTCTATAACGCTAGTAGCGCACGCTCATTTCATATTGCGGCGCGTATACAGCGAACGCAGTACTCGCTTTGATTATCATACAATTCCGCAACCGAGCTGCGCGGGTCTCTCGCTCGCTTTGATTATCATGCGATTCCAACGGTTGCGGCATCGAGCAGCTCGCTGCGATTTTCCATGCGAGGCTGGCTGAGCGAGCGAGTTCCACGCGGCTATTTAGCGTATGCACGGCTCGTTATTCATCGACCGTATTCGCGCGCGCTCCCGAATGGGAAATAAGATCGCAGCGCAGCCCCCGCGAGCCTCGTTCAATGGGGTGCGAATGGGACTGTGCGGCGGATTCGCGACTCTTACGCCCGATCAGGCTCGACGCTTCTGTCGCGAACTCTCGCCTATCGCTTTATTGTTTAGCTCGCTCGCCTCACTCGTCGATGAGCGAATGGTTGGCAAATGACGTCGACGTCGCGACTAACCGAAGCGCTGCAACCTCGCGGAATGCGCGGAACGTATATACGTATTAACGACTCTTTATTCGTGTCTGATAGAGGATAATTTTGGGATTCGCAATTTTCGTCGAAGATTAATGACGGCAATCTTCCACACTGTTAAAAATCTACGGTGCCAAACGCTGCTGGTGTGTACTTTTTCCTGGTGTTACTTATAGCAGTGTTAATAATAATACTTTAGCAGTGTAAAATTAACACCAGCCGTTTCGTTAAATTTTTCCTGTATTACTGGCGACATACTGTAATGCTTTTCGCTTTAAGGGCATAAATGCACGTATCATGTGTGATTTTTTATTATCTCGTGAATGAATTAGTCGCTTTTCTCAGTTTTTATCGAAAAATTGAAGAAAAAAATTGACTTTTTCATTACAGATTCCTCTACCGGGTAATTGATCTGTAATTTTTTGTTTTCGAAAATCAAAATTCTGACTAATTCATTAACGAGATTCACATTACTGGCGTCTGTATTTCAATTTTCGCTTCGATCATTTGATAATTCGCGATAAGCGGCACTTCTGATTTTTTTAGGTCAAAATCGGTATTTCAGATTCAGTTAACACCGCTCATTATCACCGTGGTTGGTGTGAACCTATATGGACACCGATTTTAACACCAGATTTTTAACAGTGTATGTTTGCCGTCGCACCTATCAGTTTCAGCGGAAATTACGTGTGGGCATCATTGCAGGAGCGAAGCGCGCGCACGCGGTATTTGCAACGGAGAAAGTGAAGGAGCGTTATATTATTCCGCGGCGCGCGCGCGAGTACACGAGAGTCGATCATTCCGCTGGAGAAGTGGCGCGGCTATGAATGTGAAGAGGACTATGAATAGTCGGGCTGGCCGTGGCTGCTGCTGCTGCTGCTGAGCGCGCGCGACTCGCTCGCTTTTTATATTCGCCAACACTTTCGAGGCCTCGAACCAGTGGTTTTGCGTAGGCAAGCAACGGCGAAGCATGATCGCACACACAGCTACGGCAGCAGCAGCAGCAGCGGCGGCAGCAGTAGCAATAGCGGAGGGTAGGAGAGGGAGGAGGGTGGCCATAGTATCTAGTAGCTACCACTCGACGTTTCGTTTGCCAACAGAACTTCCGTCCCTGTCGTGGCAACTCGCGTCGCGGGGGAGCCAATCCGCAGCGTCGAGTTGACACCAGCTCGACGCGCTTTTCGATACGATTTATTATTCGCACGCGCGCGCTTACGCCTGACTACTATGACTCTGCTCTACTCTCCTCGCTCCGCTGGTGCGGCGGCGGTGCTTCGGGCCGTATTGAAACTGACGGCCGCGCCACTCGATACTATATATGTGTGTATCACCTGCCTGTCCGTATATACCTATATGAATATATCTATAAGACCGATACGTACACCGCTCGTACAATATAGCACCGTACTCTGTACGCCTGTCGTAGATTTACGTTCAAATGATTTTTCATTTGTTCGGTTCTCTCGCTCGCGCCTCGAGAACTCGCACGAACGGCCAAATGACGCCGCAATAAATTCAATCGAGTATTTTATATATATATGTATATATATATATATGCAGTAAAGTATAAAAAAAAACCAATGAAATATTGTTCCGCGTATATGAAAATTCCAATTTTCACGCAGGATATTGCCGATAGGGCACAGATAAGTTAATTGGGGGGTGGAATCACTTCTCGTGTGTGAGAGCTTCTCATGTGAGCGCTATACGAGGGGATAAGAGACGCTCGAGCGGATGGAAATTATTAAGAGCCGATAAATTTATTGCATTAGAGCGCAGGAGGAGGAAATGCGCACCGCGCAGAGACGGCAGAGCGGGAAAAAGGAGAAGGAGAGAGGGAGATGGAAAACGGACGCACGGAGCTTCGTCGTCGTTAATTCCCCTCGACTTTTTCATTCCCCCAGACCGTTAGATAGCTCCTCAGGGATTTCGGCTCTCGGCCAGCCCAATAAATCTTACGGACTCTCGATGGCCCGCGTACGTTATATAGTACATATAGTATATAGTATAGTATATATATATCGCTGGATCTGGCTGCGGATGCGAGTAGTCGCCCCGCTCTTTTGCCGTCGGACCACCCTCGCGACTCCCGTGCTCTCCCATTGATGGGCTGATAAATAAGAAAGAGATAAAGAAACGAGGCAGAGCTCCCGCGGAACGTCGATTTTCACTGAGGGACGCGAAAAAAAAAATAACGCGAGTGGCTGACGAGGACGAAGCTCCTCGCGACTCTGAATCAGAAATAATAGGCATTCCCATTTGAGTGCGAACGTTCGTTTTTTTTCCTCGTCCCCTTCGTCGAACATCCAAGACGTTTTATCATACCATAAAACGGAACCCCCTGTTTTTTGCCTCTCTCCACGTCTTTTTCACATCCCCATGTTTTTTACCCTTTATCTGTCCAGTTTCAATTTCACTGGGCTCGCACTCAACTCTAACCTTCGCTTTCGCGGAGACAGCAGCAGTTTGTTATACGACTGAATAAAATTCATAAATATTAATAGCCGCGCGACGCGCCGGCGACGGATTGAAGCGCCGTGAGCGCGACTACGCGGTTGTTTCGCCGTTTTTTTTTTTTTTATTTCGATGCAACGATAACCCAGTTTCCGAACTATCACGAAGATAACGTTTGCGCCGTGCTCGTTAATGCGATAAAAACGATATGCGCGATCTGCAATTCAGAATGAACTTTTCGACCGAGCTAATGCGAAGTTGGCCGAGCGAATAATTTGTTTAATAGTCGAAGGGTCCCCGCGGAATCAATACGTTGAAATAAATCGGTTCGTGTGTGTTTAAAAACGAAGCGTTCACTGAGAGAAGAGTTTGTTAACAGTTAACAAATGCAGTGTTAAATATGGCGAAATGAACAATTTGGTTATTATTACTAAATCTTAGCTGAGCCAAATAAGATTCGTTAACTACGAATAAATGTAACCGAGATTCATTTGGAGCAACTGAACGTTATTTAACTCAACCAAGATTTGGCAATACCTAATAACTAAATGGTTCATTTCGCCATATTTAACACTGCATTAGTTAACTGTTAACAAACTCTTCTCTCAGTGTTCGGAGGACGCCGAGCGCGCCTAGCGAGTCCAGTAGCGTGCCGGGAGGCTCCGGCGGCGGCTGCGGGATTTCCGGGCAAGCGGTGGAGTGAGAATGCGGCGAGAGTAGAGAAACGCGCGGATGGGAGTCAAGCGCTTTCGGCCCTCAGTGGCCGAGCGCGCTCATCGTTCCGCTCTCCCTCTGTGTGCGAGCTCAAATCCGTCGCCGTCCTCAGTGGTTACCGAGAGACGTCGGACGATCCACGAACCGAATCCCTTTCCAGCCGCCGTCGTCACCCGTCGCTCGTCGCAGCCGCTCGCCGCATGCACCGCTGATTACGCAAACGAAGGGGTTAAATCCCAGACGGGTTTCCCGAAAGCTTTCGCGCGCGCCGCATATCCTCTCGTATTTTCCTTCGCCGCGCGCGAGCACAGCGAAGATTCAAGGGGATTCGTTAAAGGCCTTTTTGGACGATTGAACTTTTTTTTTCATTCTCGTTCTACGATCAAAGCGCCGCGAGGAGGGGGGAGGGGGGACGGCAATACCGAAGCTAATAATCATTAAGTGAGGCAGTTCAGGCGCAGGTATTCCGGAATTCCCGGGTTGCCGGGCGCCACGCGCGCACCAGACCCGGAAACGCATTTCACCCGGGTACAAGGGGCCATTGCAATTTAGCCCGGATGCGCCGCTCGTTCCCGCCGCGCGCCTGGAGCCGCCGGAGAGCAGCTCGCCGTCCTCTGATTTCCCACGCGACGTCTGCAACTCCGCAGAGGGGGCGGCAACGCGGCAGCGGCGCCGGCCGAAGTGGGTGCATGTGACAATTAAGCGAAAAGCCTGCGGATTTACCGAAACAAAAGATTCTCGGCAGCAGTGCGCTGGGTCACGGGTGAATTTAATGCATTCCACCCGCCGGCGTCGAGGCGTAGGACATGGAAAATGACGTTCCTTATTTCGTCGCAGGGAAAAGTATTTACAAGCCTATGTACAATGTATAGCAGGTTGGATAAGTTATTTTACACGGAAAAAAAAGTTTGGTCGTGCCAACTAATCGTTCACGTTGCTGTATCTCAGTTTTACGTGAATAGCTGCGGTATCTATTGCATTAGTTGCCACGACCAATCGAAATGGTTGAGGCTACTATTCGCATCCTTGAAGAGTTTCCTCTCTTGCCGGCCTAACCTCACTTTTTCTTTAACTTCGCAGTGGTGTGCCGTTCGAGGTGCGAATCAGGTTTGTACGTAACCTAAAAATCGTACGATTAAAACTGTAGTAATGCCATTTACGCTAATGTGTAATATTCATTGTACAAGTATAGCAATTTATGTCGAACATAAATGACGCGGTTTGAACAGTCAAGGAATCGGATACTTGAGCTGCTTACTCGAATAGTTGTGTCAAAGATTCGGTTGGTTGCCGCAACTAACACGCCGCTTACCAACGGAACTTGGTTCGTGCAACCAATTCCTTTTGCTTGACACAAATAAGGCGAGATGTAAAAGAATCAGAATAATCGGTTGGTTGTGTCAACTCATTTCTTGGTTGTAGCAATTCAGTATTTTTTTATCGTGCATATACAACATATAGCAGGTTGGACAAGTTATTTTACGGGTAATGCGGTGCCCCCTGCGCGCGCGTGTAAGACGAGGTTATTTCCCACGCGAGCACTCGGTCACTCTCGCGCGGCAAGGGTGTTGCTGAACGCGAGACGAGAGAGGTCGCTTATCACGTCGCTATTCGCGCGGGTTCGACGGTCGTCGAGGACTTTGATGGTGAAAATCGAGGCGATACACGAGACTCGAGTTATCCTATAATAAGCCAGCGCCCAGTAATTAGGCTCGCTCACCGTCAATAGTTCCGACGTACGAGTGCGACGTGTCGAACGGTATTGGACCGCCAGTTCCCTCGAAGACCGCGTCCGTTGCGAAGAGGTTTCCGTCGCGAACCAGTCGCATCGTCCAGTTCCTGAAAGCACAGTAGAATTACAATTGAATTGCGGAGACGTTTGACATATATGTAACGAGTTGTCTCATGAGGTAAAATTAATTATCGAGCTTTCGCACACTTCAACGCGGGTTAATTAAGAGCCACGTGTGATGGCAAATCGAAATGTGGACGTGGCTAACCGCGCGAGCAAGAACTTTGCGAGGAACGAGTCATGAGTATGCGTGTGAGCTTTCATACGATCCAGAATGGGCCAATTAAGGGTCCAGCGAGGATTTCATCCAGCCGTTGTTAATAATTATATTTCCGACTGTTCGTTTCACGTACAATGGACTTCCACGAGGAAACGCGGCGTGAATTCTCGATCGTATTTTATCATAAACATAGGATGCTTATTCATAATCATATTATTCATGAGCATAATTATTTTGGATTCAGAGTATTCGGATTGGACTCGGAGCAGATCCGACCTCCGTGCCAAAAACTGCCCAAATCGGGGTCACGACTTTTATTTTCAAAATATAGTCTTTCAATATAGCCTGTACCATCATTCTCAAGTCGCATATAAATACTATTTTCAACCCTTTTATAGTTTACTTAAAAATACGATATTCGACGAAACTGCGACATTTCGAAATTTTCGAGCCATCATTTTGTTATAAGTAGACAATGGAACCATCTATAGTAACGATGCCCGAGAAAAGTATGCAAATGTCGTATAAAAAATCGTATTTTCTTGCGCGACTCCAATGCCGAAGTTATTGACTCGGAATGAATTGTTGTTTAGCGCGCGGAAATAACTGTCCGAGCGTGCGGTTAAAACGCTTGGACATTGAATAAAATTAACATGATTTTACGGGAGAGCTGCGAAGCTCGTCGGCGCACACGCTGCCATAGCTGCGGATTTAACAGAGATTTTTGCAGCTCGTCGCCGAAGGCCGTGAAGCCGTATCGAGTAGCCGACCGCCGCGGTGCTCGCGCTGTTCGCTACCGGTATCGAGAATGGCTTCGCGTCGAGAGCGTACAGTGCCGGACGCGAGCGATACAAAATTCTCTCCGGCTCGTCCGGCTCACGTGGAATGACGTCGAATTCCCTAAACCCTCGTATTTTCAGAAATATGCGGCTCTTAAAAATTCCACCGTTATCATCCCGTTTCTTGTTCGAATTTCGAGAAAAATAACTCCCGTGTTCACGTCCGCAAATTCTGAAATACCCTACGGAATTTGAAAACAATCTACCAGGCATATCTTAAATGATTGGTAATTTTTTTTTCCCCGTCGCCACTTGTGTCATGTCTCGCGTGCGCGCGGCTATTACGGAAGAGCAGCGAACCGAAAGCCAACAGCAGAGGCAGAGAGACGTTAAACTCGGCTGCATTTTGCGCTTGCTATTTATTCAACGACGCCACCGTAGCCCGCTGTCAATTTATCATAATCACGATCGATCGATCCCCAGCGACCGAGCAGTGCGCTCGCGCGTTCGCTCTCGTTATTATTATTACGTGGATAACCGCAACCCGCGCGCTCGTCCGGTTGGCGGTCGAGTACAATTATGTTGTTCGCGGGCGAGAGTGAGAGAGCTGAACAGGAGAGAGATAGGAAGACAGAGAGGGGACGAGGAAAAAAGCGAGAGAGAGGGAGACAGAGAAGGAACGAGGAAAATAGGGAGGGAGAGAGCCATTAAACTGTGAGTGATTAATGACGTCGAAAATTCGTGGCGTTTCCAGACAAATGTAAATTCCACGACATCATAATTACTTGTTTCGAATTAAACGCTCGGCGCGGCGATGAATCGCACGCGAGAGGATCGTCGCTGCTAAACGATCGTTTTTCCGTTTCGTGCGCGAGAGATTAACCGCTCTCTCTCTCTCTCTCTCTCTCTCTCTGTCTCTCTCTCGCGTTGTTATCTCGTAAAAGGACTGGAAGGACCCATTCGCGGTTGTTGAATATTTCAACGAAGTTTCTCACGCGGCCTATGAAAAATTAAAGGCCACCCGCGTCGCGAACGCCTCGGCACGCGATATCGGTCTGTCTGTCGATACGCGGAGAAAATAAACGTGTAACCTATACCTATAGTAGGCGCGATAGTTTCCCCGCACGATTTGCGGATCGTGCGAAGAGAGACGACGTCGCTTGTCTATAGATGGCGTGTTTGATGTTGGAATAAACGACGATCCGAGAGAGAGGCGCGAGCCAACGGAACCCACCGATGAAATTACGATGAGACGACGGACAGTCGAAGGTTATACGGTCATCGGACCACGTCGGACATGTCCTTGCAATTAAATGGGATTAGCAACTACCTCTCGGTTTTCCCTCTCATTTTTCCGTCCGAGATCTCCTGTAGTCGGGTTAGCACATTATAAGCGCGCGCGAGCAAAATCCTCGACGTCAGCACACGAAGCGGGTCTTCATTATACGCGCGTTTTGCCGCCGTCGTTCCCCGCTCACTCTCGCGTCCATCAGCGCTAACGATGCAAGTCTTCAGGATTAAAGCATTCGTCGTATTTCCTAATAGAGAACGAATGACGCACACTGCGGGAATTCATCTTTCTGCGGCGCACATTCACTTATGTTTTGGAGCAGACACATTTTTTTCATACATTTAAGACGAAACAGAAATTATTCTTGCTTCTCAGTGACAATGCGGGGCAAATAATTCAACGCGTGAGCCTCTTTCGTTTCAGCGTAAACGAAAGAGTCTCAATCCGACGAAAAGCCACGAAATTGTGGTTACACAATATTTAAGGCTATTGAAATTACGATTATTGTCAGTCATCTTATTTCCATTTCTTTCGTCGCTCTGAAGATCCGAGTTTGTTTTAGCCTCCAGCCGATCTCGCGCAAAGTAACAATGAGGATGAGGTCGAGGCGAACGAGAATTGCAATGTCGGATGAGATCAGAATATGCCCGAGCCCCACGAGTTCTCATATCCGAGATAAGCCAAATAAAATTTTTTTCCATCTTCAATTTTATTCTTACTATATTATATTACTTGATATCCCGCGAAAGAAAGCAGCAGAGGCGCCGAGTGGGTGGGAGTAGCACGCGGGGGGGGGGGGGGGGAGGGGGGGGGCAGAAGCTCCGTTGGTTAGCGGTCCTGCACTTTATTACCATAGCAGTTATTCCGATTACTTTACGAGGCCTGCGGACTGTGCGGAAAGCGAGGATGTTGGAGGGTGGAAGCCCCCGATATATATATACCTGCATATATACCTACATATAGACGTATATATGTATAGATTCTGTCTAGCTTTTAATATTCGCTTTTCTCGCTTCTCATCCAGATGACGCAGACACGAGAGAGATCTGGGATAGAATTCCGGCAATAATACCTACGTACGACGGAGCTTCCTCCAAGTTTTATCGGAAGGGACCCAACGTTGCTGCAGCCGCAGTTCCAGCGATTCTCCCTCCTCGAAAAGGGGTTGGAGATTAACGACGCGTCCAGCAGTCGGTGAGCCGGGGCGCCCGGGGTGGGGGGAGGTGGGGGGGGGGGGGGGGGTGTCAGGGGAAGAGGTGGAAAAGGGAACGAGGAGGAGAACAGCGCGATTCCACGTTAACTCGCTCGCTATATGTACCTGCTGTCGGCGCCGCTGGTCTTCGCATTCACGTCGACGGATACTCGAAGAAGAAACGAATCGCGGTCTTGGTGATCGCGCGCGGGGTGCGCTCCGAACCATAAAAAAGCGCGCACGGCGATCGCTGCGCGCGCGCAGCGATCGCGTTGGCGGCTGGCGCGAACTATTCGGAGCTCGTATATACGACTCGGCGTGCGAAGCGCCCGAGGCGACGGAAATAAAGATAATAAAAAAAAAAAACCGTAGTCATCCGATCCTGATGCAGAAAAGAGTGGAAGAAAGACGAGAACGCGGGTCGAGCGCGGCAGCAGCAGCGGCAAGGAGGAGTAAAAAAACGGGGGGCCGAGGCGGGGGAAAGACCCCTCAGGGCGTGATCCAGTTGCTTCGCGCTTTTTCCGGTGCAACGCGAGAGACGGACCAGAAAGTACCCTCGAGTTTTATTACCCCCCCGGACTCGTCGTCGTGTGCGATTCCGCCGAGTCCGAGATTTACATAAAGGACGACTAACGACGAGCGAGGTGGCTCGCGTGACGCGAAACCGGCGCTGCTGTCGCTGGTGATGGTGGTGCTGCCGCTGGTGCGCTGCTTGCATTCTCCGTGTGCACTGCGCCCTCATCCGCGTCGAGCGGCGGGTCTCTTCGAACGTTCGCGCCGCCGCCGTGAGAGACGATGGACGAGGAGACACGGGCGAAGAATTTTTCAAACTCTGGCACTACCCCTGTGCATGCTGATGCACTGTCACCTCGGCGCATATATATAACTCCTACCCTCCTACTCCTACCTTTCTGCTTCCTGCGACGAACCCTGACCTATACCACCCGCCACTCGTATATAGCCATACGACCGCAGCATCAGTTACCCCCACGTGGTGCCAGGAAGACGATGCGTCTATTTGTCGCTCGGGCTAACGACTTCGGCGAGGGAGGGGGGAGGGAGTGGGGGAGGCTGTTCGCGCGAGTCCGGCCTGAATATCAAAGAGTGCGCGCGACGTGCCGGAAATCACAGGATAAATAACTTCAACGCCGGGGATTTAATGGCGAAAAATATGGCTACGTACCGCGGAATGTGGATATAACCGCAATTACGCCGCGGTTACAAATGCACTGTAAATTAGCGCAATCGCGAGTTTCTCGCGAAATACAATTTGTTCGCGCTTTTCCAACCAACGACGCAAATCGTCGCACGTCCATCGAATGGACGTGCTTTAGTGTACTTCGCGCCCGGAGAGCGAGCAGCCGCGGGTGCTATATATACGTGTACACCGCAATTAAGAGTCTCGCTAAGAGGCGTTTCTTAACGCCACGAGTCTGCCGCGAGGAAACAGCATTGTCGACTGATTAAAACGCGGCTTTGTGCCAAGGTGGAATAAATGCGCGCGCGCGCCTTTTCCGAGCTCGATTCGTTCAAGTCCGCTGCGACGCCGAGCGAGAAGCCATTCGGCAAACGACTAAGAATCGCGCGCGCGAGAGCTCTGAGCACAACTCGCGCGCGCGCGGCTATTACCAAGCTTCCCGCGTTCGCCTTCGCGCGATTTTTCCCACCAGCAGCAGCGAAGAGCGGATTCGCACGAGCATCTTTCGCTGCTCCCGCGCGACTCACGCAGTCGTCACGCGGCTGCACTTATGTACAACCAGCAGCGCGCGCAGTCTGCCACGGTCGTTTTCCTTCGAGTTCGTCGAGCAATTATCGGCAAAGATTTGAGAAACAGAGGCGCGAGTGTCGTGAACACCTGCAACGAGAATGCAAAGTGGAATATACAGAAGGTATACAGTTATATACACTCTGGGTACCTGTGTACATATATACCTACGACCAGCGCGACGACCAACGTATATATATACACGCGAAACAATGCAACGCTTTTTCAGCATGATTTCATTGCCCGTCGAAGGTGCAACAGACAGCTGCGATTCATCGCGTCGAGAGAGTGGGACATCCGACTGTGCACTTTATGCACTTTACCGCTTTACACTGAGCTGAAGCCGTCGTCATCGTCGTTTCCTTTGTTCATCCGCGGCGAGTGTACCGGAGTTGTAAAATGTTTCAGGACGCACGACGCGCGTGCGCGCTTTTATATATGTAGACATCCTATATAAATCGTATATCTCGTTCAGCGCGGGCGGTATATATATTCCTATGTGAAAAGGAGTTTTCGAAGCTGCGGATGACGGGAGCCAATCGAGAGCAGAATACCGCGCCCGGACAGCACACGCAATAGGAGTTGGAACCACCAGAAAGTTTTGGTGTGTCCGAAGCACACACAACGATCAGGCCTTCTCGCTCCAACTCTTTCGGCGAGTGAGATGGAGAGAAGGGGAGTTTTAGTGAGAGTGAGAGAGAGATGTAGAAAGTCGTGTATAGCTATATAGGTATAGAGCGTAAACCAGGGAGTCGAGTTTGGTTGCCGACAGCCAGCACTAATCCTCCTCCCGTCGTCGCGGCGGGACTTGGGTGTTCACCGCTCGGTCGCGGGCGAACCCAGGCCGCTCGAGACGACGAATACGACGACTACGACGACGACGACGACGACGACGACGACGACGACGACTACGACGACGACGACGACGACGACGACGACGACCAAGGGTTCGCCGCAATCCCGTTCGGGTGGACCAAGTGCTACGGTTAAGAAGTTAAATCGGTCCCTGAAGGAGCGCGCCCGCTTTTCCGCGTCTGCCTACCCCTTCGCCTCGTTTACCTCACGTGATAACGGTGACTGCGGCCTCTGGGCTTCTGCCGCACCCAGGCTAAAGCACCGCCGGTCTACACGCACATCCGGGGTGTGCCCGCTCACCCCGGGAACGTAAAGCAAAACTGTACACCTCTCGTCGAAAGCACTGCGCACGTCTGATGTATATTTTTGTCGTTCTCGGGTTTGTGGATATCACGTCACGCGGTCACGTCCCGCGAGCGCGTCATTGTTCTAGAAGTAACACGACTTCGAGTGAATTATCGATGAGCCGAGGGAAAACTCGTCGATTTCCCATTTTCCCGGTTTTACGGTATATTTGAAAAATCGGTGACTTATTCGCGGTGACTTGTCCACGCGTATCCGACGTGATTTTTATGAATTATACCAGCGATAACCGGGCGATATTTCTCGCACTTGAAATGAAGTCGCAGTTATGATGAATAAAAATCGCGGATTGAGAAAGTGGACTATCACGATTTTTCTTGCTTCTGGTACACTAAGAAAAAAAAATTGCTAAATCCAACAAAATGTGCGGTTGCGGGCAGCGAAATAAATTTTGCAAATTGGACAAAAAATTTAATTGATCGAAGCAACTAGTGATAGAATTTAAAAAATCTCGATAAGCATTGCCGAATATTTTCAATCTGCAAAATATTTATTTCTCCGCCCGCAACCGCACGTTTTGATGGATTTAGCAATTTTTTCTCAGTGTACTGATGGCACTTGCTGATTTCGCGTTTTACGTTTTGTCTTGCGATTTTTTTTTGCGTGTCCCATTGCTATTTTTCTTTGCGCGCCACCGAGTCCCAAGACTCTGTTCTTCCCACGAGGGAAAATACGAGAGCGGTGTAAATTCGAATTTTATTTGTCTTCGGGGATCGCGGCCTCGAAGCGCGCGGCAACGTCGTGAAACTCTCGAAGCTGCTGCTGCAGCAGCGTCTTCGCGCCTCGCGCGCCTCGTGAGTTAGGGGTAGTCACACCGATCCAGCCAGCGAGCTAGTGAGCCTGGCAGTCAGGCGCGGCAAGGTGGATGCACCTACGTACGTCGGGTATATAGAAATAACGCGATAGGTATACACGCGGCGCGCTCGACTCTCTCGTCTTTTCTCCCCGTCTGCACCGTTCGCTACCCTCTCAGCGGCCGCCGCCGCCGCTCCGCTCGTCTCAACGATCCGGCGACACGGTATCTCGGCTCCTCATCTCTGCTCTCCGTTTCTCGACTCCGAAGCTAATGGATACGCGCGAGAATTGCCCAGCTGAATTTTTCCACCGCCTACGCAAACGGGTATCCACACGAAGAGAAAAATGCAGGAATAGGGTAGACGTACCGTTTTTGGCCATCTTAGGGCCAATTGTGGCTATCACATTCAAAGGAATAAATGAAAACATTTAATCGAATAACAAAATCATCGGATAGGTCATTCAGTAAATTAAAATGCATTTATTGAAAAAAAAAAAAAAAAAAAAAGTGCAATTGTGGGGAAAAATAATTTGAGGAATAAAATAATAAAAATGGCCGTAATAGGTACAGTGACCACTAACGGTACATCCACCCTAACCTGTATACTCGTGGGGCAATTGAGAAACATTCTATTACATATGTCCATGAGTATGGGACAATTTAGCACACGAATATAGAGATTATTTCCATATTTTTCTCTTCGACCACCAATGGCCAATACCACGTTTTTCGAGCAAAACACAAAGCCGGATATTACGAGTCAGATGCGGCGAACGAGCGACAGAACGACGGTGAAATGATCATGCGAGGTGAGTTGTAAACCCTGCACGTCGAAGGGTTTCGTGTATATGAGACCCGAATGCGATGACACAACCGCGCAACATTTTTAATCCGATCGGTAATCGAACTTTATGAATCAAATATATATTGCGGTTCGCTTTATCGCGAGAATAGCGAGCTTCACGATGGATTCCATTAACAGCCCTTGAATGGTTCCACCCGCGCGTCTCTCTCTGTGCCGTATGTATACCCACTCGAAATAGAAATCGAGCTGGGCAAACACCGCAGACATCCAGTAGATACAGACCATTGAGTGCCGGCATAGAGAAACCACGTACACCGCATAGAGCGTAGCAGTCAATAGAGTCAACCGCCCCCCACCCCCTCCCCCCACCTGACTCACCTCGCGCGCGCCGCGAGTGCTATCTCTGGCGCTCCAGCTTCTCCCTGTATTCGAAGGATTGAGTGGCCTACTGGATACCACACGCGTTGGCTTCCTGACTGGCTGGCCTGCTGCAGGTTCTCTCCGCGGCTGCTCTGTGCTGGGCACGCGCGGCCCTATTTCGCCGCTCCCCAAACGCCTTGCGTACCTTTCAACCCTCTCATCAAAGTCACCACAATTTTTAACCCAACGAACAACAATTTTTCACGTGGCAAGTGACACCCTCAAACCTTTGATTAAACCTTCGACCTGAGACGCAGCACTCATACGACATTGTTTTCTGCTACGTGACACTGCAGCCCGAGTTAAAATTTAAACCCTTCAAATACCCTTCGTTGAATAAAAATGAGTAAAATATGCCACTTTTGGAGGTTTATACAAGAGTCTAGAAACCACATCTCACTCTGTACAACCTAATTGGATGTTCAAGAAGGTTCAAGCAAAAAATGTCAGTCCCGCAGTAATCTCCGTTTACTCCAATTGGGTAATATCTGACACTTTCAGAGGTTTTGAGGCGTGTCAAGAATCTTGATGGACTATCACATTTAGGTTTTGAAGAGGGTCTGAATTTTAACTCGGGTAATTTCATCGATTCTTTTGCAACGCGCAACTTTCTCCGCCAAGGATCAACGGAAGGCGGCTCACTGACAGCAACCCACTGACAAACCAGACGAGTCAGAAGATCATGGAAAGCTATAAGTAGTTATGTGTATATACATGTATACAAACGTAGACAGTCGAGTCGTGAGCAGACGTAAGAGAGCATCGATCGGATCGTGTGTTCGATGCACACAGCCGCTGGTCGTGATCGGGAGCGTTGCTCATAACCTGCGCAGGGAGTAGAGTCGGCGCGGGGGTGAGAGTGAGAGAGCAAAAGGAAGAGAACTGGAAGCGCGACGGAGGCGCACCGGTAGCTAATTATACTCGAGGGAGATCCGCCGTTGCGATTCGCAGCTGACCAGTGGCAGAGAGCGCCGCAGCCTGCAGGCTTGGCAGGCCCGATGCGAGGCTATACAGGCAGCGCAGGCTGTGGGCCGGGACCTGCAGGGGATCACCGAAGGTCCGTGAACGTGGCTTTCATACACTGTTCGGGTACGATTCGCTGCCTCGTTAACCGCACTCTATCCGCATGCTCTCCTATCAGTTTTCCCGATATTCGCTCCGCCGTACGTTCGCCCATTCGATAATGTGGCACGTACGTTCACCGCTCGCGCGTTTCGCTTTACATTGCACAGGGCACAAAGAGAGGGACGAGGGAAGGGAGTTACACGTGTTACTCGCGTCTGCCGGAGCCGTTGCTGCGGTGCTTCACGAGCCACGACACGAGAGTCATCCAAGTGTTGTTCGATTGTGCGAATAGAACATTTGAACGAGGTGCGCCTATGTATTTTAATATAGCATATGTATATATAGATATATATTGAGTGGGTGATAACTGCGAATAGCTGCGAGGGCTGCAGATAATATCGCGTCGTATATAGTCCAAGGTGTAGACTACGTGTGCACGCCCAGAGGGAAGACTAAAACTTCTCTTCTACTACTGTTATATCGTTTCGTGTTTCATGTTTCACGTATACGTTACAGTTGTGCGTTTTGAGAGCGCGCACGGTAACGTCTTAGTATCCTTTCGAAATGTCCTTTCATGCGAAATGGGCGATATCTCGGAGGCTCCTCGGGTAGTGGCGAGAGTTGCTGCTGCTACTGCTGCTGTACGAGAGAAGACGATGTGCGGCAGATATTTCGACGTTTCGAACTTGCCAAGAGAGTGTTCCGGCATTATAGCGCCTATGTACTGCTACCGGTGTGCACCGCGTGCAGATATACACGGGGACTCTGTGATTTTCTTCGAGTTGCCACGTTTCTACCCGGTTCTACGCCAGCGAGCAAATTATCAGTCCGCTCGACGAGCAAACGCTCTCTACGTTCGCGCGCGCAATTCGCATCCGCCTCTCGCGCTCTCTGGCCGTAACTTTTCGCTGTTTCGCGCGCACGAGCGAGAGAGAGAGAGAGTTAAGACGCTCGTTGTAAATTGCGGTAACAATGATACTAGTGCGATTTGAATGGTAGAACGACTCGAGCTCGCGGTCGCGGGTTATCTCGGGAAGACAGAATTCATTGCTGCTGCTGCTGCTGCTACTGCTGCTGCTGCTGCGCGTGGAGAGAGCAATGAGGACGGAATTGCGAGTGCTCGAGGTGAGGGATGAAGAGAGAGAGCCGCAGGGGCAAATTCGTGAAACGACGCAGGAGATGTCGATACGAAGCGAACGGTATGCCAGACGCGTTCTTCTCTCTGTTCCTTCTTCCGCGTACGCTGCTCTCGTCTCTCTTTCTTCAAAGCGCGTTCATGAATTGTGCACCACGTTTCTGTTACGCGGCTATAGTACGTGAATATACAGGTATACGGCATATACGCGACGCTCACTTGGCCAGAGAGACCGCAGCGCGCGGCAGTTACCAACTTTTCGGCCACTCCTGCGGAATTTCGTTTCCTCGCCTGATATCGAGTTACCGCGCGCAACCCTTGCGGTTTGTACGGAGGAGAGTCTCGTTTTAACTAACAGAGGGAACACGGAGATTCGCTGGACACTGGCGCGGAGAAGCGACGTTAGGCGCATAGACAACGAGCATCAAAAAGCTTCGACCAAGCACGCTTGCAGCCTGACAATGTGGCTGCGTTAGTCTGTTTGCAGGTTCTATTTGTGTTGGGATATGGCGATTTAGATATTACGAGTTGTCCACGATCCGGCGGTCAGCGTCATTAATAATGTCGCTCGCGATTATTTTCACCGGGACGAAACTTCATTTCTGCGAGTTGTTCAGTTGCCGCTGTCTCGTATATTTTCCCAAACGAGTAATTCATTTATCTTTTTCAGGCCAATTCACATAGGGTAGACGTACCGTTTTTGGCCACTTTAGAGCCGATTGTGGCCATCACATTCAAAGGTATAAAACAGCACATTTAATGGCATAAAAAAACATCGAGTAGATGAATCGGTGAATTTATATGAATTTGTTCGAAACGTCAACGAGTTTTTATGAGCAAAAAAATAATTTCAAGGATAAATTAATAAAAATGGCCACAATAGGTACAGTGGCCACTAAAGGTACATCTACCCTAAGCGCTATAAATGATCGTGATAATTTTAATAGAGAATTTTGTGACATTTGGTAGCAGCTAAGAGTATGGGACGGATATATCCGCCCCATACACTATAATATCGGTGTCATCATTCCGCTCGGTCGTTACAACATACTCAGCACATTTGATAGTCTTTTTACCGACCTGTCGAGGGCTCGAAGGTGAAGCACCAGCGGCTGGTCCCGTGCGGCCTCCGACGCGTCTCGACGCACTCGATTGCGATGCTGGCGCAAGGCCGTCGCGTCGTACCTGGCGATTCCATAGTGCCCGATGTAAGAGCCGCGCGTGATTCCTGCAAAACAAACAGAAGAAACCAGTGAGTATCACCGAGCAAAAATTCATCAAACCAATCGACGTACATTTTTTTTTACATTTTTTTGTTCCTACATTTGTTTCGTAGATATAAAAAAAAGGTTGCAACGGAATAACGCTGTGTGTCGACGTTACGCAACTTTCCTGGCAATGTCGCCGTTTCGCACGAGTAAAAAAAAAACTTATTAGCGTTACGAGGCGCGGGTCTGGCACACGGTGCGCGTGGCTGGCTTTGAGGAAGGTCGTTAAGTCTTGCGAGCGAACACACACACACACAGACATACGCACATACACAAACACTGGATCAAATATAATAACACACGGAGGCATGGACTAGCGTGCGCGTTATTGCAGCTAGAGAATAATGTACAGTTAATGCATAAAGTGCACCGCTCTGTAGATGCAGGCTAATGCGCGTATATGCAGCGTGCTCCCCGTGAGTGGAGCACACGAAACACATACCGCGTGCACCCGCAGAATAACAATATATGATATAAATTGTAGAAGAGGCGAATGAAAAAATAATGTAAAATAGAATTGCGTTGCAGCGATGAATCCGGAAAGCGGGCGGAATAATTGGCATTACGTCGAGGTAACAGATTGTAACGTTCTCGTTTGCGAACGGTGGCGTTGCGCGGGCGCGTGCCGTACTGTCTGCTGCCACGCCGCGCCGTGCAGAGTTGGTGCTGTGTGCTGCGCTGCTGGCGGGGAAATTACCCGCGTTGTTAATTCGGAGTCATTAGGCAGCGGTGGTGCGGTGCGCTGCATCGACGGTGCAATGCAGCCTCCTCCTCCTCCTCCTCCTCCTCCTCCTCCTCCTCCTCCTCCTCCTCCTCCTCCTCCCCCCCCCCCCCCCCCCCTCCCGGCACGTACCCGCGAAATCCCGGAAATTTTAGCCAACTCTGACTCCCAGCGCCCCCTCAAAGCGCGGGCCGACGATGCCAGCAGCAGCGGTGGCAGCGGCAGTGGCAGACTGAAACGTCGATTGAGCGTGATTCGAAATCTAGATATATTGTAACTCCGGTCAGGATGATATCCTCTCTACTTTATTCGCCGCTAGTTCGTCTGTTCGCGCGTGCGACGATCCTCTATTAAAAAGTTTGAATAATGAGTACTATTATTGACTCGAAGTCGGGCCGCTTTCGGTTACTTTTACACACTGAGAAAAAATAATAGTTGTGATTACCAATGGTTGGTCAGAGCTACTATTATTTTAGTAACTGTAACCAATATTTTGGTGGATCTAAGCAATGATTGGTAGCCGCAACTACTGATTTTTTTCAGTGCATGTACATCGAGTTATCTCTATAGATACGTCAGGTACGAAAAATGTCTTCAATATTTTTTATTTATTTTTTCTTTTCGAATATGATTGTTTCAACATGACTCCACGACGTGTGTCACATCTTTGACCGACAATTTAGTTTGGTCCGGATGATTTTGAGAAGATGCTCAGTACTATCCTAAAAAAAAAGCAGAGAGAATCTCGTCCACGTCTCGCGAGACTTTCCGTTCCGAACGATACTTTGCGGACAGCGTTAAAAGTCAGAAACACACCATTTTCAATTTCCTGCCTTTGAAAAGAGTTTTCACCCGCGTACTATTTCTTTTTCCCCTTCCTCGTGCTTCCGGGACGTTAATGACGGCCGGTTCTTTTGCTTCGCTTCGAGTGTCGTGTGTTTTTCTTTTTTCGACGAGCGCCAAAGGGCTCGACTTCCGTTTTCGGCCAGAGAGAAAGAGAGCTAGAGAGAGCCGAAAGAGAGCCGAGTGTAAAAGTGCAGAGAAAAGCACTTCCGCCGAAGAGAAAGACTCGGTTCGCCGGTTGTAGTGTGTGACGTTGATTCGGAGCCGCTGGATTCGATGGAGGTTGCGCCCGCTCTCGAAGATGAAGTAATCCAGGGAAGTTTCTCGACGTGTATTTTATTTTATTTTTTTTCTTCTCCGAGGATCTGTACATGTGTGTTTAGGATGAGAACGCGGAGAAAGGGAGGAACGTACGAGGGTTTCGCGCAATCTGCGGGGAGACGAACGGAAAAGAAGCGCTACGTGAGTAACGCGCACAGTCGAGTGACTCGATGTATAAATACAGGCGGCGGAGATGTACGAAGAGGGCGAAGGGCAGGAAGGGCGGGAAGCAGCGCGGATGGCCGGCGGCGTTTGGCTGGGTAGACAATAAAATCTCGTGTTTACCCGTTCATCTCGTGAGCGTCGCCATGACGACGAACTACCTGCTCGATTCAGCTCTCGCCCTTTCAAAGCGCACTAACTCATTTTGCAATATACAAGAGCCGCTGCTCTGCCTCCCCACCCTGCCCCCCACCGCCGAGTCGAGCCCGTAAATGATTTAATTCAATTAATATGCCATTCGAGAGAGGACGAGGGTCACCGAGCTGCTGAACAGCACGTTGAGGTCTGCACGATTTTTCTATTTCACGGCTTCGAATAATGAGTTCTATTTAAAACGTAAACTACACCCTAATAACACACCTCTTCCCATATTGCCCGAAACGGGTGCAATTCAATCAGCGTTATCTACTACTAAAAAGTTCGTGACCCTTTTCGGCCTGGCGGCCAGATCTACGATTTCCGACAAACTGTTCGGCAAAAAATTATTTTTTTCAAAATCAACTAAAAAAGGGTTGTACGGCGGGTTGTACCTTAAACGTCGCCAAGATTTTCCAGACGGGGGAACGGAACGAGGAGAGATTTTTATTCCTTCGGTTTAGGCGACCACCAGGGGAATTCGCAAAGTTCGACGAACACGGTGATATTTAAAAAGAGAAGAGACAGCGCAGCTCTGAACTTGGACTGGCGCTGCGGCTGGCTAGCTGCTGGCTTGCCAGCACAACGGGGAATACCCAAGCCGAATGGCTCTCTGCGCGATGGAGGTGGAAAGTAGGATGGCGACAACGGGTATTAAATTCTCTGGTAACCTGCATTACCAGTGATAAATCGAATAGAAATCGCTCGAAGCGAATTCTCTCTCCACGCACGCGCTACCCGTTACCCTGGAAAATCTCCGGGGATTAACCAGCAGCGGCGAGTTACATTATTTTGTTCTCCCGAGCGTCGAAACGAAACATTAAACAACCACGGTAATTGCCTCTCTTTCTCTATCTACCCTTTCTCCCGTCTCTTCCCTAACTCGCGAGAGGGAGGCACTCTCTCTCTCTCTCTCTCTCTCTCTGTCACCAATCATCCGTTCATAGATATGGAAAAACGAACCGCCCTTTGAAGCTTCCCGCGTACACAACTGACCGAAGCTCGCGACATATCGCCAACATTTGATTTCGTAATTGAGTGGTGCGCCAGCTTCGAGTGGTCCACATACACAGGGCGCGGAAAATCAAAGCAATTCACTTGAACACACTGAGCCACGATTGACTCACGAGGCGAACCGAAATTCGTCACACAGATTGATTTGATTAATTTTTGGGTGACTCTGATCTGTCCGCTAATTGTCCCCCTTTCATTTCCAAACGGTTTGCTTCTCGTTTATCTGCGAATATGCATAACTACGATGACGGGAAATACATTTCTCATCGAGCTTTCGAGCTTTTTTTTTATTTTAGTTTTTTTTTTAGATCTTCGTTCACAACGTTGGAGAGATTGCGACTCCTGATTGTCATCCGAACCAGCGTGCGCGATACACAAAGCCTGTGGGCGTCGGTGGCGACCGAGTTGGCAACAATAGGCCAGGCCAGGTCTTTCGGAAACCAAGTGAGAGAACTTGACACCGACCCCAGCGGTGATGGATTGATTTGATTAATTTTTGGGTGACTCTAATCTGTACGCTAATTGTCCCCCTTTCATTTCCAAACGGTATGCTTCTCGTTTATCTGCGAATATGCATAACTACGCTGACGGGAAATACATTTCTCATCGAGCTTTCGAGCTTTTTTTTCATTTTAGTTTTTTTTTTAGATCTTCGTTCACAACGTTGGAGAGATTGCGACTCCTGATTGTCATCCGAACCAGCGTGCGCGATACACAAAGCCTGTGGGCGTCGGTGGCGACCGAGTTGGCAACAATAGGCCAGGCCAGGTCTTTCGGAAGCCAAGTGAGAGAACTTGACACCGACCCCAGCGGTGTTTCCCGAGTTTACCCTGGCCATACGCGAGTGAACAGCCGCCCGCGCGCGGGGGTAGCAGTGTCGCGCACCCGCACCCCCCGGGCTAAATGCAACCGGGCGTGTAAGCGCACTTACCGGCTCGGATTACTTGGGGAGAGGAGGAGGAGGAGGAGGGGGCGGGGTGACGGAAAGAGCAAGAGAGAAAGAGCGAACGGAGCAGCGAGAGGGAAAACTATAGGAGCGACGGTAGGCAAGCGCGGCGAGAGAGTCGCTCTTCTCGTACGAATCCTTTCCGGCCCCGAAGTTTCATCCCAGAAAGCTCCGCTAAGTACAGCGGAATCAGTGGGACCGAGACGCGGAAAGACCGGGGAGAGGGCGGAAGTGGAAGAAGAGGATTTCTCCACCGAGAGATCCAGCGCTACAAGCCCGGATTCTCGAAACTTCGCAGCCGTCAAGTTGATTGCCAAGTTGACGATAAAGAGACAAGCGACGGGGGACAACCGAAGCGATATGTGCCGGGTGCATCCCAAAGCATGATGCTGACATCTCAACTGGAATGAGTCACGACTTGGGCTTCCTGCCTCCATACTGAGAAAAATGAGTAGTTGCTATTACCAATCATTGGTTTGATCTACCAAAATATTGGTTACAGTTAGTAAAATATTGGTAGCTCTGACCAACGATTGGTAATCACATCTATTCATTTTTTTCAGTGCATGTTCCGGGTCACTCAGCGAGGTTCAGAGTCTGAGGACAGATGAAAATATCCGTTTTTGGTGGTCGAGGCCTGCGAGTACGTTAATAAAGCCGACAAAGAGGCTGTACAATCGAGAATGGAATTTAATTTCAATAGCTAATTCATTTCATAGACGATTAGACACGAACAAACGACAGCCGAAAGGTCTCGCAGCGTCAGAGCACACTCATCGAAGTTTCCATCGATGGAGCTCGAAATGTCAGCAAACGGATAAATAAACGAAACATGCATCGTCGACTTGAGACAAAAACCTCTCGCCACTAAAGTGTACGATCATTCCAGACAGTATTCGCGCACCCAAATGCTTTGGATCGACAAACGGCCAACGAAAGTTTTTGTTTTCTCTCGTGTTCCGTTACACGAAGCGAGAGTCACTGGTCGTCCCTGACGGAGGCTCTTGACTTTTTTACATATAGAATACGTCGTCCGGGGCAGTGTCTCGCGAGCAATCACGTATTTCCATATACAAACCGTCCCACACCTCGATCAGCCGCATCCCACGCATCTTTCAACTCGTTTCTTTTTTTTTTTTTTCCCCCTCCTCAATCCTCTCCTTGTTTCCTCGCTCCTTGTTGATTTTCTCATCGTCTCATGTCAGTACCTACCGACATATATATATACGACCAATCGTGTCGCGCCGTTTCAATCGATATCTTGCCATTGCGAATGCGGCATCGTCGGGAGCCATCGCTGCTGGAGAAATACAGAGAGTCAAGCGCGGAGAATCGCACGCGAATGACCTGTCTCCGCTCTCATCTCGCATTCCATTTCCCTGCTGAACACCGCCGCGCGGCTGGTGAGGTTTCCGCGATCTCGCGGTGCCTCAACCTCGATTGCCACGGAGTTAATCGACTGCCATGGGTCTCTAATTCTGTCTCACTCTCACCCTGCTGCTGCATCTCTGCACTCTCTTCGTCGTCGGCTGAGGGCACAGCAGCTACGTACCTGAGGCTGCACGTACGCGACTGGGGCTTCCTCTCCTCCTATCCCTCCTTCTTCTCCTCCTCCTACTCAACCACCTCTTTCTCTTCTTTCAAGCGCTGGATTGTGCCCGCGCGAGGAAGTGAGAAACACTATTACCCAGGTCGTTCTCCGTAGTAGCCTCTCTGTACCTCTTCGGTTGTGCTTGGCCCGTACGCGCCTTCTGCCTCCTCGGAATCGATGCACGCTGAACTTTCTCGAGGCGATTACGCGTCTCTCCCTCTCGACGTAATGAATATTATCGAGCCACTGTGCCACCAGCCGCCGGCCCGACTGGCTGCTGGCTGCTCGGGCACTTGTATATACTGTGCACTGGTCGTAGAAGTAGAAACACTTGGAGTGCTTGCGAGAATAAATGCGCTTCGGCGTGAAAACACGACGCGTCGATGTCGACACGGCGATAGACTTGCCGCGCGCGCGACTTTGGCGAAAATGGCAACGATATCGTGATAAATGGCACCGCACTCCAACGGGTGACAGTTCTTATGTGTTGCAGTGGGTAACGAAAGAGCCTTCTGTTTATAGTCCGCCACCAGGTTACAGGCGAGTTATTTCGCAGTCGCATCTCGTTGCTGAGGTAACGGTGCATCGAGTTTCGGTTCGAGGGTCTGAAAACGCAACTCGCGTAACAAGGAGACAAAGGATTCGTAACAAAGGCCAAATTGTCTTGTGCACTAAATTCTAAGGACGGTGCGCGTCAGCTGAGACAAAATCAATCCTTATGCTGTGTAATACGAATCGTTGCGAATGGAAGTCAAAGTTCTAACTGAAACAAGAAACTAGAGAATGTTATGTTGTTTTTCAGTAGAGTGACTACAGCAGCAGAGGATATAGTATATAGTACTGATGGATAACGACTGACACGCGATACACACCGGTATTGTTTGGCAAACGTTTTTTTTTTTTTTTTTTTTTTTTTTTTTTCCCCTTTAATTGAATTAAAAATTTCGTCGATGGAAAGAAAAAGCGACGAATATCTTTTTCCATCCCTCGGGGAAAATTTGAAATAATTTATCGACCCTTCTTGCGTAGAGGTGAGTGCTCGGGTGAGTAGATTTTGGGGGAGCCTCGACGAAATAGAAACCATTATCTTTTCAGTCCACCGAGGCGCGCCCCACGATGAACCGTCCGAGCGTGCTGCTTTTGTCAAATACAGGTAATTTATGTCGTCATATCATGTCATACACTGAAAAAAATTAATAGTTATGATTACGAATTGTTGGTCAGAGCTACCAATATTTTAGTAGCTGCAACCAATATTTTGGTAGATTGAACCAATGATTGGTAATCGCAACTACAGTAGAGCGTCAATTATCCGAACGATGATTTGGTTTATCCGAATCGTCAATCATCCGAACAGCGATTCGATTTATCCGAATTTTCGAAACTTTGTCGCTAGAAAAAAGAAAATCTCCGATTTTTTTCCCAAGAAAATATCTTATTATATACAGTCCGGCGATTTCACCAGAATATATAATAACTAACTAATAATAACTTACAATGTGATATTAAAAATATTAATTTTCGATAAAAACATACATATTCTAATATTTTAAGCGTTTCAGTTCCTCCCTCCCCCTTCAGAAAATATTGATGTTCGGTCATCCGAATTTTCGATTATCCGAACGATGGTCGGTCCCAATTAGTTCGGATAATCGACGCTCTATTGTACTAATTTTTCTCAGTGTAATCGAGAAAAACAAAGCTTTGCTTAATTTTTTTTTCTCCCGCAGAGTATCGCGAGGGCGAAATGAAGTATGTGACTTACCTGAGTGCGGTGGGCCAGGCGGTGGTACAGGCGAGGCGTCGGCAACGATGAGCGGCCAAAGCGCGAGAATCGCGAGATTGAGCAGTCGGGTCGTCGTCGTTAGACGTTGGCGGAATAGACGGCGCGTCGGTCTCGTGCCGGCGTGGGGCATAACCGTCGTCGCGGTGCCAGGGTCCGGCGGCCCGACGGTCCCCGGTTGCCGGGCCTGCTCACCCAGGAGCGTAGCACGCATCGGTACCCGCGATACCCGCGCGCCCCACTAACGCTATCTGTAGCCCGGCGATACGAGCGCCACGCTTGCAACTGCCGGCCCGCTGTCCAGGCGCATCACTGCCCACCGACACCTTTTCCCAGTCTTCCGTCCACCCTCGTTTCTTCCTCCTCCGCTCTTCTTCCTCTTCCTCCTCGCCTTCCTTCCGTCACTCTCCCCCCGCAGAGCCAGCAGCAGCCGACGACTCTCGTCGTTCCTTTCTCGCACGGTAGAAGCAGCAGCGCTCCCCGTGTTCGTATGTCGAAGCTATTTTCCGTCCTCCGTGAAATCCAACTACGTCATCGAACGGGCGATTTATCCGTCCGCGGACACCTGCGAAAAAATGCCTATTGGTAGATTCTCACTTTCGTTGAATTCGTTCGTGCGCGATTCATCTGTGACTTTCCGTCTCGACTGATTCGCGCTAGAAAAACTCAACTAACACTCTAGGGGGAATTATGAGGTTTTTGTCTTGGTTTTTTTTTGTCTACAGCAATAATAACTCTACGCTCCGTTGTGCTGGAAACGCACTTTTTGTTCCGCGGCGAGCCTGGAGACCATGACGCCATGCGCACACGGGAGTCACGCTCCGCTCGCTCTTCTATCTCCCTCGCGCTCTCGTCGCCCGTCCGTCCGACGTCGCCGGCAGGACGTAAACGTACATATAGTAGTACATATTATACAGCTGTACTCCACGACGAGTCTCACGGGGCGCGCGCGGGTCACGGACGCGCGATCTGGAGATCGTGATCTATCGGGCGAGCGCGAAACTACGTTGGTGCGGAGAGACTACGACCGGAGGCAGCGATGGAAACATGAAATCGCGTTTTTCTCCTCGAATTTTCGATTTTTCGGGCAAACACCTGGCGTTTTTGGAATCAGCGGGAAATTTGACATCGGATAGGATTTTTTAACTTGGCGAAATCGAACATTTTTTTTTTCGCAAAAAACGCAAGGGGTACCCCTTCTAAAAATTTGCGATATTTGAGGGTCGACTTTAAAAATCGGCCAAAAATCGAAAAATCGAGATATAGCGTTCCGCCTGGCAGCATTCTCTTCGTTGAAGAGTCTTCTTTCGAATGCAAAAAGAAAATCCCGATTATATTGATCCAAAGAGAAATTACACCGATTTTAGTAAAGTGCCAAAATTGGGGAAAAGTATAAAATAGTTTTTCGCGTTTTTCTCCTCAATTTTTTTATTTTTCGAGCAAAAACCGGTCATATTTGGAATCAGCGGGAAATTTCCCATCGGATAGGGCTTTAAAACTTCGTTAAATCGAAAAATTTTTTTTAGTAGTACATATTATACAGCTGTACCCCATGACGAGTCTCACGGGGCGCGCGGGTCATGGACGCGCGATCTGGAGATCGTGATCTATCATCTGGCGAGCGCGAAACTTCGTTGGTGAGGAGACTACAACGACGGGAGGCAGCGATCGAAAGATGAAATCGACGAACACGGTCCGGCGGTGAGATCGATGCTCGAAAAGTCATGACTCGCAGTCTCGCTTCGCGCCTTTCGATCGATATCCACGCGCGAAGGTAGTGAAAGAAAAACAACAAAAAAAAACCAAAGACACCACGCAAAGCTAAATGGATCACGCGTAGTTTCGCAGCGCAAATTGCAAATGAACTCGCGCGCTCGCGAGGTCAGACCCGTTAGAACGGTAAAGCCCATTATACGCAATGAATTTGCTTCTTCTCGCGATTGAGTACGGAAAAAGGAGAACGCGTCGTGGGAAGCAACGTGCAATCATCGTAGTCGCTCGCGCGATTCCAATGAGAAAGAGACTAGAAGCTCTCGCTTGGTCTGTGCCTGGTAAAGACTGATACACGAAACGTTCTCGCGCAATACATTGGATTTTCTCGCGGTCGTCGCGATTACGCGGAGTGAAACATTGAATCGCGGGAGCGCGCGTTGACGATTCATCGCGGTTGCGTGTGCAATCCTCAAATTGCCGCAACCTTGACAGCAGATAAGCTGATGATTAGAAATCTTTGCCTCCGACGCGAAGGATAAAAGCATATTCTTGTGTGTGTCCTCGTATTATGTTGAAGTTTGCATCGTTGGAAAGGAACGAAAATTTAAAAAAAATTATTCTAATGAACCCAAAAGATTGCACTGGGTATAAAAATGTATTACAACGATTGGATCTTTATAATAACTTTTTAGAATCGCTAAAATTATTTCAGAATCGGCAGAATAAATTTTTACATTTTTTTCGTTGCATCCCAACGATGCAATCTTCAACATCATGTTCTCGTAGTCTTAGTTTTTAAGAATCAATTTTTGTCTCTGTTAAAACTGAAGAAATCACAGTTACAATTACATTTTCTGCTAGTGAACAGCTCGATAAAATTCTCCGCAGTCTCAAATAGATAAATTTAAAAAATGTATCAAAGAAAACAAAAATTTGTGCTGTTTTTCATACAATGATAACAACTGCTGACAAGGTGGCCGAAAATTTGTTCGTGCTCTTTTCGTTCGCGTAATATTTTTAAAACAAACGCGTTTTTTTCGTTGTCATCGAGACGAAAGAATATCTCAAAGCAAGACACAACAGCATCCGCGGTTCGGTGATCGTCACCGTGACTCTCGAGTTTCCGCTCGAAGCTCGAGCAATGAGAGCCGCTATCCGGGGCCAGCACCTCGATTCGGGATTTCCAATGGACTCATGCTCAAATCTTCCACCGCAGAACGTGTTTGAGAGAGACGTGCGTGAAGTGCGCGAGTCTTTCTTCGCCCGCGGACTGTGGCTCCTGGTGGTCGCGCGGGACTAACACGCGGTCGCGTGATTCACCGGTAGATCCTCTCGGTAGATCTGGCATCGCTGTCGGGAGCAACTTACATTCTCTTCTCCGTCTGTAGCGCAGAGCGGCGGAGGTGGCCAGGTAAGCAGTCAGCCAACCAACCGACCAGGCAACACTCGCAACAGAGTCGGAGTCGCGCGTAAACCGTATACACAGATACACAGAGAGCAGAGCCAGCCCTACTCTTATACGTGTGTGCAACTATATATGTTATATCGTACACCACGCAATATATAGGCGCAACACACACACAAACACACGCAAAAACAGACACACGTACGCAGCGACAGCAGACACACGAAAAGACACACACACACATGCACACACCTACCCGAGAAAAGCAGACCTGGCAAACCCGCGCACGAAAAACACGTCACGCACAGAGTGGCTGGTCTCGTAGATTGACGATGACAGTAGCACCGAGACGACGAAATTCACCGGAATAATAAAAATGCACTTCGCACACGCAGCAAGTATCGTAGAGTCGGGCACAGCTGTCCCGAGACGCCTCCAGGGAAGCCACCGACGACGAGAGCACGTTTTATGAAACACACCATTCGGAATACGAGAATATCCTACCCGAGAAGCCTTAACAACGAAATTTTCTTCTTTTCTTCTTTTCTTCTCTATCCGTGCGTTCAATAATTCTCATCGTTGCGTATGATCCCTCAGAATGCAGGAGTGGTAAACCACCCCCTCATGCTGTTTCCGGTGTTGCGTATCGTTGAACGTCGTAAAAAGTTGCGAGGTATACATGACAGGACAACGGCGAACAGTACAAAGTCGCAGCCGCGTTGGCGAACGTGTCGAATCGTCCAACAGCGAAGAAGTTCCGGCGATGCTCACAGGACGAAGTCTGATGGAGGCAAGAAAGAAAAAAAAAAAACAACAACAACACGAATACCCAATCGCGTCGTGTCGAGCGACGGAGAGATGCGAACGAGACCGCGTTTCGCGCAGTACTGGTGCTTCGCCGTTTGGAACCAGTCGCGGCCGGTGAACGAGGACTCCGAGGACAACGACTCCCTCCACCATCGGCAGCATCAGCAGCAGCAGCAGCAGCAGCGACAGCGGCAGCGGCAACGGCAACGGAACCCACGTTCGAGCTGTCTCTGTCTCTCATTCTTCGTTTCTCCTATCCTACCTATCCACGCGGTACCCTACTACTTCCTTACCGCACTCGTTGATACAACGCGCCCTCTATACCTGTATCTACGTATTAACCTGCTCTCCGTTCGATTTACGGTTTGCCGAGTCGTCGGGTCTTTGTCTGCTGCTGCGCGCGCGCGCGCACGACGTGTTCGCTCGCTCGACGGTGCGCCTATTGCCGCTCACGGGGTGCGAGTTGAGAGGGTGTGTGTAAGTGTGTGAGTGTGTGTAATGTGTGTGGGTGAGAGAGAGAGGGAGAACGAGTGAGAGAGGGAGAGTGCGCGCGCTCTCGTCGTCCTCTTCCACCCCGACGCGACGCGCCATCGCGCAAACCCCTCTGCCCTCTCCCCCCTCCCCCTCCCCCCGCCACCCATTCCGTCTCTTCCCGTCGTTCGTTCCTCCTCTCCGCATGTAGCCACTTCGCGGAGCGTCTCGTGTACCACCGTCGCGGCTCCCACTCGCCACCTTGTCGACATCGCGACGTCAAGACGATCCGTAAAATTGATTAAAAAATCGATCGACAGTCTTGGGAGCGGATCTCGGCAGACTTCAACTTCGATTGGACTTCAACGAAGATTCGTCGGCGAAAAGATCGGCGCAGCTGGCATTGTAATTAAACCGAAGCGTACGAAAGTTTTGATCGTCGAAATCTTGAAATATGGAGTGGGACATTTTGAATGAGGTATCGAGTTCCGATTAGCTGTATTATTTACACAGTGGATGGCTTTAAAGTTGTAACATGACAGGTGTTTTGGTACGGAGTGAAGGAAGAAGAATGTTTTGGTGTATACATCCGCTAACTTTTCCCGCAAAACTGGGTTCGATCTTTCTATATCATTGAGAGAGGCTTCGAGACGTTGTCCCACAACATCGAAATCCTTTGTTTCATAATATCGGGCTTGAATGTGTGTAATTTTGTGAAACAAAGATCACTCACGATATTACGAATCATCGCGAGCAATAGCAAAGATATGATCCACACTGAGAAAAAAAATTGCTAAATCCAACAAAATGTGCGGTTGCGGGCAGCAAAATAAATATTTTGCAAATTGGAAAAAATATTTAATTGATCGAAGCAACTAGTGACAAAATAAAAAAAATCTCGATTAGCATTGCCGAATATTTTGTCCAATCTGCAAAATATTTATTTCGCCGCCCGCAACCGCACATTTTGTTGGATTTAACCATTTTTTTTCTCAGTGCACAATTGGGTCTGTCATCGTGCTATAAATATATTCATTATCGTATATTTATCTTGGCGTATTTATCATCAGAGCTTCGACTACTTACCAATACTTGCGTACGACCGAAAAGATCTCTCGGAATCGCGTTGTCTCTCTCTCTCTGTCCCTCTCTTGTTCATTCCCTGAACTCGGTATATTCGCTTCGGGTAAACCAGCCGAGCTGCCGAACTCCTATGTATGTTCGTGACTGCTGATGCTGGCTCGGTTGATGCCTTTCCTCTTCGTCTCCTTCGCGCATCCTTCGGTATTCCTCGCCAGCAGCTCACTTTCTCACCGAGCACCACCGTCAACCCCTTTCCTCGGTGTACTCTCTATCTATGTATATACCTACGTAGGACGATATAGGAACAACGGTTGCAGCGACCCATTCTCATTCTCCTCTAGGCTTCTTTGAGACCCTCGCCTC
Organism: Itoplectis maculator; assembly: GCA_964034905.1. NCBI lineage: Eukaryota > Metazoa > Arthropoda > Insecta > Hymenoptera > Ichneumonidae > Itoplectis > Itoplectis maculator. Next base: position 14,441,163 of record OZ035852.1, on the reverse strand, counting down.
GTCTCGCCGTCGTTCCTCCCCTCTCCCTCCCCCCTTTTCGCCCGCGAACATCCTGTGTGTTTATCCTCGCGTGTATTCGTCCCACCTCTGACCTCTTTCTTTACTCCCACAACCGCTGCCGATGCCGCCACTCCTTGACTCCGCTCGTCTCGCTCCCTTCCAGCTTCATCATCCGTCGACTTGTTTCAACCCTTCTTGCGACCAGCCGCCGCACACACTTGCGCCTGTAATGAACTCTCGACTCCTGCAATGTAAGGAATAACACATGAGACGGATACTTCGCTGTTACGCGGAGGATGCTTAATAGGGGTTTCGTAGTTACGTGGAATGTCGAGTACTCGCAAATACGACTGTCGTCAAGCTGCTCGCTGTAATATCCTCTATTAAAAAGTTCGTGAGCAACCATCGTTGTCGATTTATTCAGCATCTGATTGGTCGTTGTTAGACCGGCAGCAGTTTGATGTTTAATATAAAAAAAAATCGTTAATATAAAAAAAAAATCGTTTTTCTCCTCGAATTTTTTATTTTTCGGGCAAACACCTGGCGTTTTTAGAATCAGCGGGAAATTTCCCATCGGATAGGGTTTTAAAACTTCGTTAAATCAAAAATTTTTTTTTCGCCAAAAAACGCAAGGGGTACCCCTTCTAAAAATTTGCGATTTTTGAGGGTCAACTTTAAAAATTTGCAAAAAACCGAAAAATTGAGATATAGCGTTCCGCCTGGCGGCATTCTTTTCGTTGAAGAGTCTTCTTTCGAATGCAAGAAGAAAATCTCGATTATATTGATCCAAAGAGAAAGTACACCAATTTTAGTAAAGTGCCAAAATTGGGAAAAAGTAAAAAATCGTTTTTCGCGTTTTTCTCCTAAAATTTTTTATTTTTCGAGCAAAAACCGGTCATATTTGGAATCAGCGGGAAATTTCCCATCGGATAGGGCTTTAAAACTTCGTTGAATCGAAAATTTTTTCTTTCGCCAAAAAACGCAAGGGGTACTATCACGGTTGTTTGTTATCATTGACAAAAATCATGGTTGTTCGTTAACATTGACAACCCGAATTTTCCCAGATCACACTATGATTAATATTCATTTCTCTCTGGGTTTAACTAATCCGATAACCCAGTCGCGAGATGTGTGTGAGTAATCATTCAATTATTTTGTCTCAGGAGACACCGTGATGCTGGATAAGCTCGGTTTGAAGGGCCGCGGGATAATGCAAGAACACGACAGAGTTTCGAGATGTAGTGGGTATACTGTCATCCTGCCGAAAATTACACCCAGGACGAAGCTCGATTACCACCTCGGCAGGTGCTCCACGGGTGTGAAACAACATAGTCGCACTTTGACGATTTTGACATGCTCCGACAATGAGAACAGACAGGGATGAGCAAAATAGCGCGCGCTCTCTCTCTCTCTCTTCCCTACTTAGGACTCCCGTGAGCATCGTACATGAAGGGGCGTACAATATAGTGCCTGGTAGTAAAACGCTCAGAGGTCTTGTGTATAAACAATTGCTCGAGACATTCATTGCAGAGTTTCGCCAAGTTTCCTCGAATTCTCCGCACCTAAGCGACAAGTAAAACCGGTTGTCTCGTTTGCCGAAGAATTTGGCTGAAAATCGCCCATCGTAAGCCACACTGAAAAAAATGAATAGTTGTGATTACCAATCGTTGGTCAGAGCTACCAGTATTTTAGTAACTGCAACCAATATTTTGGTAGATCGAACCAATGATTGGTTATGGCAACTACTAAATTTTATCAGTGCACGTACCTCAATTTTATTCGTTACCGAATTGTCAAAAATGCGTTGAAACGCATTCGAAGCTCTTTTTTTGTTTATTTCAACTATTGCCCGGAGATTGGCAGTTGAAGGTTTTTCTATGCAACGATTTAACGCGGATGTCATGACCCCGGATGAGCGTGCGTGTGCGTGCGGCCTTCTTTGCCTGCTGCAGTAGCCTCGAGACAATCAACTGTTAATCATCAGCTGAAAGCTGCACTCTCGGCTACTCTCACACCTTCCTCGTCTCTCTGCGTCTGTACGTCGCTGTCTTGAACGTGCAAATGCATTTTCTCGCGCTTGCGCTCTTGTGTGTTATAGTTTGCGCGCTATTGCCGCCAGCGCATCACACCTGTGGCGCCATCTCGCAGGTCATTATTACATTGTGCAGCGCTATACTCAGTGCTCGCTCGTTTTCTTGACTGTAGCGCCATCTGTAGAGATCGTGCAGCATAATACATAATAATACGTATAGTTACCGATAGATAGACCTGGTAAAAAATAAATAGGATTTTACCTTACCGACTGGCCCGTTTTTTGGCTGTTGGTAAGTTTATCCGTCGTGGATAAGTCAGAGGCAAGAAGCTTGCCGACGCTTCGCATTCGAGTGGATTCAATCGTGGATGCAAACGGATCTTGATGTGATTTTCAATCAAACGCAATTCGAAAATGCCTTAATCTTAAGGACAAACCTTATTTATCCTTTCATCGTCGTGTGGTATCGCACCCGCCAGTTTCTCTTCTTTTTTATAAATCTGTATCAGACGAGTAAGATAAGAGCGTCTTCCGTTCATCCACCTAACATCTACACCTCAAATATTGATTTCTGTAAAAAAAAAAAAAAAAAATACTTTAGCGGTTGACAAGAAAAGTAATTCCATTCAGCGGCAATGCATTCTGAGGGATTCAACAATTGTGGAAATTGCGAAAATTTACGTTGCAAAAAACCTCGTTAAGAATCGTAATGGCAGTGAATAACTTTAAAATGATCTCAGTAATAACGAAAGGTCGTTAGAACATTCGGTGTTTCAACCCCCGTAATTCGAGTATTGTCGTATATACATTGAAAGCGACACACAACTAATCACCTCGGTTGCTATTACAATAATCGGTGGGTGATTGCACTAGAGGCGACGTCGCTCGTCAATGACGTTCCATTACTTGCGGCGCTTCTGGCCAAACTCGTAGGAAAATCCGATGTCGTTTCGCGACGTCGCATCCGTAGAAGTCATTAAAGCAGTGCTTCCCCCCTCTCTCCCGTCCCGCGCCCGAGGAGTGGATGAGCCGAGTGGTTCGTCTGGAAAGGAGGTTAATTCTCTCCTTTTGCTAATTGAATTTCCGGCGCTCATACCCGCGGCGCGCGCGCGCGCCCCGAGGCTTTGCATTGGATTGCAGTGGCGGCGCCGACGACTCGCTTTAATATATGTAGTCACGAAACGACACGATATACGCTACACGCCGCAGCAGCGATACCGCCGGCTCAGATAAAACATCGTTTCCTCGACTTTTACGCCCCTCATCGTCGTCTAGCATAAGCGCGTAATAATATCGGCCAAAAATACTTGCCCCAGCCGACCTTGCCCGAACGTTTCTACAACATCGACGCCATACATTGATTGCAATCTAACAGTTCCTCTGACATTTGTTCGGTGATAAATATGTTTATATTTATATTTGTCGCGCGGTTGTTTATTCTTTCATGATTCCCCGTGTAAACGAATATTATATATCGTTTGGCTAGTGCTCTTCAGATGCGCGGATGCCGAACCACAAAATTAAGAACAATACTACAATTTACAAAAACATTTTTTCGTTTTTTGCTGATAAATATGTTTATATTTATATTTGTCGCGCGGTTGTTTATTCTTTCATGATTCTCCGTGTAAACGAATATTATATATCGTTTGGTTAGTGCTCTTCAGATGCGTAAATATCAAACCACAAAATTAGGAACACTACAATAATTTACAAAAACATTTTTTTTTAATCGTTAATACAAAGATATACTTCGACCATCATTTAACGTGCTACATATCTTCAAATGTATCTCCACATTTCAGATTCTGCGTCGCAGCGTTAGCTGCGACAATGAATTTATTCATAAGCCGACATATCCAAAATTCCGCCGAACAGGCGAACGTACAATAATTAACAAAAACATTTTTTTTTATAGCTAATACAAAGATACTTCGACCACCATTTAACTACATATGCTACATATCTTCGAATGTATCTCCACAATTTCAGATGCCGAGTCTGCGTCGCGTTAGCCGCGCGACAATGAATTTATTCATAAGCCTCTCCAAAATTTCGCCGAAACAGACGGAACATACGGAACCCGAACCCAAAACGCCGCCGCCGCGCTATATTCACGTGTAGCCGTCAGAGGCGTGGTGCTCTCGCCATGAGCTCCACGTGCATCGATTGCCCGCATTAATAAATAATTTATTTTCCACCGCCCGCATGAACGCCACCGCTGTGCGCCGAAGGGGCGACTGTTGCGTCGGCCCCACCCGGAGTGTGACGATGATGCCTTCGCATGTGCGCGCGCGACGAGAGCCTCCGCCGTTCTCGGCTCACGCGGGCCGAGCGCCGTCGTCGGCGCAGCAGCGGCGGAGCCACCGCTTCTACCATATAATCGCCGGCGAGGCGGCGGCAAGAGCTGCGCGCGCATCGCCGCTCGCTCGCCGGCGACGCCGATAAGTCCGATGGTAACAGGTGGTTCACGGTGGTTGGTCGAATCCTGGCGCTCCAGTGCTCGCGGAGGACCACGTGCATACGGCTGTAGCGGCATAGGCGCATTCACGCGGTAGAGGTGCGCGCGTAAGGAAACTCTGAAGCAGCACCGAACGAAACACACAGCACACTAACACGCCCCGCAAAATCTACGTTACGCGCGAAGTAAAAAGTAACCACTGAAAAAGTAATCACTATACGGCGAAAAAAAAACAATAACAACAATACATACAAGTGTAAACGAAATTTCTCGAGTAAAAAAAAAAACGTTTTCGGAAACGTGTGTTGTGCGCGCGTGCGCGGTTTTGGTTATTATCGTAATACATAGACGGGATTGTCATCGAACGGGTGAACGCGCCTGGCAGTGCTTATTTGTTTGAACTAATATATACGACAATTCAATATTTATATACAAACAGCCGGCGTACGCGTGTGAACGCGCGGGTCGTGTTGGCGGTTGGCTATCGATCGCACTCGGCCTGGTTAAGTGATTGCACGCGATACATACAACATATTGAAAGCCGCAAGTGTGATAGTGCCTTGTCTCGCGGTGTGTTTTGGTACTGTATCATCTCATCGGCAGTGTGGCTCCTCGACGTGTGCAATTGCGACGTGAGGATTGATTGTATATCTGTTCGATAAGTTTCGTGAGACAGATAGAAAATCGAGGGCGACTGGGTTTTCGGATGATTCAGGGATTGATATCGCGCGTTGTGTAAATTCGAATGTCTTCGGCGACGATTTTTCGATATTGCATTCGATAATTTTGGTGGGCGATATCGAAGTGGAAAAAATTGTTCGAGCTGACGGAAGAATTCATTGAACACTGGTGAGACGAATAAACATACGGAGATTTCTTGTCATATGGTTCGAAAGTTGCGCGCATCCCTCCCCCTCCCCCCTCCCCCTCCAACTTCCATGTCGACATATACGCGTGTTTATATGGAACGCAGAATCGTGCGAAAATATCCGTGGGATTTTCCCTGTCGGCGAGGAGGCGCAATTCTTTTCACCCGCATTTGCCACTGACTTTCCGCTAGCGAAGCACATGTTTTGCAGTGACGGCGCGACGAGAGCGCGCTTCGTTATCAAAAGGAATAACTGATTTTTATTATTGGACGGAAATCGAGGGAAATCCCGAAATGATACTTCGGGATTTTCAGGCCTGTTTTCACGTAGCGTAGAATCGTCGGATTTCTGAAAATCCGGATAACGCAAAATAAAGCACTACAAATATTATTATTTTCTACGACTTCCTATTGCTTGATAATTTTTTTTATTGAGTGTTGATTCCATTTACTGAAGCGTGAAGTTAATTTAATCGAAGAAAAATATAAATTTAAACGCATGAGAAAGGCAAATTAGTTAAGTAACCCATTTTCGTTAAAAGACGAAAATTCATTTCCGGTGTGATAATGAAGTCGTTACAAGATATGTGACTTTTTCGGGCGGTAATTATGTAAACGAGATTCGGAGGGGGAAAAATGCGGGTTTGTTGAGATTGAGTTAACGGTGGGTGGACGGTTTGCTGTGAGAAAAGAACACAGTGAATCGTCCTACGCATCCATACGGCTACTCCCGATGGCTTATGTACCGTCTGTATCGTATATAATCGTGAATAGTGCATTTAACCCGTGAAGAAGGGTCTATTGATCCCGCCGCGACACTCTTATAGCCATACACACGCTGTGGGATGACTCGTGTGCAGTTATGTATTATATATATGTATATAATGTATAGACTCGCGTCTTTCTCTTTCTCTCCTCTCTCCGTTATTCACTGTCGCATAGCACATCTCGCGCACGTATGATATACGCGACACGCGGTGATTCGCTATACACTGGCGCGCATTCTGCACGTGCGTTTCAAACAGCCGTAATGCACTGATTACTTTCCACGCAGTTGAGTTTTGCTCTGCTCTACGGGAATGAGGAGGGTGGGCGAACCGTGCGTATAAAACCGTGGATTGAATAGAATTTTTAAAGCTTCCACAGACGATGATTTGTTATTCATAAGTCTGATGAATATGATGTAAACTCGTTATGGTTGCGTCGTCATGCTGCGGAGCATCGGCGCAAGTTTTATTCATGCTAGATTTTCATTCATTCGTTCGGTCATTCATTGTTCTTCCAGTTGCGTCTTAATTCTAAGGCGTGGATTTTTACTGTTTTGCCAGTTTGTTTATTTCTATATAATGCAGTCGGCGGAAATGCTTTAGATCTTATTTAGACCTAAATTAATATTTTTATGTACAGAATTGAATAACTACATAACTTGGCTAATGTTTGAACAATGTTTAATGTATAAGAACCCTAACGAATTCTGAACGAAAATGTTGAGTAGATATATTCGACGTATAATTCGAACTGGAATGATAAATGAACGGCTATCTGCTCTCTGAGGAATTTAGTTGCACTACAGGTGTTCGATTTGACTGGGATCTCGGGAAAATTCAATGTAAAGCCCACGGTTATTGAACCGTGCCCTCCTTCTTGATTAGATTTTCTTCAATCTCTATAATTTTTTTAGATTTTAAACAACGTCACGCGTTTAAAAATATTCGTAAATTCGGAGGAAACAAGAATTGCATTACGTGATTCGAATGCAGGTATATTTGTTGACATTCCATACTCCCCTTCCCCTTCGCAACTGTAAAAAATGTTGTAAATACAACTAAACTGTTAAACATTCAAATTACTCTTAGCTCGCTGCAATAAAAACTAAAAATATGCATTTTCTTTACATAATATAAATATAATAACAATTTTTTTGCTAAGCATCTTTACAAATAAATTCCTATTTAATTTCTAAGTGAAGAAAAAATTGGAAAATCATTTGTCTTCTTTTTTTTCAAATTCGTAAATTTCGTTTCTAGGTCCCGGAGCAGGTCTACGGATAGAAGGGATCTTTCGGAGTCGAGGATGACTATGCACCCCGAATTCTTGTAGAATTACTCCCTGCATCCCCCTTCGGACGGGACGTTCGATCAACCTGTGCCGACAAAGAAATCACGTCAGAATATAGCCGAGAAAGGGAGAGAGAGAGAGCGTTGAGTGAACGATGGAGTTCTACGACGTGGGAAGCAGCGACCTAAGGGAGCTATGGGAATCCTATCTCGTCGAGCCGGTGAGTACAGCGCTGTGGCGCTCTGGCTTTTCGTTTTAAACCAGCACATCCTATACAAAACACAGACGTCGACGAGGGGCGGCGATGCGATTCGGTTAACTCGATCGTTATCTCCGCAGTATCTACACTGGCACTTCCTTCGCATATGGTCAGAGTTCTATGAAAAAAAAAGAGAAAAAAAAAAAAAAATATTACGGTGAAGTTTGTCTCTGCGTTGAGCGACGATCTGTCAAAAGTTTTGTATCGTGACCATCTCTCGTCGGACGACCTACAAAATAAAAATTTCCAGACAGCACATTTAAATATTCAGCTTCGCTCGGGTCATTTAGTCGCCATCGAAGGCCATTAATGCCTACCAACTCACAAGCGGATTCACGCCAATAAACGAAGCTCGCAGTTTGCTCGTTGGAACTTTTCGCGAATATACTATTCACGAGCGTCGAGGCCACTCGCGTAAAGGCACAAGAGCGTTGCGATTTCTTTATCAACCGAAGAAACTATACGACGTCCCATCAACTACGCAGTTAACTGTAGGCGAAAGGTAACTGCAGAGATGGACGTGGTGTTTTTAAAAATACAAAAATTGCCTGCGGTGCGATGCCAGCGATATCTCGCGCGCGCTTTTCTTCCGCTCGTCGTTAATTCTTCGCTTATTGGCAGTTAAACATCGAAGCAACCGTAAACCTGATTTTTGTAGTTTTTATTTATTTATTCACTGACGAAACTCGGAAGAATCAAGAAAAAAAAAAAACCTCTGACCAATAATAACTGGATACTTGGACTAATAATTTCGACATACTGGTTTCATTATTGCCCAGTTTAATGTATAACTCTTTTTTTCATCATCAGTATGTACTATACTAATTCAACAATAAACTAGTAAAACGCTAAACGACTTTCTGTTCAGAGTATTACAATACATTCCTCATATAGCATGATTATTAGTGCACAGCTCCGTCTATTTAACGCTGATGTTTTTTTACTGCGTATTATAAAATTCCGTTTGCGCATAAAAAGCCCGATACACGATTTTCTAGCCATGGCACATTGATGCGCCAGTTGTAGAAGCGCGCAGAGCCCCCAACGACGTGTTCGCATGCACGCTGTCCGCTTCGCGCGCCGTTTCATCGTACAGCGACGTGTACGTATAGATATATACCACACAAGCCCCGTGGAGTAATCGTCGTGTCGAACCGGCGCCGGGTCGCCGTATGCTACATATACCGAGGGTATTTCTCCCGGCACGTTGACGCAATCTCCGGGCATTGAAAGCACGCGCGTCTGTCCCACCACTTGTTCAAGCATTTCGTATATTATTCAAGCACCGTCTGTTTCTGATTTCTCGCACATACCAAATTTATACCCGGTCAATTCAAGTTTCACCCATTAAAAAAATAAAAAAAATTTCGCCGAAACTCTAACTGCACTGAAAAAAATTAATAGTTGTGATTATCAATCGTTGGTCAGAGCTACCAATATTTTAGTAACTGTAACCAATATTTGGTACATCGAACCAATGATTGGTAATCACAACTACTAATTTTTCTCAGCGTACTAAAAAATATTAATAGTTGTGATTACCAATCGTTCGTCAGAGGTACCAATATTTTAGTAACTGTAAATATTTTGGTAGATCGAACCAATAATTGGTAATCGCAACTACTAATTTTTCTCAGTGTGAGGAATTAAAAAAATTACGTAGGAGTCGCCGGTCGGTTGCTACGTTGCCACAGATCCGTTGTCGTGATCACCGCCGACTCGGAAGTGGCGTCCTGACATGAGATATATATCATATATATACACAACTGGAGAGCAGCAGTAGAATTGTTCGCCCGGCTGATGCGCCGCGCGTATAACGTTGTGGTGCCTCCGACTCGTTCGCTTCCGGGAAGCTACTGGTACAGATAGCACACGAAGTGGCCCTAATTGGGCTTTGATCCTTATTACGAAACACGAGAAGGATTGCCTTTACTTGAACCTCATCTAGCGGCGAGTATCGTGTGCCGCCGGCCACATTGAGACGATTATGATGAGCCTGACGGAGGTGGAAACCGGTCAATTGAGTCGTAATATGAAAAAAAAGTGTTAAATCAGGGTAATCGACCTCGTAATTACTGAGATCAATATTTTATTTCAGTGTTCGAGTCCATCTACATTTCTTTCTACACAATCAATGCAAACGTTATTATACTTACTGTAATAAATTAAAATAAATGCTTTAATATTTAAAAAGCAACTATTTTGGTAACAATCATTGTTTTAATATGAAGATTTCTATTGTTAACAGTTGTTAATCAAACTTAGTTAAGATAACAGTGGAATGGTTTTGAAAAACTATAAAAATGCTCGGATGGACAATGAATTAAATGGTTATCGTTCGATAGCAGCTGGCACAAAGCATGATTATTTGAGTGCTCAATAAAATTCTCTCAGTGTGATGTTTTGTATTGAACAATCACGAATGTAAGGCGACGAAAAATGATTGGCAGCGACAGTGTATGCGACTGAATGTGTCCTGAGATATAGAACGAGATAACTCCGAAAGGTCGGAGCGGCCGATCAATTTGCTGAAATACATTCGACCATGCAGTCTGGCTACTAACCATTTTCCTCTGTACATTGACCAGCAAGAAAAAATTGTCCACGTTTTTGTTCTTCTTTAACTTCACGATCATTGCGTTCCTTTTTTAAGAAAATATTCCCACATTAACGTCGCGTGTTGTTTCTAACTTTGACCAAAGTTTCAATAGCCGTTTATTTATATTTTTTAAATAAGCACTGCACGCAAAGTTCGTGTTACATGATCTTAATTACAGTGTTCAGTATAATATACCTAATTACTCGGTTGAGTTACAAGGAGCGCAGCATACATACGGCATACGTGTAACATACGTGTAGTGTAAAGCGGCGTGTCCCGATATCGACACCTGAGTCATTACCACCTGCGCAAGCAAGAGGCCACGAAGGAAATATTCGATTGTGCGCCGTCAATAACAACCGGGTTATGTACACCACGGGTCACGAGGCTTCTTTCAATTTTGCCCTCTTCATCTCATATTATTCGCCCCGAGTCGTCAAGCTTATGGCAAACCGAACGTGGTCTCGTAATGTCACATTGTCGTAACGTTACGACGGAATACTTCGACCTCGATCGACTAATACTTCTCCAACCTTTCGTGAATAGACTTCTTAATACCACCTGAAAAGTAATCCACAAGAGTTTTTATTTTTCTTTCAAGTTACGAAATAATGTAAATTCGTTCCCAAATGAAAGACTCATACAAATGTTTTCAGATAAAAAAAAATATATTAAAAATTTTTTTTTAACAATTCTTTTAAAAGCCAATAATGTCGAAAACAAGCTAACGTACCGACGTCCATTAAATTGGAACTAATAAAAATATTGAGATTTAAATTATGAAAAAAACATTTGATTACGGAACGTGCAAATTCATAATCAAAAAAATGGTATCAATCAATCCATTTGTTACGCATACAAAATAGTGTTTACTTCGAGTGAATTTGTTTCCCCGGTTCTTCCGATTCCGATGAGAGAGGAATAAATATAGAATCGTCCACGGGAGTTGCGATAGCTTATCGGAAGAAAAATTATATAAAGAGTAATGTGTATATAACGAACCCCCGTGGCCGTCCGTGGTCCATAGCCGCAGTGTTTGGTCGTATCGATCGTCGTATCTAATCTAATTGGGGCAGAGACGCGAGTGTCGGAGCGAGCGCGAGCGCGAGTGCTGAGCGACCGAGTGAGCAATGAGTGAGGGTAGTGAATGACGAGGACGTGGACGAACGATTATTAATGTCCCGTCGGGATTGTTCAATCGTCGTTCCAGGGTACAGAGCACGCGACACGTTACATTATTATTTATACTTGGACATTAACAGCGACGACACCGCGGACGAAAGATGTCGAAGCTCGAGCAGGCTCGATCCGCGCGGCGATCTCTCTGGCGCACGGAAGTTTTCACGCTCGGCGGAGTTCCTCCTCTCGTCGTCGGCGCACTCCACGCGCGCACCGGAAGCGTTCTCGCGTACCGACAACCCCCGCTCATTTGCTCCTCAGCCGGAAACGCACTAGTCGCACTGGAACGAAGGAGGTCCCTCGCCTCTCTCGCAACGCAAGGTGCATCCCAATGGACGTGTCGAATACATAATACGTATATATAAACATATAATGTCTATATAAGCACACAATCGAAAAATCGTGGCAGGCCTGGTAACGACTGAGTGACTAAATTATTGTCAGTCGATGAGCCAGCGTTGAGTAGCGACACTCGTAAGGCTATTATTTCGATTAATAGTTTAGATCATTTTGTTACCATTGTACAACTAATAAGTGAACAAATCTGAGAGTCCTGAAATAGGGTAGACGCACCGTTTGTGGCCATTGTACCATTAGTGGCCACATAAAAAATGTATATATTAATTCATTATACTATCAATCTATCCAAATTAATAAATTACATTGCTTTGCACGAATCGAAGCCAATTTTACATTGAATATGCAGTGCTTAAAATACATAATTGTTTTATAAATAATGTTCAAAGCACTTTGCACCATTTGTGGCTATCATCGTCATTTACGTGTAATAAGTATGGCCACAAAGGGTACTAAGATGGTCAAAAACGGTACTTCTACCCTATACTGATAAATTATTAATATATCATGTTCAACCAAAAAATCGTTCCTCGTGACTATAAATAGAATCCGGCGAGAAAAATAACCGAAGGTTCTTTGCGATGCCGGTCGTACAGTATGTAAAGTTATTTCCTTGCTCCTGAGCCGCTCCGACCTGTCCGAAAGTCATCGTCCATTCACTCGGCAGCGCGTCTTCGAAATCTCGAAAATATACAGCGCTACAGGTAGAGTGAGTGAACGCAGCGAGTGAGAGAGCGAGCGTGAGGGGTCGGTGGGGGGGGGGGGGGGGACCCGTGGCTTCTGCTGCGAGCTCCGCTGTGTAAGATATAGGGAATGCCGGGGGAGCGTTGAATCCGAAAGGATCGAGGAGAGCACCTCACGACTCTGTTGCCGGTCGCCTGCCGAGTTCAGTGCACCAGGACCTCCGTCTCTAACGCTGAGCGCGCGGAGAGCCTCCTCCTCCTCCTCCTCGCGCCAGACACTCGCACACAGACAAGCCTTCCATAGGATGTGTATACAATACACACGTTGAACGCGCAGAGGCAGCGCAGAGCGCTGAGCCACTCACAGATACGGCTCGGCAGCCCTGACCGGCCGAGAGCGCTGCGAAGCGATTTCTGGTCAAACTGGACTCTCGCGGCGGCTTCGTTACGTAAGCTCTCGAAAGTTTCGTGAACCCCCTGAAACGAACTTACGTAGTGTGTCAACGTTCGTGAGTCCTGATCGTTACGCCTTCGCATTGGGACGTAGACTTTGAGTCGGCGAATTAAAAATACGATCAACGTACCAATAGTCGTCGCTAGGCGACAAATACAGTCCTGGCCGATGATAGAAGGCTCGAAGGATGACGGCGTTTGTCGGCCGAGGCTCTCCCAGGAATTTCTATCGCCTCTAATTGACCTCGAGACTTCCTCGAGCTATTTTTGCCGAGACTCGTCTCGAATTTATGGAAATTTCCAGTGGCTTTTTTTATTATGCTTACATATGTATGGACGTATATATAGTTACGTATTAATGTATGAGACAACTTTCGGTGGTTGGCTTTCCAAAAAATGGTGATTCCAGCGGTTTTTATCAAGCAACACTCGGGCGTGCGTACGAACGTATATACGAGTTGTGCTTAGACGGTTGTTATCGGAGGAAGCAGATAAACCGTTCTTGCTCGTTCGTGCGCGCGCAAACCGAGAGCCGCAGCTCGACGTCGCGCCGCAGCTCAAACAGCGAGACTGCGATACAGTGGATATATGAATATTCGCTAACGCGAGCTGTGTTCACTGCCAATTGTTTTGGGGACGGTGACGAAATTGAAAATAGCCATGGGTATTGTCGTTGGGTCCTCGGCCTTTGGGTCGATTGCATTGAGAAAATTTTCCTTCGGCAATCCTGCTACCACGAAGATTTCTCACCTGTCACATCAGCTTTGACTTAAGTAAACGAAGCACAGCTTATTCCCTCGTCGTGCGAGTCACAGATAGGCATATTGTCGAAGAGCTTTTTTCCCTGCCAGCTTGTACAATATAACACAAATATTCTGCCCATGAAGAATAAAGAATATCAATTGAAATATCAATCAATATGGTGTTGAAGTTTGCATCGTTGGAATGCAACGAAAATTAGAGAAAAAAAATTATTCTTCTAAACCCAAAAGATCTTACTGGGTATAATTAGTTATTATAACGATTAGTCATTAAAATAATTTTTTAGGATCGCTTGAATCATTTTATAATCGTTGGAATAATTTTTTTTATTTTATTTTCGTTGCAATCCAATGATGCAAAATTCAACATCATCAATCAATATAAACTGTAATTATACAAAACGTTAATTAATCTAGCGAAGTGTGATAAGTAGTGAATGTGAAAAATTCCTTCGAGTATCGAGTTTTCAATCCACAATTGAATAAAAACGAACAAAAACTACCATCGTCGTCCTCACGACATAAATTCATTTTTTATTTCCGAAACCCAGTTGCATAGGACGAAACTATAATTAAATGCTCGAATTAAATTCAACAAAGTCCTTGAATATAGCTTCTCTTCTCAGGCCTTGGGAGCGTTCCTGGTAAGCGACGCCGTAGCGGGAGGACCAGTTTCTCACAGACACATCTTATTTTATTTTTTTTATTTTTCTTATTCTTTCCTTCAGGCACGACAACTGGTAATTCGTGTCTTATTTTTGCTACATGCCTTCAGTAGACAAAAGCGAGGGTACTGCGTGAACATATAGAAGAGAGAGCTGGCTGACGTTGGCTGCGAGTCTTATCGGTATCGAAGCGTGCACACGCTTTGGTCGTTTGTGCGGGCGTGGACGATGCATGTGCAATGCTCCGCGTGTATAGGTACATGTATTCTATATATACACACATATGTTTTGTACATATAGTGATGCGGGTGCATTGCAGAGCGGACGACGAGTGTACGGTCATTCGTCGCGAGGCTCAAGCGTCGCCTTGACTCCATTCGTATCGAACCTCGTTGCATGCAGTTCGATAATGCCGGCCGGCATCCGTCGGTCCGTCGTCCCTACACAATGCGCCGTAATATTGCCGCGCGCGCCACGGGTATTCGTTTTGTCGCGGCTGTTCGCAGCGATTTGACATACAACGTCACGCAATTACACATTAGTTGCTCCGTTCTCCGTTGACGTACACGGAAAAATCTCGCGAATATTCTGTGTACCTTTGGCCTTACCTGTAAACCCACGAATCGCCATAATCGCTGCGACGCAAACACATGGATTTCTCGTTTTTTTTCGTACAATAAATGTGTGAGATATACACTGCATACACACGCGTGGCTTATTCTGCAGCGTTATTTCTGCGATATGCTATCAGCAACTTGGCTCTTAAATTCGTGCTCTACATTTTATTCCTTTATTTTTACTTGTATTTTTTAAGGTGTGAAATAACTTTGTCATAAATTTATTCGAGGTGCCTAAGGTTAAAAATCTCACAGATAACTTTTGCGTTTGCTGAAATATGGTAAATGAAATAACGAATCTTTGGAAGACTGAACAGAAATTATTTTAGGTTGCATTTTTTATCACGCGACAATATTGTGGAGGCAAAAATTTTAGTTCTTTATACCAAAATATTTTACAAGAAATTAAAACCAAAAAAGTACAATAACGTTTCCAGGTGTTTACTGTTCAACTACCTTAAATTAATTCCATTAACCGATGTCGTAAATTGCGTCGCCCTTGACTGAGTCACCTTGACGCGTCGGGAGCTTCATTCCTGATCAGTGAACAGGGATCATGCGAACGAAAGATCTGGACAACGATAGGACGGCTGGTTATGCCCTCGCGTGAAATCAGCTTGCACCCAGGTCGCCTTGGTGATGCTGGGAAAAACTCGATCGATCGCCGTTGTTTTCCCTTCATGGTCGTCGATTCGTGGCAGTAACAACACGGGCAGCGAGCGCTGAGACCAAACCAGTGAACTAAAAACCGAGCGAGTCAGCAATCTAAAAGCGATCAAGCGTGCGAGAGCTGCGTATAATGGCCGCTGATGGCCTGGCAACCACGTCGAATTAGTTTTCCAGGATAGCGATGATTCTCCTGATCTCCACTTCTACGGTGGTCTGACTAATTATTTCGAGCTGCACCGATAAATCGATACATTTCTACAAACAAAATTGAACAAAAAACGATTTTTAATTTTCCGAAGTCAGAAGCTGCAAATAAAGTGCGGAAACATATCTTGTTAAAGTAAATAAAATAGCTTATTGTCACTTCACAAGATGTGATAAGATATTATTCAAGGTAATTCATAATACTTGTGTCGTAAAAATAATTTGGGAATTTATGTAATACAAATTATGAAGTCTCACCGATGATTTGAAGATTTCGTTTTCAACGCATTCTCAACGTCCCATAAATCGTCGACTAAAAGGTATTCCGTGCACTATAAGCGGCTCGTTTTTTCCCCCTCTCAGGGTACCGAAATAGCCGTTTCCTGAAAATGCTTTTAACCGGACCCCTTTTCGTAAGCAGCCCATTACTCTTACATGTAAAACCATGTCGGTGCAACAATGCTGAGCTAATACTACGCTGATGAATACGCCCGTGAGTTCGTATTTTGCGGCCAAAAAAATTCCACTTGACAAATAACTTCGTCAGCACGTGTATGACCGCACTGTATTTCCTCCTTCTCTCGTCACGACTTTACAAACTAGTTTTATAATTAGTCATAGCAGGAAAAAAAAATAATATTAATAATACATCTTGTCAGACCGCTGGCCGCATGAATGATACCGTGAAAAGTATCAGTGTACGAACGTTTTTGCAAATAATTGGTAAAATACGAATTTTACGAAATTCATCTATGTTCCGTATGAAGAGTTAAACGAAATTGGGCATTTGTTGGATAATTTTACGATGCGAAGAATTAAAAAACGGGTTTTTATCAACATTTATTTAAACTGGCAGCTGCAGTAGCGTTTATTTGAAAATCCCTGCGACAGTTTCAGCTTATTTGCCGACGGGGTCTACCCCTCGGAAAGAATCAACACGTGTAACCTGTAGAACTTGTTGATTCCCTGCGTGCAAGCCGAGAAGCGGTGGTGGCAACTACAAGGTCGTGCGCGACGAAAATTATCTGGACTCGTGTGTCCAGATATACATATTGTATATGTATATATTTTACTATAGTATAATCAAGCACGTGTAGGTGTTCAGCCACGGCGAAATATACAGATATCGCTGCCTATATAAAGTTGCTTGCGAAAAACCAGTCCACGTCACCGAACCTCGAGCGCATCGGTGTGTGTATGTGTTTGAACAGCCTGTGTCTTCCACCAGAAACATCGGAAGGTATGAAATTGCGCAGTGCCGAGTCAACGAAATTCTGAATAACGTGGGATTTTATTCTTTTCCTTCGTTCTTTCTGGCTTTGGGTAGGATCGTCAAGGAAACGCCTGGACTCATTAAATGAATTTCGTTTCCACTACGTTTTGTCATTTCCTGATTGTGAAATAACTGCTTCTGCAATTGATTTATCCAACCAACCCTAAATTGAAGTGCCTAGTAAAAATAAAAATACCTAAAATTAAAATTACCTAATAAAAAATATTAAAATACCTAAAAAACTAAAAAACTAAAATACCTAGAAGCGTCTAGTAAAAGATAAAAATGCCTAAGGCCACTTCATGAGTTAAAAAAAAATATACGATGGAAAATTGATCGGTATCAGTTTTTCTTCTGATTTTTCTTCGTTTCAAGTCTTCAATCACTTGTCGCCTACACTAATTGATGAAGCAGCAGAGCGGAAAAATTAAAAATTCTGGAATGTCATCGAGATCCGACGAATGTAACGATCAATTAACGGTGCTAGGCAACGTATAGTGGGTCCCTTGAGTCCTATATCAATGCCTTGCCCGCTTTCTCTGTCTCTCTCTCTTCCAATATCCATCTTTTTTCCTTATCCTACCTTCTCCCTTTCTCCGATGACTGAGTGGCTCCGGTTACCCGAGTTTCTCAGGTTTCCCCGGAGTCCCGTCGAGGGATCGACGATCCTTTTCTTGCGCGGAGTGCAGCCGGAAGGGGACGCTGAGCTCCCGGCAGGAAAGTCGACACGCCGAGCTGATCCGCCTCCTTCGTTTTTTTTTTTTCCCTCCCCATCTCTATAACATATCTCCTGCGAGTCTTTTCATTTTCTACGGGTGGTATGGCTTGATACAGAGTAGCGATATCTGTGTGGGTATAGCTAAATGGCCCCTAGGCTTGACGTATGGGCATTTGCGAGGGTCCAGGAAAAAGAGAAGAAACACGGTGCGAGACTACAAGAATAAAAAAGGGAGAAAGTCACGTCATAAGGCAAAGTCTATAAACACTTTTTTTTACAACTTTATTGATATTTGTTTGGCATTGTCATTGATAAGAATCAACGTCTGCAGAATGTTAGCCTCTAATTTTTTCATATTTTTCCGTAATGGCCCGAAGTATTTTAACTGTTATGATACAGAATTGATTTTAATTATTTAGCACAGCAATTTGTTTTTCATGGATTTCCATGTTTCCTTGAGAAAATCACCCTAATAATGTGACTATAAGAATAAAAAAGGGAGAAAGTCACATCATAAGGCAAAGTCTATAAACACTTTTTTTACAACTTTATTGATATTTGTTTGGCATTGTCATTACTAAGAATCAACGTCTGCAGAATGGTAGCCTCAGATTTTTTCATATTTTTCTGTAATGGCCCAAAGTATTTTAACTATTATGATACAGAATTGATTTTTATTATTTAGCACAGCCATTTGTTTTTCATGGGTTTCCATGTTTCCTTGAGAAAATCACCCTAATAATAGCAATGAAAATTAGGCTTATTTCGAGACGAATGTTTATTCAGCGATATTTCCACGAACCCTAAAAAGCTGACGTTTATTTACTGGTGCATTCACCCTAGTTGAACGCGATTGCTCGTGCTCCTGGCTCAGCATAGGCAGAAGCATCGTCCGCGTCGGCGGCTCGCAGTGACGGTACTTTTGCTGCTGCTGCTGCTGCTGCTGTTGCCGCTGCCGCTGCTGCTGCTGCTCTTGCTGCTGCGGCCGAGACGCCGTAGGCTCGTTCGCGCGAGCGAGGAGGACGTTCACCTTTTTTCGTGACTTCGGTGAGTGAGCCTTCCGAGAGGCTCTCGGGAACCGGTAACGAACGTTCCGTCTTGTGTGTATACGTACCGGCTCGGCTTGAAGCCGGTGTACGGAGTGACTGTGATGTTCACTCACGAGCCACGCTCTGTCCTACTTCGAAGACAGTGTGGAAGCCAAAGCTACGAGGAGACTAAGCTAGGCGCGAGATAATGTGCCGGCTAGACGGAATATCTCTCCGCGCGGTTGATATCACGACCCCGGCTAAGCTCGTCTGAGTGTCGGTGAAACACTTGGCTCGGATACAGCGGATCCTTGGGATCTGGGTCGCGCCATCGGATCGCAAATTAATGCACCTACGTCGACGGTGGAGGGCGCGAGAAAGAGACTTCAGATAAATTTGCAATTTGTCATGATCAAAAATGTGGTCCGACGTTATCTTGGAATTTTTTTTATGGAAATCGGCATCAGGATTAGTGGATCACTCGGAGAAACCCGTTTCGGCAACTGTTAATTAGTCTTAGCGTTGAACAGTAGCCGGGAGACTATTTTTGAAGATATATTAATCATTACATTACATCGATAAACTGTTTCGTCTGATTTTTGATGGAATATAATTTACGTTTATTTATTTTCAATTTGATGCCAAAAACTGTTTGTAAATAAGACACAATTTTAGATTTTACATTTAAACTATAATTTCGAATATTTCTATGGTTTGAAGGTAAGGGATTTTGAAGAGAAATGCAAGGAAAAAGGGAATAAAAAAGGACAATGACTGCGTGGTTTCTTCAGTGAGGAAGCGAAGGAGACGAAGCGCTTGAAGAACTCGATTGTCAGGTGCATCGGTGAAGCTCCAACGGTATATTCCAGTCTCCGGCTCGTCCTAGAGACATTCCAACGATTTTACCTCAACTCCACTGTCAATTATAATTCGTCGTTTTCGATGCTACCGTAGTACGGATGCGGCGTCTGGAATTAAGCGCGAGGTAGAAATTGGCGAATGAATGAAAGAGAGGTGGGAAAAAAGTGTCGAGCCCGCAAAATAACTCTCGGCTAAATTGCTGAGCAATGGAATCGTAGGTCGCCCCAAGGCGCAGTGCTCGAAGTTTATGTATATATATAGACACGTGCAAAGCGCATCATCCGTCGGGCCGGTGACTTCTCGAGCGCCTCTCACCGCAGCGCCTCTTCGGTTGGGTTCTAATGCCAATAATAAAATAGAAATCTTCCTGGCAGGCGTCAAGCCACGAAGTCAATCAAAATTCCGACTTGCGGGAGAGACCTCTGATAGGATCACAACATTATACCCACGATTGAAAACATTTGTCAAATTAATAGCAACATGTGGCTTGATTTTTGTTGTTGCTGTCAAATTCATAACAATTTGGCCTGTAAAATTGTAATTTATGTTACGTTGTGATATGTGACATTGTTTTACGGGTAATATCAAAAATATATTTAAAAAAAACGCTAAAATGTATCTACCAGTCTAATGTTTAATTGAAACCGATGTACAGTATATTTTTCTTTCATAATATCATTTTCATTCGTTGCGCATTTGTCGTAACGCAAATGCAAAATTCCAAAAAATTCTGAATCTAATGCATCATTGAATGAAATTTATATTCGTTTCTCGGTGACTTCTTTTTGCGAGGAAAAAAAATAAGGAACTTCCCTGAAGCTTCTAAAATCGTAAATCCGTCTCAACGGGCTGATAAGATAAAAAAGGCTATTTTCCACGACGCCGCCATGCACTCGTTCCGATAGCGCGAGAGGCAAAACGAATGGAACGATGAGAGAGAAAAAAAAACGAGGCATTGAATATTCCATGACAAGAACTAAGGGAATGAGGGTAAGGGGGAGGGGAAGGAAGTGGATGAGAAGAAGTCGATGGAACAGGCGAGAGATCCCTCGATGTGGTATAGAGGCAGATACGGTGACTGCATAGTCGGGTGGTGGTCAGGCAGCATGAAGGGAAGTCGGCGGTGGCTCTGACCTTGGAGACCGTGAGTTCCGCATTGCTGGAGCGTAGCAGCAGGGCCTCCCCGACGTTCCGATCCTCGCAGGAGAGCCCATATTAGCGGGACTCCCGTATACACTCGTGCACTATACTTTCTACTACATACATGGCCCGCATTGCATCCAACTTACAGTAAGACTTTCCATATTCCAATTACCGGTCGATCAAGAGTCGAGAAAAAGCAACATAATCCGTCGAGTTGATCTGTGTCGATGCAGTTGGCGACAAATATGAACGAAACCACCGATACAAGTAACATTTTCCATCGGTCCAATAAAATAAGACTTGTGACCAATTTATTATCAAATTTATCATTTTTTGTCGATAAACGATTTCTTTTTATGCTTCATTGCTTGAATTCCGTGCAAATCTACATTGAAAAAATCAGTAGTTGCGGCTACCAATGATTGGTTACATCTACCAAAATATTGGTTGCAGTTACCAAAATAATGGTAGCTCTGACCAACGATTGGTAATCACAACTATTAATTTTTCTCAGTGTAGTAATCGGTTTATTGAGTCGATACGATTTATTGAATTCAGAACATTTATCGGGCCTGTTACATTTATCATTATCGTTGAATAAGTGTTAAGTTGCCAAATTCGGTTAGTTGAACAGTTCAGGGCGCTGATGGTGTCCTCGTTGCGTAGCGTTGTCATGAGAGGCGCCCGAAGACCTCGGGCGACCTTCAACTTGACCGATGTGCTCGGGAGGACAGTGGTAGAGGGGCCATTCACTCGCATTGATTCGCACCGGCTCGTCCCGTGCTTGTACCATAAGCGACCGCACAATTATACGGCGATGATTTTATGCCGCGCCAACATGGATACAGTATATACGCTAATGATTATATAGTGTAGGTGATCCGCTGGGTCCTTGACTCGGGGCTTGCGGCTAACACTAACACGTTCGCGCGATCGCGTCAGCGATCTTGTACAACGTGTGTAATAGTCTCTGGCGCGTCTGGTTTATCAATAGACTCTCTCTCCCGCTATTCAGCCGGCTGGTAACACCGACGCCGGCACCGGCGAACCTAGTTTGGCTGTAAAGCAAAGGTCGATGATCCGGCTGCCGGCTACCTTGGCTACGTCGCTTTCTTGCCTAACCCGTATCGGCTTCGAACGGACGTACATAATATCCACTTAATACTAGCGCCGACATCCACAAGCTACTTAAAATTAAGAAGCACTAATTTTATGCAAATTATCGGCCTTATATTTTGTCGCCAATAAGAAAAATGACACAATTCGGAGTTTCGCGTAAACAAAATTGTCGAACAATTTTCGATAAAAATTCAACAATTGCGATTTGAGGAACATTTTTACACTTTCAGGAGTAGAGATGTTTATCCCGCGATCGGTATTGAGATTTTTACCGATAAGAAATAATATAATTTTAATACAACATCGGTGAGGTTGCCCTTGAATTAGGAATTGTTTGTACAAACATTGTTGCATTTTACTTGAACGATGGACAATTAATATTGGTATGTTTCGATATTGTTGCGCAGGCACTCGGCCAGGATGTGCTGATGGCGACGAGAGAAGAGGAATGGGGCAACGTCCTCTGTCTGCGTGAGAAGGGAACCTTCGGCGTCGTTCTCCGAGATCGTCTGATGACCGACGCTGCCCTCGGTGGACCGAGGCCCATCAAGTCCGAGCACAGTTACAGCCTTCTCGCCTGCAGTCCACCGGCGAGCCCAGCGACACCGGGTGCCAATCCGCACACGCCTAATTCCGAGTCCGAGCGATTCACCGGCGCCGCATGCCCTTCCGGTTCCATAAATACCAACGCCAATTCCGACGAAAACCACAAGACTCTGGAACTTCGCAGTAGAATCGACGGTAAATAATTCAACTCTCTAATATGAACTGAAAAATAATATCAAGAATAAAAATTTTTTTAAATATTGCTATACAATTCATAATCATTGAAGCTAACTATTCCTAATTACATATTGCAAAATAGCAGTCATTTAAATTGCGCCATTTGTTGACTGAAATCGAGTAGAGCTAAAGTGGATCAGTTCCCTTGAAATCTCCCCCTAACTCATTATTGGAAGTTCGATTACTCTCTGTTATCACAACGGGCGCGTTGCTCGAAGTCGAATGAATCAGCGAAATGCAGGATGAACGATGTAGATAATCTCGGGTCAAATGTCACTGTTGCATGTGTGTGTGTTCTGATCTCATTTTGTGGTCAATCGGTCGCTATTCAATCGAACCCGGAAGTTAAATCATTTATTGTTTTTTTTTAAATATCGTGACGTTGGATTTAACTAATTTGTCTTTTCTTTTTTCACGTCAGATATGGAGGAAGAGTGTTATCCGGCAATCTCAATGGACACGGCGTCTGGACGCGGCGCGAACGCTTCGCCAACGCCAGCGCAAGTCTCAGCCACAACGCCCGTTGGTCTCACGCTCGTGTCTTCCAGACTGCAGACTGTAAAGGAAGAGAACGGTAGCATGGAAATCAAAGGGGAACCTCTGAGCAATCCTAACAGCCCAGGCGAGCCGGTTGTACCTTGCCAACTCGTCAATGACAAGATCGCTATAACCATGGTCGCTCCGCACAGACTCCACGTGACGAGAAATCATCTAGCTCTGCAGACAAGCGACAGCGAAGAAGACGAAGAAGAATATTATCAGGTAACTTAGGAAATCTAGAACATCAATTTTATCGCCAATCTTAAATTTTGCAGTGTCACCGGAGATCACGAGATTTGAAATATCGATGCTTCGAAAAACCACATTGAGAAAAATCGGTAGTTGCCATTGCCAATCATTGGTTCGATGTACCAAAATATTGGTTGCAGTTACTAAAAAATTGGTAGCTCTGGCCAACGATTGGTAATCACAACTATTCATTTTTCTCAGTTCAATGGTACTTGTACGAATGTCAACTGAATGACAAAAAATCGTTACAGAGCATGGAACTCGAGGATTTCGATATAAAGTGCGACGGAAGCGAGACGAGCGTCGACGGATCACGACAAGGACTTCCGCCCACACCGCCGAGCAGCGCGAGCTCGGACAGCGAGGGTACAGCGTCCGCTTCCTGCTCGCCGGAGCGCAGGGACTCTCAGAGTTCTTCCGGCCACGTACAAAATCTTCGGGGTTTGCTCGGGCCAAGACTTTACGTGACGAACGGAAGTCACACGCACACAACCAGGCAGCCCATACACACCTCCCTTATATCTTGCCAACCGGTAAGACGCACTTGTCGATGCAATTCACCGTGACTGCTTTTTTTCTACATAAGTACAATCGGCCGTTTTTCTACAATTTGGATTTTTTGCTTCATCGCTCGCAGAAAGGATCAACGGGGATTCTCACGCTAACGGACGAGGAGAAGAGGACGCTAATCGCCGAAGGCTATCCAGTACCTACCAAGTTACCTCTCACTAAACAGGAAGAGAAGTCCTTGAAGAAAGTTAGAAGGAAAATTAAGAATAAGGTAGAAAGAATCACTATATGACATTTTTTTCATTTTTTGAAAGAATCACTCTACAAGTGTTGTTAATATAAGAGACTGGAATAAAGATTATAGCTTTTTACACGCATTACAGATATCAGCGCAGGAGTCTCGCCGCAAGAAAAAAGAGTACATGGACGGTCTCGAGAGGAGGGTTTCGCTGCTGACCAATGAGAATACGTCTTACAGAGATCGGCTCACGAGTCTCGAAGAAGCTAATCGTGAATTGATGAAGGAACTTCAACGTCTTCAGGCTCTCGTTGAAAACCAGTCTTCCTAATTTTTACGAGTAACAGTGATTCGCGTTGCCAAAGGAATCGAGTCTTCCGGCGTCAGCGTTCGTTCGGAACAGAGGCTCGATGCTGGAATCGATTAGGGCTGGGATGTCGTCGCGGTCGCGCGGTTCGAACAATTATTTTTGCCGTTGGAAAGTCACCGGCGGCAGGCGATGGCGCTCCCAACGTCGTCAGCGGCACTTCCTCGTTCCCGTTTTACGGTTCCACTTCGATGATTACAGAAATCTGTCGCGCACACTATTCCGTTAATCCTGATGAACGATCCGGTCCATGTTTCCTGCATGCTCATTTGTTATCTCGTTATTTTCGCTTTTACAAACTCCATAACTTACTTATGAGCTGATTTTAAATGTAATGGACTACGCGAAGAGCAGCGTTGACACTTTCTGAACCTTGTTGAATGGCGTTTCGAGTAAACAGACTGTGACCGAAAAATATTGTGCGAATAAGTACCAGTTATAAAGCAACGAAACCGGACTTTGAGGTACTAACGCATGTCATTTTTATATTAGCCATTTGTAACGACATGCAGAACCGATTTCTTGATTTTATTTGTTCTTCTAAGGAAATTTGTTAATTTAAGTCTGTTGGTCTGAAATTTTCCAAAACAACGCAAAGTGTAGGAAAAAAAATCGCGAGGTTTACATCGATTACATTTCGGGTTGTAAAATGATTCGAAGAAAGATTTTTCACCTTTCAAACGAGTTTCCGACCATTATGTGCGAGCCTCAATGTTTGGTCTACCGAGAGCGGTGAAACGTATTAGAAATGAGCAAGATATTTCTGTCTCATGATGTTACCCAAAAGGTCGCTTGCTTTAGTCCAATTCCAATAAGTTAAGACAGAGAAAAAGAAAGATCGGGCTTCGTAGAAAAAGCTCTTGAACGCGAGTGCCTGCCTTGACACGGCGACGACGATAAGATTTATTTTTGAAAATCGCTAGAACGCGACTCTCGCACTGGAATCGTCATTTGTCATTCGGCGAAATATTCAAAGTTCCAAGTAGAAGATAAGAAACACTACTATACTTACGTTTGAATTCGCGACTGCATGCTTCATCGATTCGTCCAATGGCTCACATTCTGAGTACGCATTTTTCGCCTACATTTATATAGATATATATAAAACTTCATAAAAACAACTGAACTGTACTACTGTTAGCTACTTTATTATCAAATAGTAAAATTGTACAAAGTTTTTATGGTAAGACGTGCCGAGAAGAAAGATATGTCCATTACAGTGCAGTTAATATTACATATAGCATACATAAATATATATTTCAGAATCATGTTATTCTTCGTGTGAAGGTCGAACTATATTGTATTTCATATATAAATATATTTAATATTTTAGTTTTAGGTGGAAAATTATGGCGATTTTGGCCACGTGATTTCCATCTGCAAGTCAATGTGTTTTATTGCGGATAGCAGTTTAGCCTTAGAAAACGGGACACGGCGACCGTGTTTGACCGGAACCGAGACTCCGAAACCGAGACTTTAACATTTTGTAATGAAGATGAAATTATATTTTATAATAAATGCAGACTTTTATCAAATTTAACGCTAGTGTGGAGAAGAGGATATGGAAAGTAATTGACGATTGTCTTAGCGTACGAATTCTACGGTTTATTGTGAAAATGTGTAACGAGAGAAAATGTTTATTCGTCGAATGTTTAATTCCATCGAAAATATTGTGTATATAGGAATTAATGAGTGTCTCGCGTTGCATGAAAGAACGAAAACGAGTGCGCAGTCTGCAATTATCCAAGATCCGTCCACGGGAGTGATCGGATCTCGCGTTATTTACTTTGTTAATATGATTTACGTTGCGCCTTAAGCGTGCACGGTAGGTGCGGGAAATCGTGCAATTTGCGTGTGTTTCAACTGATCGGTTACGTCGATTGTTATTATTTTGTGAGCGAGAATTGAAGACAAATTATTAAGGTGCTCTATGCATCGATTGCGGGCTGGTGATTGTGCAATTTAATGTGTTTTATGTAACCTCCGCGTCGTTAGATATATTTCACGAGTTTCCATCCACAAATTGAAACTCCGATCGACGGTCCGAGTTGGTGATCCAAATGATAAATGATGTTATACTAAGGCCATAGTTATAAATAAAATATCTTTACTGAATATCGCCGGGGTCCAAGGGATACTCACTTCTCGGAACGTTGCCAAATACACACGAGTCACGTGCTTATCGTCCGTGCCGTCGAGTTATGTTTGTCTGTATCGAGAAGAAATTTACAAATGGCGAATCCATCGCTACGTCCTTCAGTTATTGGATAAGTCTTCATCTGCCTCAATTTTTTTTATATTGATCCGTTCGCTCTCCCATCGGAGATCTATCTCTCCTATCGCAGATCTATGTTAAAACTAAAGCTAATTCTGATTATCTGCCTCAATGATGTTTAATCGAAATTAGTATTCGGAACCTGCCAACTGAAAGTTATTCAAAATAATAAGAGCATGTCTAAGCAAATACCGATGTTATTGGGAATTATAAATTAAAACTTATTTGGTAAAACATTTTGATAAATGTTAGAAATTAAACACAATGCACAAGATAGAGATGTTGAAGCGAAAGGTGATCATTATTGAACCAATCCCGTGTGATCAATAGTGGAAACGGCGCTGGTCTCTTCCATTTCAACAGTGCGCTACACTGTACCATCGATCCATCGCCAAGCAACTTATCGCGCGCATATGACGGCATACACAAATTAGATTATAAAATATGATAAATACATGAATGTATATTCTGCGAGTGAAATGTCACAGACTTGAGCATTGCATAGCGTATATGAAATTACTATTAAGTGACTTAACAAGAAATAAATAAAATAAAATTGTGCAGAACGCCGGGAAAAATGCCACAGAGCTCGGTTACGTTGCTCGATGTGCCTCGTATACTTTTTTATTATTAAAAAATCATATAAAGTATATAATACACATCATCGTCAAAATTGTACATACTAGACGCGAAAAAAAATGTATGTATACGAAGTTCCGAGACATAATATTATATATTACTATAAGAGCGAACGATTGAGGAATGAAGCGGTATGAAAGTGGATCTGCCGGTGGGCAGATTGTGCTCGACTATTCGGCGCTCAATCGACGTCGACTCTGTGTCGTTTCCAGCAGAGCACAAGACACGCTTGCATGTGCTCACGTGTGGTATGGGTGTTGTATGACAATAATGAATAAACACGTGTGACCTAATATATTCGTTTATTCGCTTCTGTCTCCTTGCAACCTGCTCCTCCTCCTCCTTGAAGCTTTCGATGCTCTTCGCTGAGGAAATTTCGTTCTCCTCGCACTGCTGATGGGGCTGCTTCTCTCTAATTGTTGCCAACGTTACCTAGCGCCAAGATATCGAAGACACGACCACATTTCCCGACTGTCTAGGCACCAGAATCTGATATCAGTTAGCACAATGCTCCCGACATTCACAGAACGTGAGGGGAATAGTCGAGTATTGGATAAGAGTCTTAAAGTTCTGAATGAGACTGCGTAGCTGTGTCTCTCGGTTACTGTACGTTCATGTTTGCGTTTTGTACCCCAGAGTATTCAGAGCTTTTGCCGTAAAGAGAAACGGAGAAGACGCTTGCGAAGTTTGAAACAAGAGCAACATCAATCTGAATGAAGTACAATTGGATTTGCACAAACTTGACTGTACTTTACGTCAATGTCTTTCATGCATATCGCTTACGTTGCTTCTACTTTACTCGACGTTTATTCTGATTTCAGGGGTATTTGTAAGTCAGGGCCAAGTTCACCTTAGAGATGTTCTAACTGTTCGTTTTTTTGTAGCCATTTGTAAAACAATGCAGATTTCACTTCCCTTTTAATTCAACTTACAATCTGTCAATCTGCTGATTTTTTTTTTATAGGTTTTTTATAGGTTTTTTAGGTCTGGTGAACCTTTTTTATCCTACCTATTCCAAACTTAATCAATGGCATTGACAATGAACCAGCCACTGTATATTGTGATAAATTGTTGAAATATTTATTCTGAGATTTTTACTCCAGAGTTAGTTCCTCAATACCGCGATCTTTAACTCTGCTTTCGAGGGCGGAGAAACTCAATGGAGCGTTGACGTCAATCATTTCCTTATCGGCAGCTCCTTCGCCCTTTTCCTGATCGCGCATGGATCTATACAGAGGGTTCTCAAATCTTTTGCCGGTTGATGACGGTCCAGCCATTGCGGTATCTTCTTCCGTTGTCTCCCTGGCTTCGGTGCCGACAGTTTCTTCGAGATCAACGTCACCCTCTGGCACGTTTTTGAAACGCGCAAATCCGAATGCACCGGTGCTTTTCTTTCGTTTCGATGGAGCAGCGACCTGCGCCGAGGAAAGGGCACTGAGCACTCTGAAAAAAATTAAAATTCAAAAAGAGATGAGAAACTTTTACACTGCTGCGCTCTTATATAGCTTCAAAGTCTACTTATGTCTAATTAGACACTAAACTGCCCAAATCGGCGTCACGAAATTTTTCTTTTCAAAATATCGACTCAAGTCCCATAACTCATCTGATTGTAAATCCGTGTAAATTAATTCCGTGCAAAGAATCATTTGTATTGAAAGAAATAGTAATTACTGCTGCACTCTGTACGACCGTTGCACCTTCTTAATTGTGTGCACGTACGTATGTGTCAATTATGCATAACGTCGCGTTTTATAGCTTCCTGAAACACAATAGTGCAAAGTTTCGCGAATAAACTTTCCATTGAGTGTACCGCCGTACCGAGAAGTAGCGGAGTGTGAAATTCTTCCCTCCCGCTATTTCTCTCGCTGTACACGCTCGACAGTTTTGCGAGTATATATTGTCGCTTTGCTAAAATCAACCTCGATCCTCCTCGAAATGAATTAACAAACTGTTACCCGTTGCCTGAATAAGGAGCCGAACTAATTAAACGGTACAACGACCAGCCGGCTGTTCGCGGCTCGAGGGCTGGCTTTAAGGGGAGGCGAGAGAGCGAGGGAGATGGATTTCGTTGAAACTGTGGAGCCGAGGTTCAGTTAGGCGAGAAGAAATTATACCGGGAGTCGAAATGCTAAATGGCAAACGGCCTGCTGCTGCTTGTAATAGCATTGTACAAATTAAAAGCTCCGCCCTGGGGTGACTGGTCGCGTGAGTGTCGACACGTTTCCGAGACTGGATTTTAGATAAGACTACCTCGTCCCGGACCTTTCCCACCCTCTAACGACGATTGACGACCCCCCCCCCCCCTCTCTGCAAGCGAAACAGCTCCCTTCTGAAAGATTCTTCCGTATTCAAACCTTGCGGATTACAGGCCTTCCGGAATCATCAAAGGACTCGTTCGTCTACTTTATGGTGATTCAAAGAAGCACCTATAGGACACGTATTATTATTAATAAAGTGGCGGGTGGCACATACGAAATTCGGATTCTCCGCAGTAGTACGAAAGTAGTCACTGAAAAAAAACACTATCAGTTTTGATGGAATAAAAAATATTCCAACGATGTCCAGGTGTAGAAAAACCCGATTTTTTTTTTAACAAATTGGAAAATAAAGATCTTTTATAATAAAAATAAATAAATTCACGATCTTATACAATCGCGAGATCGAATTAAATGTTTTGTTCGAAGATGACTTATATTGCCTTTTTCGTGACATGCCAAATAAAAGAGATGCGTTTAACAATACTCGTTTCATATTCAGTTTAAAAAGTAACTCGACGATGAAGTCATTTTTTTGGAAAAACAATAATGACCGGGATTACCCCTTTCGTTCCTCGTGTCGTGCGTCAAGAGAATTTCTCCGCTGGCTTCTCCCGAAAGATTTCGTACAGAGCTATATGAGATCGTGCACACACACTTACGCACATGGAGCGACTCATATTCCGCGTAATTACTTTCCGCCTGGTCTTCTCTCGGTGCAGTCATGCAGGCCACGAGTGCATCGCAATTTTAGAAGTAGCTACGCCGCGGTGTGCATAGGAGTGCAGCGAGCACTCTGCCGAGTGGTGATAAGGGGTCACGACTATCGACGTCCGAGTCTCTCGACCCTCTTGTTGAGAAATAACGAAAATATACAGTGGGCAAAGCTGCCCACGTGTTCGCCGCGGCGAATGAAAATTTTTCGCAGAGGCGAAGGAAAAGCGCACGATAATATGTGCAGTGCCAACAGAGCCAGCGGGAAAATCATAATACATGGCGGTCGTTACACGTGACTCCCGCGTTTGTATCGAGCACTTGCTCCTTGTTAAATTCGCATCTAAAGAGCCCATCGAAAGCTGTGGCGAATGGCAACGATAATATCCGCGGTACACTTCGGACCGCCGTCCTCCTGACGTTGAAGCCATAGACAATAATTTAATAGGTGCACTTTAATTTTGAAAATCGTGACAAGATGATACAGGCGCTACACTCCAGAAAACTGATCTGATTATGGGGGTAACGTGACTTATGGGTATGGCGTACAATAGTCACATTGTTGGGGTGGGAATGGATAATGCTACCGACGTATAGTTTGAAGGATCATAGGTGGAAAATCGGTGTATTGTGCATGACCGTTTGAAAGTAACCCCTATGGGGCGATATTGAAGCTGTGAAGCAGAAAATGACAAAACGATCTTGTCGTGTTAATTGTGGACTCAGAGAATGGTTAATTATTATTTGGAATTTGAACTGTTAGTCCTCAAATGACTGACCTGAAAAAATAAATTAAAGTACAACGTGTTGATGTTAACTTACTGTGTGCACGAGTAGCCGTAGTAGGGAAATGCCACGAGCAGCAGCAGTATAAGAATGACGGGAATTCCGAGCAACGGACCCAGAATGGTTCCCAATTGTGAGTCGACCAGAGCGGCACCGGTAGCCTGGTTCGTCAAAATCTCGAAGCCGGCGTCTGAACTCGCAGAAAAGAAAAATTCATTGTAAAGAGAAATCGCGTCTAAGACGATTTAAATTCAAAAAGAAAAAAAAAATAACAAAAACATTTTGAAAAATAAAAAATGAAGCAAATAAAGGAATTCAAACCAAGCAACGCTTTTGAGAGAACATCAACGGCTTCCCGGCTATTTATTCCGGTGTATTCTCCTTCCTCCGCGATCAGGACTTCGGTGTTGCCGTCCCACGTGTTTCTAACGTGCCACGTTATAGCACCGCGCCAATTTTCCAAAGCCTCGTTCGCTCGATGCTCGACTTCTTTCCTCGAAGCCTTGTTCGACAATCTGAGCCTTCCCCCGCAAAAATCACAACAGTGACCCTCCACCTGTCGAGTTTTTATCGCGAATGCTTTTATACGTCCTCTTTTATACTCCATTCAACCGCATAAACTGTATAAAATAATGATAATGATAATAATAATATAAATAATGTGGTATCGGACCTGTAATGGATATTCACAAGAAGGGGGCCCACATCTATCCGCATGCCACATATATGAACAGACCTCGGTGGCGATTGATTCGTCCGCATGACAGGCACAGTTGGTGCATTTACTCGTTACATATCCATTTGAGTACCTGTCGCCCCCGGAATGAAATACATATGTAAAATAGCATTCAATCAATTCATATGGTGAACACGTCAATGCCTGCATACGAGGAATGGTATTTATTGAAAAAGTAGATTATCAATAGCTGCGATTGACTCGCGGTGTCTGATAGATCCATGTTTTTTTTTTTTTATAGTCTACTCTGTGTTCACACGCTTCATATTAAGTTTTGTACGAAACTCGTGCGAGACACTTTTTCTCAACTCGTGTGATTGCAACACAACGGAAGTAGATTTTATTCTCAATAAAAGAAGTTGACAATCAACATCATATATTTAGTTTAGATAGATTTGTCAAACCAACTGACTTTCCATTATCAAGTTTATCACGGTTCAGAATTTAAAGAGTTGCGTCTGAAAGGCAAAAGTGTAATTGTCGCACTTGACGTGATCAACCAAGCAAGACTGCACGTATGGCGACGATTCGCCATACTGAAATGAATATTTCAGTACATGACCGTCAAACGGCTGCTGTCGAATTCCCTCCGTCGATTTGCAAGCTCTTGCCATTCCCTCCAAGGAAGTGATCTATCACCGTGAGGACCGGCTATTCTTACGCCTGCCACTTGAACGAAAGAGCTCGGCAATGCCATATTGAGAACTCGATTTTCGCTGGGTAACACAACGACGTCATCTCTGCAGGGAATTCTGTCAACGTGCGGTGTCGCGGCTGTGTAACCGTCCCAGTTTTCAGGATCGATCCACAGGTAAAGACCTTTCTTTGCCCATTTCACGATCTTTTCCTCTTTTTTCGCCTCTTTGAACTGCAATTATATTTTGTTCTCTCGTCATTAGAGATATGGCATTTGCTTATTTTTATATTCGTGGTTGTTTCATTATCGTTAATTTTGTTAATCCAAACGGCATTTTTTTTTATGTTAATAAAACAATATTAGTAATAAATTGAAACCCATATAAGAAAAATAAGAAAAAAAAAGACACGTGTTTTTTTTTATTGCGACTAACAATTAAGCGACTTATAATTAAGACAAACTTTTCATATGTTACTGTAGAAAGTGTACTTACCGTCAAAACCGCGTTCGTTCCCAAAGCCAGCGCGCCCTGTATCGGCAAATATATTTTCGTGACTTCGAGATTACCGGAATTGGGAAGTCCGACGGTGTGCCAAGTCTGCTCGGGAAATATCACGCTGCTATCTGCGTCCGGCAATACACCATCGATCCAATTATGTTTGGTTTGCCACTCGAGATCCGGAATCCAGTGTTTGACAGTGCCGAGGGAAGTGCTCGCTGTCGCTATCAGCGCGAGGGACACTCTGACAAACAGTTCCGTTGTCCAAGCCATCGCGTCTTCGACAATGGCGAGCGCGGATAAAATTTTAAGACGACGGCAATGCTCGCTTATAGCAACCAACTGCTCGACATTACGTGCAAGACTGACCGTCCCGTCGAATCTCGACTTTCGGTAGGCGTTTCCGAGCGCCGGATCTCCCGAGGGATGAGCCCTTATCACTTGCATCCAACGCAGCCGATCTGTGGTCACCGCCAATACTGAACTCATCCGCGCGGTACTCAAAATATTTGTGGGAACAAAATTTGGTGCGTTTCCAAAAAGCAAAATAAGTAATAGTTATGTTCGTGGCGTTAATCAAGTTTTGAATTCGTATTAACTCGTGACAAGAAAAAAAATAATTTTCACGCAGGAGATTAATTTGCGGCATATTTTTTCGTTTCTCTGTACCAAAGGAGTTGCTTCGAAACGTGTTGACGGCCAAGAGAAGATGGCGAAGACGACGGAAAAGGCCACGTGTATAACTGTGCTTAAATTTATTTCGACAGAGTGTTGAATTACACGAGAATCTTCATATCGGAATTTCGCCTCATATCAGTCGATTCCCGCAGTTCTAATAAAGTTACACACAGAAGTGAATCCGTTAAGTGTATAGTACAGTAGACAATCGATAATAAATCTCCCGTATAGTTGCAGATAGCGTATTTAATTGATACATCGATGAGATAATACAGAAAAGTTTATTTGTATTTCATAGAGGATCCATTTTTTTCATCATCGTTCGACAGTGGTGCATTGTAGGTCGTGCAAAGATTTTTTTTTTTTATTTTTATTTTTATTTCAAGAAATGTGCGTAGTGACACTGCTCCTTTTGTAAGCTTTAAATTTGCGCAAAATCTATCGAAGAGTACAATTCATCGATAAAATCGTCGCCAGAAAGAGCAGCAATCAATATATTTATAACTGTAATATAGTTTTTAACAGGAAGCCTATACCTATGGGTAAGTTGTTTCTTTTATTTTATTTTTTGTCATTCATTTTGAGGCGCGGGGATCTTTCTAGCAATAAATTCAGTCCGAAAATCCCGAGTCACTCTATATATATATTATCATTAAAATTTGTTTAAATCAACTGGATATACATTCGTAGCCGAGGTACCGAGCGGTTCACATTGAGACATACGAGAATTCATTCTAAACATCAGTCGCGTCACCCCTGTAAAATATCTAATCAACTGCGATTGCTCAAATCGATTTTTGAATCAGCGTGAACCACTCGATTGTTCGGTTTCCAATTCGTTCGTGGAAACCCGTTTTGGGATGGAAAAATAATGAAACCTCCGATCCTTTAGTCGCCCTCCTGGGCGTCTTCTTGGTCGTCCGTATATTTTTTGCTAGATCCGAACATGAACCTGCGGTCTGGGTCGTCACTTAGAAATTTCCGTAATTCCTGAGATTCTTCCATGCTTTCCCTCGAGAAACTGGGATACACTGGATTGAACTGCGGAATCATCCGTTTTCCGAGACCGAAGTCGTACCGAATTCTTCCGCTTCGCTTCAGATGTTCGCCGCGGCTCGTGTCGTCGCTTATGTCGTCGTTCAAGTAACTTTCGTTTTCGTCATAAGGTAAGTAATTCATTCGCAGAGGATATACGGTTGCCGATCGTTTTCCAAAGCCAAACGAGTATCTTTGTGCACCCTGCAACCAATTCATGATAATCCAATGTCAATTCTGAATTCGTAATTGATGAATAACTTGGCCATTACTAATCAACGAAAAAAGTGGTCTAGAAAAAATGTTTGTATGAGAGTGTAGCCTCCTCATAACTGGAAATATTTTTAATATTGTTTGGTATGCAATTTTGTCGGATTTGGTAAAGTGGTTTTGATTTTATGCGACTTTGAATTCGTCGAAAAAAATGGAATCTGCTATAACGGAAATTCCGGATGTGATTGGTGTTGCTTAGTTGAATCACAAAATCAACCTCTCACCCACTTTTAATAAGACACATTTGCAGATAAATCTTTTTCTTCTTTCATTAATTTTTTCGCAGTCTTGCCAAGTAATCTTGGCGAGCCTTTCTCAAGGTTTCATTTATTATCTGAGTAATATCGCGCGCTTCGGATGTGTTGTCCAAATACACTGTTATAATGATACAACGGAATATCTCGGTTGTGTTCATCGCCATGTGGTATAAATCTTGTCAAAATGAAAGCAACCATGGCACATAAAAGGCTCGTGAAGACGATTCGAGAGGGCTTTACCGCCAAGAGATCACATTATTAATTTTCTTTCTCGGACGGAAATAAAGTAATCCACCAACTGTTCAGCTAGTGTACGTGATATTTTCGGTGAAAAATACCGGATGTCATGATACACAAAAAATTTCGAAAGCCTTATTTTTGTAGAATTATTGTGATTCTTGTAATAATATTTTAATGCAATGATTGTGTCTACCTTCAATCCATTCGATCCAGTCCACCTTTTGCCGATTCCAAAGTTGAATACGGGTAATCTTTTGTATTCGGAAACATAGGTGTAAGCTTTTTTAATCGGCGACTTGTCGTTTCCGTTGGCGGAGCTGGGCAGCCGTTCGACTAAAGATCTCGAGTCCCCTAAAGGCGAACTGCTCGTCGAGATTATTGCCATGAGACAAATAAGAATTATTCTTCCCGTCAAATAAGGCATTATTACTGTTTATCTTCTTCGAAGGCCAATTCTGCAACAAACATAAAAGACACACGTGTTACATTAATACTCTTTTTTGTTATTGGTCATCTACAAAACCGGATGCTCCTGGCTCCCTTTTAAATCTCATGCACTTGCTATGATGATATAAAAATTCTGCAGGCATAATTTTCATCAAAGCCAAGTCCCCTTCGCACGTGGCAGTAATACTTGTTAATTCGCTGAAGCATAAACGAGTATACATTTTAAATGTCACGGAAAAATAAAAACTTCGGCGACTTCTCAATAGAGCGAGGAAACCACGATACATAAACCCTAATCTCGTCCCACGTTTATCGTCTTCTACACGATGCAAATCATAACGTTAACGATGTCACCTGCATTTTTCTGAATTTACTTTAAATATTTTGTATTTACGTAGGAGTACTTATGAAATTACACTGAGAAAAAAAAATTGCTCAATCCAACAAAATTTGCGGTTGCGGGTGGCGAAATAAATATTCTGCAAATTAGACAAAATATTTAATTGATCGAAGCAACTGGTGATAGAGTTAAAAAAATCTCGATTAGCATTGCCGAATATTTTGTCCAATATGCAAAATATTTATTTTGCCGCCTGCAACCGCACGTTTTGTTGGATTGAGCAATTTTTTTTCTCAGTGTACGTGAAGTACAGAATATCCTGGAAACGATGCTCCCAGCCATCGTTTAGAATATTCTCCTAAGTGTGCCAATTGACTTTGGAAAAAAAAATGCGCCAGGCAAATCCGAGGAGAAGATTTGGATCACCGCAACAAGGAAATTCCGTGTACCAGAAACGAGGCTGCCGTCGCGCCGAGAGTCGAAGCGGTGTGGAAGTTGAAGTGCGCCGCGCGAGATGTGTCCGTAGGGAGTCTCAAGTGTCGAGACGCGTGTGTACACCGATCGCGTACGGCCATATCCGAGCTCCGCGGAAGGCGCAGCAGGTGTTCTGCCCGAGCGCGACGACCCTTCTCTCCAGCTGTATAACGTCGACATGCCGGCAGCTCGTTAATTGAATCCCACTGCGGTAATTTAATTAGCCTCGTCGGCGGTTTCTTAACGTTCCTCCTTTTCGCTCTTGCGTTGTATACACACGCAGCGCGCATGGAAACTCCGCTGCGCGATGAAAACCTGAGGTAGCCGCGACTCGCACTTCTCGTACACGAACGCTACCTATTTTCTATGGTACACATTATTCGACCGAGAAAAGCAACGCTCGTTCCACACTGTCTTCGACTTGGCTGTTTACCGCTTGCCTGGGTTTCCCTCTTGTCGTTTTCCAACTTGCGACAACGCCTCGGCGACTCTATAGGTGAAAATTGATGAAAGATAAAGTGAAACGGCAGCAGAAGCGACTGCGACAATACGCGGCAACAGTTGTCGATTGATTTGGCTTTGAAGTCGTAAAAATCGAGAGATATCGCGACAGAAGTGTCGCACTGGCATTGGCACGACTCACAGAGCGCACAATCTTCATTGATTTCGCGCGGCTTGCAATAACAGACGATTGTTTCGAGGGGATAAAAATGTAAACAGCGGGGAAAGCAATTGTACATTGTGCGGTATATATTTTTGGAGGAACGTTTTTTCGCTTGTTCTTAGCTGCTTTGTAAATACACGAAATACAGTTGCAAAGGCTTGTATTTAATGAGTCACAGCACACGACAGATGGGAGGGTGGTAAATAATAAACATTCGTTCATAAAATAAAGGTGTTGGAAATCGCAAAGCAATTTTGTTTGGCAATACAAAAATGGTAGTTTCTGTAGAAACTGTAACGATTGCCAAAATCTAAAACTACATGTCTAGAGGGTTATCATAGGCAAACGATGGAGATGAACTGGGTTAAATCTTGAAGCCAGACAATATCTTCGCAATTGTAGCGCTCGAATCTCTCGACACCCTGTATAGCGAGTACTAATTGAGAGGATTGCGGAGAGAGGTGGGCGAGTAGTAAGAGCCGGGAACGAGTCAGACATGCCGAGTGGGAGCACGCAGACCGGCGCACAGTAATGCAAAGTCATAAATCAGACGCGGCTGCATTGCCAGCGGGAAAAGAAAATGAAAAGCAATGGTAAAATTGCATTACGTTTGCGTCTGTTTCAATGGAAGCATCGAGCTGCGAGGTGACCGATGCACCGGAGGATTAATCAAATTCTCAACGTTTTTCGCATTATGAGTGCAATGAATCAAGTATCTGCGTAGTGTGTACACACAGAGATACGTCTGAGACAGAACGAGACGAATGCGCATACCTGATTCCGACTGCTGTATATTTATAGATCTGCGATTTGCGTCAGCTGTACAGGTGAAACGTCTATCGCACTTTGCGTGAAAGGTTGCGCGTCAGATACTAAAGAATTCGAAAGCATCTATTTGGCTTCCATTTCAAAACACGTTTTTGCTTTTAGGCCATAGACTATTAAAGAATGAACTTTTTTTGGTCTTCAGTGTATTTAAAGTCAAAGGAGCGAGGGAAAGTTTTACGAAGAGAGAAAATCCGGGTCCTTAAGGCACGAAAGTTGCGACTTTCGTTATAAAAAAACCGTTGATAACGATAGTGTTGATGTCAGGCCGAAAGCAAAATTGTGTTTTGATCGAATCGGAATTCCTGTTTCTGTTTCCGGGATCGGTTTCTTCGAGTGTCACAAAAACATCGGACCGTTAATGAATAGTCTCCGTGCACTTGAAGATCGTGCAAACTGTACAAAAGTCCCACAGGGGACACAGAAAATGTTGCCTAGCTTCCGGAATTCGCGGCGTTTCATTGCATTAACGCCGTACAATTTCCATGCTGATGGAAATCGACGCAAATAATTTACGGCCGATTAACGTATCAACGTGAGAGGATTTGCGAATGCAAAGGACTCTCGTGCGGTTTCCGATCGATTGATAGGGATGAGATTAGCGAACCTCATGATTTCTCTCCGCGATTCCTAATTCCGCGGGGTTACCGAAATCCAGCGGCTCGTCGCGGTGGATTGCGTGCAAATCGCGGCACCCGCGTTACATTAATGTTTGATTGTTTGCCGGATTACCGGCGAGTCCGCCTAAACTGTTCTGCGCGAAGCTGCAACGAGACGAATCGCTCGTCGATAACCATCTGCAAACACGACCGAGGGTCAATGCGGTGAGATGAGGATCATGAGGTGGGTCACCCGTTTTCCGTAATGCAAACACGGTCGCGAGAAGGATTTCGAATATTATATCGTCTTATATTCTTGATTCCCAATTTTGTCGGCTGTTTGTCGACGAGGGATCGGGCCGCGAGCTTTTCAATCGTTTAAATCCGAAGCTCAGGACCCTTGCATCTGAGTTTTCGTGGACAAAGTGTTTAGGAGTTTTTTCTCCGTTTTTTTTTTTTTTTTTTTTTTTTCTTAGAAACGTTTAGATGAAAACGCATACATTAATAATAACATAGCAAGGTCTAAAATAAATATTCTTGGAAAATGTGTGAGGCTAACTCTGAATTGAAGACAGAATTATTCATTTCGATGTGTTTTTTTTTTTATTAACTTCTAATATGAAACTAAGCATATCCCTGTAATTGTATTAGTAATATTTTCAATAACGTGAATTTAATCGTGTACGACAATTTACAGATCTCACGGATAAGCGGATAATAATACAAACTCTTATATAGGAAAGTGAGAGCGGGTGGAAAGACGTCACTCGGAAAGCTGGGTCGAGCGAGCAATATAAACGATTTCATTACTCATAATCTCAGCGACGCAGTTGTATAGCCTTGGTAGTAATATATAAATATGTGCCTAAGTAGGTAGGTATCTAATTCTATATGGTCCTTATTGCACCGGTGTTGTTATGCTTATGGCACCTATCCCCTTAGGCGTTATACTTCCTGTTCCACTGTTATGGTCCATAAACCCGTAAAGAGATCCGTTGCTGCTGCTTTCGCTGCAGTTCTAGGGACTTACTGACTTACCCTGCATTCGAAAATCCAAGACGACTGCAAAGGGCATCGTATTCAAAACGCTTTTACCGGCGATCAAGAAAGATCTACCATTCGTGAGTAAAAATGTCGTAAACTTATCTGAAGTTTACGGGACATATTTCTCTTCGATCGTCAATATGTAGATGTCGAACTCTATCTGCGTTCTGATATGTAGGAAGCAGAAATGGTTCAACCCTTTTAACGCTGTATGTCAGTAGATTATGTCTGAAGTCGCTTTTATCAACATCAACGTTTTTTTCAAATGACATGTGCTTCGAAACTGATTGAACAGCAACCTGGTTGTCTGGTAGAAAACCTGCGCATCAGTCATTGGCAGGACAAATTTGGCCCCGATTTAGGGTCTGGATAATGCCTGACTCGAGGCGGATGTAACGCCACAGATTTCCCAGTGGGGAAATAGCGAGTTCAGCGATCTAAAAATATTGAATTAGGGTGCACCCTCGTGACGTCAGCGCAAACACAATTGACCCGTCATAAACCGGCGTAAATGACCACAACTTATTCTATCTGATTTGAAAAAATAATTATGAACCCGCATCGCAACCTACACACGCGAATCTCATTTCATCCCACAATTTTTAAAAACAAATTTTCCAGGGCGCCCGTTTACGTGTCAGTCCCTCTCGTGATTCAACCCCCACGTGCCGGAGAGCGGCAAATTAATAGGTGTGCAGCGGGGCATGTCTAGCTCGCCAGCCGGCGGGAAAATTAAAACGCCTATTCCATTATAAAAAGTAATAAACGTTTTCGCGAATAGTCGTCGACGTCGACACTCACCGGTCCCGACATCAGCGACGTGCCGGCGGAATATTTTAGAATGAGAGAGAAATCAGAGTTCAGGCTTGGGTTATATTGCGGCAGCGGTAATTGCGAGTAGAGAGGCCCGCGAAGGAACGAGTTACAGGGCAGGAAGACGACGGCGATGCTCCGGAAGATTTTATCGTCGCGAAATATATATGCCACGTAGGTTTAGTCGCGGCGTTATGAGCGAGAGCCCCAACAAGACGTACGCGTCGACGTAGAAGGAGCTCGCCGCAGGCTAAATGTCGTGGGGGAGGTGTGAAGCGGTGCGTTAAGGTCCCGGCACCGGAGGTGGTTTTGCAGGAAGATGCCTGGGAGATCATTCCTCAAGCAAAACCCACAACAAGGCCGACCTTCGACCTCCTGACGATAAACCACGAATCCGGGTAATCGAGTACGAAAATGAGTCATTTCTATTACATGTATACGTATTATTGAGGAATGTCTTGACTCGCGAATGATTCATAAGAACGTACATCATATTGCAAATTATATTTGATTTATCGACGATTTTTTAATAGATCTCTGATTTTTTCTGATATTGATGGCATTTCGTCGATTTTGCGCGGTTTTACCTAATTAACGAATATACAGACTCGGCACCTGTTGATGATTAGCGCTATAGTCATACATACGCCTGTTACATAGTTTGTCAGGATATGACCACTTCTCTACAGTCCTGCGTCACTGACCAGAGGGATGATTGCACACATTTCTAGTTGGATTATTGCGGGCGTTCCTAGATGGATGAAGAGGTTACTGAAGGGACGAATGCACACATTTCTCGCGGGATGGTGGCCGACGTTCCGCAATAGGGTGAACGGACTACCGCAGGGACGAATGCACACATTTGTAGAGGGATGATTGCACACATTCCTGGAGGGGCTGCCGCGAAAATTTCTCAGGGGACGATTGCGCACATTTCTAAGCTTTACATTTTTGCATACACTGGATGGTTGGATATATATAAAAACCGCGGGTGTTCACAGCTCATTTATTCTAAGAAAAGGATAACGTTCTAAATCATATTTCTCTGCTTTAATGAAAAGACGTCATCCAAAAAATTCACGTCTAAATAGCAGCGAAAAAAATTACCATGAACGATAAATCGAACCCTCCGGCGTTAGAAAATGTATTCTATCCGTTGTCGTCATTAACACAAATTTACATGTTGCTTCGTCGCTTCGCTGTAGTTTCGGAGAACGAGTCGAACAACGGATTCACTGATTTTTCTCTTTCAATTTTATTTTATTTTTTCCATTTGCACGCTGCCCAACGTGAGAATTATAATCGCGAAGTAATTTGGCGCGCGGTTATATCGTGGAATTTTATTATGTCGCGATTGTCACGGGAGGGTGCGACGAGGGAGTTGTGGTCGAGGTTGGCGGAAAGAACTTCATTTCGTCTCGTAACTTCCCAGTACGACGTACATAGTACATAGTTTACTGCAGCGCGCGTGACGACTGAACACACCACAGTCGGTGTTTTCTGCACTAAAAGAGCAAAAGCGAGGAAAAAGAGCGAAAGCGCGCGCGAGAGAGAGACAGAGGCACACGCGCTCGAGATTCTTTTCACAATTTTGCGGATACAATAGCTGAGCGAGGGTTACTCGGGGTTTTACTGTATACGGACTACGGCTCCATCGCATCTTGTCCCGGTTGCGCCGCTCGGGATTGTCGCGCGTCTCTGGCTTCGCGAGATTACACCTTCAACCCTCTGGTAATTACCCTGCGGAAATACTCGAGAGCACTTTAGCAATGTCTCGTCGGCAGAAGAGGAGGAAACAGAAAACTCGTATTTCTCACCGTCGGTGGCTTAACGGCTTTGGTTACTTTGCAACGTCTTATGTTAATACTTTCCTTTCTTATTTCTCCCTCTTCTTAAACATATGTCTCGCTGACAAATTTATCGTTCACTTTCGACAAGAAAAGTAACGAAACGTGTCGATTTCTATCGACAAATAATGTCTACCAGAAGAAAATGTATTTGAAGTTACTTGGCAGTAAAAAAATTATAAAACTTCCTTATTCTGTCAAGTTGAAACTCCAAGCACTACTCGAATTTCGAACGTTACTGTCTTGACTATTTTTTAAAGAAGGCATATATTTAATTAAAAAAAAAAATTATTCGGCGCAGTGCGTGGTCTGATTCAAATTTTTATATCACCTTTTTAATATGTACGGCGAATGCGTTGCTCTGGCTTTAATCGCGAGATCATACTTCAGCAAACATATCCGCGACAATATGATTATGCAAAATCTCGTGAAGTTTATACTTATCGTCTGACTTAGATCGTCCCTCGTTCGTCTCTCAGCGAGACGAGCGCCAAAAAGTTCATTATCATACCGTGTCCTTGAAAATTCTTCAAAGTATAAACTTATGCATTTTATGATAATCCCACCCCTTGCGGAGTTCGCTGAGTACAATCCGTGTAGTTAGTAACATTGTCTGAGACATTTTTTCTTTGCGAACATTATAAAAAGGGTCTGAACTTTGAATCCTGTATTGATCTGACCCTCAAATTAATTTTGACCAAAATAAAGATTATATCGCGAGGAAACGACCGAGAGTATTACAAGATTTCAGTTTTTTTTTTTTTTTTGACAGGCGAGGATTTCAGGAGGTCAAAATTTCACTGCGCAGCGAAGACTAGTTTGCGAAAAGAAACGATTAATCATGAGCTTGCCGTTGCCTTATGACATTTATGCGCTTGGAATCTCGGCAGCCATATACATTCCGATTGAATCCCAACAATCAAAATATACATAATAATGAAGGGGTCTGCGATTTAGCAAACATTATTCTGTTGTATAAGCAAAGCTCGCCATATGCGAGTAGTGCAGAAATGGAAAGTCCAATGGGATCGTGTCCTGAAATACCACCGAATGTTCCTTAGGGCTTTCTATCGACGACAATGTCGCGAGAGATTTCCGTCTGACGGAAATGCGAGGGCTGTGACTTACCGACGAAATTTTAAAGCTAGATT
Organism: Itoplectis maculator; assembly: GCA_964034905.1. Lineage (NCBI taxonomy): Eukaryota > Metazoa > Arthropoda > Insecta > Hymenoptera > Ichneumonidae > Itoplectis > Itoplectis maculator. Next base: position 14,397,241 of record OZ035852.1, on the reverse strand, counting down.
TATCGCATTTGTATAGTTTGCACGAATGGATCAACGGCTGGGGATTTAACGTTCGCTTCCGTGTGGTGGCCAATCACAATAGAATATATAATCGAAATACCGCTGATCCTAATATTCTATTTCGGCCGTAAATATTCGCCTCGTATACAGCAAGAAAATTCGTGAATCCATAAACGCTGTAATGCTATCCCTTTCAGCGGTATATAAAAAATGCCATTTAGAAAATGTCAGGTCGATATATTATTTGTGAGCGAAACTCCGGAACGCGTAAAATGAATCGCACGAGATTATCGATACGCAATTTGTTATCCATGTAAAAATAAAATCTGTTTTTTACCACCAAATCAGTGAAGCCCTTAGGCGTGTAAAAAACGATCACAAAAAAAGATTGGACGTATCAGTGGCCGGCGAGCTATAAATCCCCTTTGAAAGCCACATAAACTGTAAATAACGATTGGCAGTACGTTATCGGGAGTCCGGTACAATCACGTGACGGCGTTTCCGCCCCTGGACTTTCTTCCGCGCGTGGCTAGTCGAGCGGAAATGCAGGAGCATTGGTCGTGGCTTGCAGTGGATTAGCGTTCACCGACTCGCGAGGAAGCCGGAAATGACCGTACTCGCTCGACAGACCAGCGAGCGATTGTGCCTTTTTTTCGACCGACTGACAAAGACAATCGGATAAAAATTTACCGAATTTTCAGTATACTCGATCTGCGGTCCACTCGCGAGAGACAAAAGTCATTACAACTTTCGAATTAACATATAGACGCGTGTCCAGCCATCGCGCATGGACAAATCGAAATTAAAGCGGCGCCCACGGTAACTCATCGTCACATCGGATTTCGATGTGGAATTGCGGTTGGCAGATGTTTCCTATTCGACAGGATGAAGTTACAACTCGAAGCTGTCGGGCCTGAGGCGACCAGCGGACGCAAGATCATGAAATATGGAAATTCCTGGCTCGTTTGAGGGAGTTTATCATATGGCGAACGGTGAGGTATGGGGATCGATACGGAATGTATCTCGATACGAAAGGCCGCGTTGACCAGACATTAAAAAAATAAATGGGCGACGAGCGTATCACCCCTTCCGAACGGATTTTCCTTCTACTCGCGGTCTCGGCACCACCGGAAATGACATTAACGTCACTCCGATATTCCTCGATGCAACTCAGATGGTCGTCCCGCGCAAAGGAACGAGCGACGAGACAATCGAATCTCGTTGAGCGCTTTCAGGCTATACAAGCACCGCACTGCTGATATAAGGACACTTCCTCCGTACGCTACAATCATAATTTATTCCGTTAGAATCATTAAACGCGGGGTAAGTTGGCTTTGCGTTGTTCAAGCTACTTTAGATGCGTTGGGGACGACAAGGTAATTCCGTTTAACGCTAGGACAATAATTAATATTCTGCCACCGCGATGGTTTCTAATTATTGAGCTGTTTATATCTTTAGGATTAAACTTCAATGGAAAGTGTGCACTCGATGTAAGTGCAAAGAATAAATTTTATATTGAGCATTGACTTTCATTTATTTGTATCGGCATAACCGTTTTATATATTTTTGTAATAAAATTATATAAAATATATAAAACATATAAATAAGTTATGAATTTAAATATTTGCATTATCTGTCACCTTTGACATTCTATTCAAATAAGGGAAATAGCTTGAAACTAATACAAAATTGATAAATGGTTGTCTCAGGAACTATTTCTATTTTTAAATGACGGCGTACACGTGGGAAGATATTATTTATCGCACTTCCTGTCTAATCTCTTTTCTTGATTGTCCTTTGAGCTGAGTGGTCAGTCGGGGGATGGAAGGGTTGCAATTAGAGGCAGACATGGTGACACGGACCCGAAGCATTAGGGAGCCTCGGGGTGTCTACTCGAACGTGTGTACGTACAATGAGACTCCTTCCCTCGCGTCTGTGACGATTCTCTCACTTTCGACCCACGTACTTTTTATTGCTTTTTTTCCACCGCAATCCCGATGGGGAGATACTCGTGCCGAATAAAGATAATCACGCGCCTCAGGCGCCAATATGTACCGCATATGACAACAACAGAAAGTTTATCCGGTGAAAGAATACATCTCTCGACATAATTATCATCCGTCGATTTCCCTTATGAATAAAAATCCTCTTCGACGAAAAAAATATTTGCTGTATTTTTCATTTTTTCTTGATCATGAGACTACACATTGAAATTATATATTTCCAAACTAAAATAACAGAAAATTATTATTGAAATAATGAAATTTGACAATTTTTTAATTGACATTAATCTTCAATGTGATATTTTTAACGTAAAAGCGAAACATTGTTTTCAGACTGCTTAACTCGATATTTACCTCAATATTATTTACATTAATTAAGACTTTTTTGCGACGGTGAAATATTGAGAATGCTTATTAGGCCCTAGATTATGAGTTGGCGTAATCACCAGGTGGGGGACGATGGAGTGAAAGACAGCGTGAGTTGTAAGCTGCAAACAAGCTGACAACAGGGGCTGGGCTAATAACCCATCCCGTCGAGGCCTCGCGGCTTTTTAACTACCCCTGCGATTTTACGAGGAATCTTTTGCGCGACCTAATATCCTCCGTGCTTAATCTTTTTAATCCTTTTTGTTTCCAGTCCCCGTCTGACATTCTCTAGAATACTCGCTCGATCCAGACCGTCGTATCAGGTATCTTGGGTACAATGAAACCAACGAAGGATCATAAAGATATCCTCGGCCCCGCTGTTTTTTCGTTACAATATGTTGTACACCTTCGATTTACTTTGAGCATTACGGGCATTTTATCAAAGCCTCTACAGTGAGTATGATGCATTTTTAATTAAATACATTCGCAGAGGGAGTAGATAATAAGATATAATTTCATCAATTCGATATTAGCAAACAAATTTTTTAACCCTAATAAACGCATGCTGAATAAGAAATATTATGATATCTTGATTTTTTATCATAATTGTTTTTGATAAAATCATCATAAAAGATTCTGGATCGCGTAAACGATAAATTGCACCCAAAATTTTCCATAAGGTATGCGAAATGCAAGTTTCCCGTGGACATCGAATTCGCGGCGAAAAAACGACAACCTTGTGCAACCGAACCGTAAACCGTCACGCGTCACCTCGCTTACACTTTTTCCCGCATTAATTCTGATTGCATGTGCGCATGCGGAAATGATGAACGATTTTGATTTATTATTTACTAACGTTAACGGGCATTTAATTAGTCGTGCCAGAATAGTTAAATCCGAATCACTCAGTTGGAAGAGATAAGAGAAACGCAGGCGCGTCTCGCGACTCCTCCGGAACGACGAATTATCGGAAATTCATTAGAACAATTTTTAACTGTACAACAAAAATTAGCAAATAGTAGCAAAATGGTAACGAAACATACAATTCAATTGATTTATATTAGTAAAACTATTTTACATTCTTTTAATAAAATACTGGAGTGACTTTTTGTTACAAAAATGTTTAAATGTAAATTTCTGGTAAAAAAATATATATACAACGCATCGATGCGAATGTTTGGGCGAAAGTGGTTACATTTTTTTATAGAACGATATTTATAGTTGAACAATAAATTACTCCACTTAAAAAAAAATCGAAAAACTGTAACTGCCGTTATCAACCTCTTGTTGATTAAATTGTTTCGCATTGGCACTTACCTGTTGCTCGGGGTTGAAACCGGAGCGAGCGGGTGATGCACCAGTGAAAGGTACAGCAAGCTCGACGTATATCGAGAGCTCAGGATAAAATGATAAAATCGGCTATAATTCCGCAGCCTTTGTATTTGTAATGAAAAGTGTAATAATTATTTTAGACCAAAGTTTAAGATCACGCAATGAAAATTCTTTGAAATAAACACATTCCCGGCGAACTTTTTCAATACCACTGAAGAAAACAGAACGCCCCGCGAACCGGCTTTACTGAATTAAACTACCAGAACATAAAATAGCACCTGGCAACTTTTCCGTTTATTATTACAGTGCGAAAGACTCACCTGTTGCTTAAATCGAAGCTTCAAGTCGAAAGTAAGCAAAGCGACGCTGTCACTTTACTCAGTATTACGATGAAATCTACTTTTCTGGTTTTATTTCTTCCTCTTGGTCACTGTACGAACTCTCAGAGATAATATTTCTGTTTACTACAAAATCTCAGCCAAGTGTCGACGCGCGAAAAGCGAACCGAGCTGCTCTTCGAGATGTGAGAAGTGAGAATTTCCGCGTGCGTTTTCACCCGGTCGAATCTACCACTGGACTCGCGGAGTCTCCTGCGCGGGAATGACGTCGAGGGCGTCGCTTGCCGGCTTCTATATAGAGCGCCGCGCGAGCAAGATCACCCCTCGCACTGCTCTCGTCGTCGTCGTTGTCGCCACCAACGCCACCACCACTACCACTACTTCGACGCATGACGTTCTCCGGTTTAGTGGACCAATTGCAAATGTTCTGTACCACCTTGGATTCAGCAGTCAAAAAAAGTAAGTTAAGTAAATGTTAAGCGCGCCCTTTCAACCGGGGATGCATATAGCGGCTTTTCGATGAAACAACCATCCTGCGCTCAGTGTACTTGTGAAATCATCGGTTTGGAACACGTATTTACGATGTCACTGCCGAACCACAAAGAACATCCCTTTGGCGTTGAACCTTTCACGAAACGACGTCACATTCGGAACGTAGGTAGATCACATATATTATTAACTACGTGATTGTTGAGGATTTCGTTATTTCAGAAAATTGTTAGTGGGAAATTAACGCTCGGAATTATCACATTTTTCAGTTTTCTATTTTCAATTGAATCTTTAGTTAACACCGAAAATTTGTGGTAGACTTGGCATTTATTAACTTTGAGGTGTTCATTCGTGACCCAAGTGATCATTTTTATACTGCATCGATTTTTTAATCAGCTATTTTGATATTTTTTTGTTCGGTATTTAATCAGAAATCGTCCGAAAACTGCTTACTTCAGAAAAAAAATTAAAAAAAAACAATATTTGAGAAATAATATAGCTGCGTAACTTACTACAATTTCTCCGAGTATATCAACCCTCAAAGCAGGAGGACTCAGACTATTTTCCATGAACTTACAGGACTCCGCCGAGTTATTTAATTATCCGTGGTGTATTAATCCGCCGTCTAGTCCTCGACAAATTGGCCGCGCAGAAATAATACACGAATTTCATAATTCTGAAAATTAGATTCTCCCATCCACTCTGTAGCGCGCCGTCTGAACTTTCGTGGTAGATCCAGACTCATCCCCTTTATGAGGATGATTCCCGCGTCTGATTCTCACCGCTTGTTTCACTCTCGATAGCGACACCGAGCACTCGGGATCGTGGGATGCCGTTTTCCATGTTTCCCTCGAGAGTAGCATCCGCTGCCGCAGCCTTTGAACTAGCTACCGCAATAAATGCCATATAAACTCGCGTGAAGCCGCAGTGCCAGCCGTTGTAACGCGCGCGAATCCCGACATTATTGTCATCGCAATACGAAATGTAATTATAATGTTAATTAACGATTCTCATACACGCCGTTTGCAGATACACTCACCGTCTGCGGGATACGGTGCAACAACTTTACTCATATTGACCTTAATGTTAGACTGCGTTGTTCGCACCTGCGAAAGTACTTTTGCCTATAAAAGAGTTATTTTTTTAATGTATTCTTCATAAAAACACCATAACGCATTAAGAAAAAATGGAGTTTAGTTCAGTTCAATCCGGCGAACTCGCAAAATGAAGGTAGAAGGTTTTGTCGGTGTGTACTGCACGTGTGTGATTTTTCTCTGCAAATGATTTTAATCGATTAATCAGTAAGAGAGAAACGCTCTTCTCGCAAGGAAAAACTTTTGTTACTAACAAAGCAACTCGCAAATTGTGCATTAAAAACGTAGTTTTGTTCTCGCTTAAGTACTGTGATCGCGTGTATTCCAGGAAAGAAGTAGGTGTTTCATCAACCGGTTTGGCGAACTGAATTCGCGGTAAACCCACTTTTCTGTGAATCAAAAAGCTTCACCGGAAAATCCATATATATTTGCATTGCCAATGGCCGAAAGAGATCAAAAGGATGTCGAGTATATGCTCTGGACTTGCTTGTCGTCGGATAGGAAGAGGCTTAACAGTCATCTATTGCAACCCTACGAAATTCGAATGCATGCCCTTCTCAACGCATCGTAAAAATCAAATGCATGGAGCCAAAGAAACGGAAAACTACTGTTCAACCATTCATCTATCTGATAAGCAACAGATATAACATGTTGACCACTATGCCCACATGCATTTCTGGCTAGCAGCGAAGGAAATTTCACTTGTGAGGTAATAACTGCATGAAAACTCATAAGAGGGACAGGTGGAAAAATAGCAAATGACGTCGGTGGAAAATGAGGCATTCTGTATGCAACGTATTGAAGATTAATGCGTAACTGGCGATGGGAAAAGGGAATGATTTGATTGTTAGGGCATTACGGGTCATCGGAACAAAGCTGGAATAAGGCTGCAGTTATTATGCAAAGGATCTGTGTTATTTCATGATAAATCTTGTTCCGATATTCAATAAGAAAATGTGGATTTCATTCACGAGTGATTATTATTAGTCTGTGACTAATTAATAAAATAAGTGATAAATACATTATGACATTCTAGGTGAAATAATTGTCGTTGAAAGTTTTATGCAGGGATGATATTCGCATTAGTCGGTAGTGGGACGACGGGGGTTGAATTTTCCAAAAGCCTCCAGAAGCAGAAGTACAGAAATGGCGGAGAAAAACGAGCATTACCTTCATCTAGATACGTATAGATACATGCTCTTAAGGTTGCAGCACTTACACGCTACCTGCATGGTAATAAATCGGAGCGCGTCTGGATTTTACGGCCAATCAGGTCGAGTGGAAATCGCAGCACGACTATCTACCCCACGTAAATACTATAGTCACATCGAAAATGTGACGTGCGAAGAAAACTTTCCTACGCATTTTTCCAAGCATTTTCGAAAATCTCGATATTTCGACCGTGGCCAAGGAGGGTGAATTAGATTTTGTCACGCTCTTCTCATATATTCCATCCCCCGCGTGCTCCATAGGAAAAACCTTTGACCGATCGAACGACAATCGAGTTTTCCAAACTTTTCCCCCGTACCGAACGATTGAATCTTTCGGCAGTAACGGAAATGTTATATACTTTTTGGAACTTCGAAAGGACCATTCCGAAGTTCGAAAAATTCACTGCAACAATAGTTTTTTATATTCAAGAACAAGGCGTTGAATAAAATATAAATAAACAAAGCTTGACATTTATCGCCGAATATCGAATACTGTTTTTGTTCAGGTGTTTCGATTATGAATAGAGTGGTCATTTAATTGTCATTCGATTGGGCTTCCGCAGCTGCAGTAAGTAAGCCCGTCAAGTATATTCATTTCAATTGGAGTCCACGTGTCAGATAACGATAATTTGCTCCAAACTTGCGAGTTACAAAGCGATGTTCCATACATTTTTCACAGAGATCGTGGAACAATGCGGAGGATGGCGTCACGTGGGTGGAGTGCGTCATGTGAAGGGAAACGACTCAATGGACACGGCCTGTCGGGTGCAACGCAGTTTTTCGTGGGCGACGTTACGACTGTCGGGATTAAAAATCGCTTTTCAAACTATATCAGTTAAAAGTATATTCGATACTAATTCAAACGTTATCGCGCATTTCTTTCTATCGCTAAAGCAAACAGGATTTTATATCAATACATTTTGTACGTAACCTACTTGTTGCAATATTAAAATCAATATTAATTTTTATTGTTGTAAATAGTAAAATTATTACTAAACGGTTTAAATGTGTAGCTTTGTTAAATAATATATTCGTTCTGGTTTTTGCTATAGAGTCATCGAGGATGGAAAAACCCGTTACGATATCTCGTCAGACTATAACGAATACATCAGCCACTCATGTCCGGCCCTATAACAATATCGTTATCGATGCTGGAGTGGCTGGGAGTATAAATCTTCGGCGTCAAGTGATATAAGTGTCAAGCGGGTGTCAAATAATCTGGATGTGGACTCGGTAATGAAACGTCGGTTTATCACAAGCAGTATCCGCTTGGCAATAATACCTGTCATATCCTCGCCCTCTCATCGGAACATGTGCACTCATTCTCACCTGTTAACCTGACTCCGACATCACGATTTTCTGCTATCATCCAATGCAAGCGGCTATAACGTCGCACGATTAATTTCTCAGCCACGATATGGTCCCTCTCGTTAACTTTTTGTTACTACTTAAGACGTAATTCTCGAAGAACGAATAGCTCGCTTTATAACTCTCATTCTTTTACCTTGAGGACTTCGCAAGCTTCAGGAATCGGAGCAAGAAAACCAGCGTTCAACGACCTTATCTTACCTTTCTGCCTCGCAAGCATTGCGCTCGAATCTTACCGAACATATTCACAAATACAGTTCGAAATAATTATTTTATTACTAGCAAAAGATTTTATTATTTCTACTTATTGGAGATTATTTTACATGATAATTTTAACATATTCACAAATTGATAAACGTCGCTGTGACTTTCTGGAACAAGATTTTTGACGACGGAGCCACGTTTTCTATTGTAAAATCAAATTCCCGAATAACTCTTTACAGTAACATATACGAAAAAACTAAGATTAAAAGTTTTTCTTTTTTTTCAATATGAAAAGCCACGCACGAAACAAAGTGCATTTATGTATAAAAAGGATCATTCCATTATGATTCACTTTTTTATACATTTTTTTTATATTCATTTTTTTACTTTCCGCAGAATTTACTGCCGTCATTGCGCTGACGTTTCGCGGATAGCGAATCATTGACGAATTTATCACACACAGTACATTCAACGCTGCCATTGATACGCGTCCACTTGACTTGGTAGTTAGTTTTATAATGATCACGAGCCATGTTTTTTGCCACCCCCGTGCCCGTCGTCGCCCTTCTTGTGCGACCACTTCAAGCCCTCCTCGTGTCCCCCTTTCTTCCCATATTTTTCGTGGTGCTCGTGATGCTGGTCCTTTCCGTCTTTGCCGTCGTGTCCCTTTTTCTCGTGATAGTGGTGGCCCTTCTCGTGTTCACCCTTCTCGCCGTACTTGTCCTCGTGGTGGGCCGAGTCGTGGTGTCCCTTTTTCTCGTGGCCACCCTTCTTGTGCTCGTGCTCATGATGATACTGACCTTCCTTCTCGTCGCCATCCTCCTCGTGCGACTCGTCGTAGAATTCCGTTTTTTTCTCGTACTCGTCCTGAAATATAAATTATTGAAGGAATCATTTCATCGTTACCAACTCTAATGGAACTGTAAAAGGTAAAAAGTAAATTAGAGGTTAAATACCCAAAAAAAAATTGAAAAAATGCATACGCAATCATAAACGCAAAGCCTATCTTACGGAGCTTGACACATTCAGGCTATAAGAATAGAATGGAAGTATTAGGATTCGGCAAATATAAGTAGAAGAAACCTTTTTGTGGACTACGTGTTGACCCTTTGTGCTGTGACCCTTCTGGTGCTCTCCTTTCTCCGCGAATTCAGCTTCTTTGTCGCCTTTTTCCCCGTGATGATGTTCCTTATGGTAGCTACCCTCTTCCTCGTGTTTCTTCTTTTCGCCTTTCTTCTCGTCGTACTCCTTGTCGTGGTCCTCTTTGTCGTGATGGCCCTTCTTCCCTTTGTCGTACTCGTGATAGCCCTTATAGCCCTTGATTGGTGAAATTCATACGCACGGTGTCATATGACATGGAGACGATCACATTATCAATACAATTGTACGAACAGACGATCGAATACGCGATTATGTGAACTCATCGCTTTACCTCGATGCCAAAGAGCACAGTAATTATAACACAGTAATTATTCGCGCATAACAAACAAGGGATATCAATTACATTTACAGTTTTGTTTTCATTAAGAAAAAACTTGACGAAATAAAAAAAATACTCGTGTTATTGGTCGTAACTATATATCGATTCAAAGTCCTAACAATTCGATCTCAGCCTTATTTCCACCACAAAAACAAATTATAACCCCTTTGAGCGACTCACCTTATCACCCTTCTCACCATGAGCCTCGTGGTGATCCTCCTCGTGTTTCATCCCTCCCCCTTCCTCGTGTTTATGCTCGCCACCCCCGCCGCCGCCGCCGCCTCCATGCTTTTTCGCTTTCGCGTGTGTCTGATGACCCGCTTGATCCTGCGCGTGTCCCGAGCTCGAGGGCACCTCGTCTTCATACGGCGCTTCCTCCACATCCGCTCGATTGACGGACTCAACAGGCTCCTCCTCGTCCTCCGCACGACCAGAATCTCGTCTGCGGCCGCTGTAATTCGTTTTGACATTCCCACTGCGACCCGGCGACGACGCAGCCGCGTGAGAGTAGTACGAAGGGACGTAATGTCGCCCTTCTTCCTCGACCACCCTTGGCCTTACTCGGTTTCCGTAATTAGCCGTGTGCGACTCAATCAATTTCTCACTGCCGGACGGCGAGACATTATCCTCCTCTTCATACGATTCGTAATCCGTCGGGCGAGTCGATTCAGTCGTCAGGTTTTTTCCTTCCAAGTTGTGCCGACGATCGAGCGGTTTCAACTTTGTCGCAGCGGGAACGTAGCGCCTCTCGACATCAGACTCGTCCTCATTACTACCGCTATAGTCCACATAAGCTGTCGTCGCGACTCTGCCAGCAGCAGCAGCAGCTGAATGCGCATTCCTGTCAGCATTCAAGGACGTATGCAAGGGCGATTGACTGGCGGATTTCGTCTGATACGGTGAATATCGGTTGCTAATTGGTTCGTTATAAGCGTACTCCGCATTCTGTTTCCTCGACTGAATCGCGGCTGGACTCGTAGCCACGTTACGTTTATCGTTGTAGACATTGTGCGAAAATTTGTCGCTGTGATGATCCACGTAATTTGGGTTACGCTGTCTCTGTGTCGTCGTTGGCCTACTGTATTCTTCGGAAACTTCGTAAGAATCTGAAGCAGGCGTTGTGGAGACGATTCTCTGACTTGTAGGAGTTCCACGAGGCAGGATTCGAGTGGTCTGTCTCTCGAGCGGAGCTTCTGTAGTTGGGAGCCTCCGTTCGTGATAATTCTTTATAGGTTCACGTATGGCATTAGCAGCAATGGGATTTGGACTGGTTTTTACTCCATGAAGCTGGTAGATAGGATTGTCAACTAGGCTCGTCGGGGTCACGGGTTGTGTTGTCCTTGCAAAGTAATTGTAAGGCTGGTAAGCTGGTCGAGTTGGAACGACATATGGACTCGTCGTCAACTTCTGTCCGTGCTCTCCAATGGTCGTGAACCTCTGCTTATGAAGCTTTGGTTTTTCCGTCTCCTCATCCTCGTAGGAATCGTAAACTGGGGTCGTCGTGGAAGCAGCTAGGGAATTTTTACTCCTGGCGTAGATTCCATTGATAGCCTGGCTCGTAGCTTTAGGACTACGTACCTCTTCGGACTCTTGGGCTGCTGGTGGCTCTTCCTCTTCGTCCTCTTCGTAGGATTCGTATGAGGGAGTTGTCCTTGCGACTGAAGATCTTCCGTCGTTTCGATTGTCAAAGGTCGACTGATGACGTTGATTGTCCCTTTGAAGATTTTTTTGCTGGTCAATTGTCGATTGCTGTTGCTCAGAGATCCCCTCGTGCACTTTTTCATAATCATTGGTAGGCTGATGTCGTAGATTCTCTCTTTGATAAACTTTTCGGTAATCCACGAAAGGTGGTCTACTGGTAGTTCGTGAGGTGCTAAATCGGAGTTTCGTATTCTCGTATTCATCGCGAACAGGAATAGTCCTGGAATGTTTGGGACTGGTTATTTCATGGCTGTCCTCTTCGCTTCGTTTCTTTTCAGGAGAATCTTTGAAGGCATCGGCTTGTCTGTACTCCGATGCAGTTGGGTAAAGACGAGCCTTTGGGACTTGTCTCGCTACCAAAGACGGCTGATTGTAACGAGTCAGGTATCCAAGAGGCTGATTGGTCAACGGTTGCAGCGCCCCATTCGTTGATGTCACGTAATCCGGGTAATAATCATCGATGCGCCTGCTGGCTCGGGGGACTGCGGAAGGTGACAGGGTTGGCTGACTCGGCGTTTTTGCAGCGTAAGAAGTCTGCTGTTGCAGAAAGGGATAGTAAGTTGAAGGTAAGGATACCGGCGTCGTTGGAACTCGGCTCGAGTGAAGATTCAATCTCGGTGTTATGGCTGTGTTTGTGAAATTACGAATTTTTCTTTGAGGTATTTCAGTGTTTCCTGACGAGCCTGGGATGAAAGTGGAGGTGGTGTCGATGGTCGATGGTGCCCCAATCAATCCATTTTTTCTCGTTATTTCATTGTACGTCGGTTTTCTTGGAGCTGACGTCGACTTCGTTGTCAGTGGTATTATGATCTCCGAATTTCTTGGACCTCGCACAATTTCTGTGTACTTAGGGTTACGTTTTTCATCGAATGACAATGGTGTTGCTGGTTTTCTTCTCTCGGTTTTGCTTTCTTGCGGGATGGACGTCGTTGGTTTTCGGTCAGATTCTACCGAACGCGAATCCGAGGTCGCCACATACGGTAGCTCCTGACTGAAGGAATTGTTGATACTCTTGTTTGTCGATACAGGTATTAAAACGTCATTTGTTCTTTGATAATTTCTTGGCGGAGTTCTTTGCTTAGGCACGTCGTAGTGCGTTTCCTCGGGTCGCGGATGTTTCGTCGGTTGTTGTGTCGAATTTGGCTGGTCTAAAAACATTTACGAAATAATTTAAAAAATGAGATTGCGATTTTTAAATAAATGTGACTTGCAAATAATACACAGAAAAAAGATCAATATAAATATTGGCACCTCTTTGATTAATTTAATAAAAATCAAAAACAACAAACAAAAATCCTCTATCACCACGAAACTTGTCAATATGTTTCATTAAAATAATCGATTCAAATAACGAAATAGAAAGTAACGATTGTAGCCATTAGGCAATTAAAATAGCAACTAAAGTCTCACCACTGGTAACTTGAGGAATCTCTTCGTCGACCCTCTTCGCGTCGATTCTCTGTGGCTCATACTCAGTGATAGCCAAAAGATCGCCGAGGGTCTCGAGATCATCATCATCCGCGTACTCCTCTGGACCTGATCTTTGTCTTGTCTGCGATTGAGCTATTTCCTGATCCAAACTTGGAATGGTAGATTTGCGCTTCTTATTTTTCTGGCTGGCAGCTTCATCGACCGTTGATTTCGGCTTCGTGGTTGGAGTTTCGATTATGAGCATCGGTCCCGGCAGCGACTTCGTCGAGTTTCCTCTATTGGCAGGTGGTGCTATCATGATCACTTGACCGGAAGAAGCCGCGCTAACCAGAGCCTCTTCCAGTTCGACTACCAACTCCTTTTCGTCCACCACATCAGTCGCGTTCGATGCGACCGTAGCATTTTCGTATCCAGACGTCAAAGACGTAGCATTTCTGAGTTTTTCCAAATCCACGGGACCGTCCTCCTTCTCGATAACTACGATCGACACGTTCTTCGCTAGGATTTCCTCAAGCGCTCGTCTTTCGTCGATATTTCCTCTGGACAGCGTCACCTGCAAGACATTGCAGGTAAACAAAATATGAATATATGCACGGGACATGAATCAATATTCTCGTAGACTAAAACACTGACACTGACACGAGTAATTCATTAAAAACAATTTTAATCACTCAATTTTAGGCACACTTAAGAATAGTAGTCATTTCAATAATTAGCTTCCAAAATATGAATTACCAAGTGAGCCAGCAGCACAAAGGCTGTCAGGTCTCTCCAGATCCCCATGATCATTCGCGATTGTCTATGCGAAGACTGAGCCGGCGATGCCGGGTGCGATGTTAATTATACCGATATCTCCCGTATTGCCGTGGTATTACAAATCTCTACTATTCGATCGAATGATACGACGATTTTGTGGCCGTCGAGGTGTGAATTTCCAACTTGTGGCGTTGTCATGCAGTGGGGACTTCGCCATGATCCACCGATTGCTCTATTGATCGAGTTTGGCTTCCTCCTTTCTCTGACTGCTGTTGCACAAGAATCAGCGAATCCCAAGTGGACGGTAAATCCTCGCCAAGATATGCTATATAAATGCTGTTAGGCAGCCGGCTCCTACTGATTCGATGGCGTTTACCGGATTGAACATGTGGTATACAATGTTCTTGGGATACATCGGTTTACATTGGAGGAAATTGAATGTAAATCGATTGAATGCAATATGCTGACATATAGACGGAAAAACAAGTTAATAATAATTTAACGGGTTACCAAGTAACACGCCTGCTATACAGGAAAAATTGTATCATATGCGATGAGACCTGACCCGCGCACTTTTTTAATTCGATTTTACATACTTATTGGCTGAAGGGACGCTAGCGACTTACATAACTCTTTCGCGCTTCGAGAATTTCATTAAATCTCGGGCAAACGCAGTTGCCTCGACGCCAGGGATAGCGTTCTGCTCGCCTGGATTTAACCACGAATTCGATTCCGTTCGAGACTATTCGCAGAGTTGCAAATTAAGCATTGCAAACAAAAATTAATGTAATACTTGTTTGATAATTATTTTTTCAAATCATATTATCATTACAATTAATAAAGACGATATTAATTGTTAATTTGAAACAATAAAAAGATATAGGAATTGTTATGTGACATAATATACCATCTGCTGCGAGTCGAATGAAAGTTCAATAGGATGATCTCTATAGAGGCACTACACGCACTTGACCTGCAAACCTGCGTTGGTGACACTACTTTATACGTGCGATTAACCCATATCAACAGATTCTCCGATTACCCCGGAGACCTCGATGAGGCATTTCAAGCGCACGTAGCTGAGATTCCACATTCCAAATCGTCTCTTCGGCCCGAGCACGTATCACATGAGCAAATATCTCTCATAGCTCACGAAGATCATCGTCGACCTTGGCGCGAATTTTCAACAACTCTTTCCAATTTTCCGACTTTCTTATAGTCGTTCAAGTGGCCATCGTTCGTTGACATTTGTTGAAAAAAATCAATATGCTTCGACAAACACTCGGAGAATCGTATTACCGACGATATTTTTCTCGACACCGAAGCCAA
Organism: Itoplectis maculator; assembly: GCA_964034905.1. Taxonomy (NCBI): domain Eukaryota; kingdom Metazoa; phylum Arthropoda; class Insecta; order Hymenoptera; family Ichneumonidae; genus Itoplectis; species Itoplectis maculator. The sequence goes on along the minus strand of OZ035852.1, from coordinate 14,382,139 downwards.
TTCTCGGTGTAACGAAAGTTTACGACAACGACCCGTTATACCAGCAGAGTGAGGCGACGCCCGCGCGGCACATAAACGTCTCGCGTTGCACCATCCCTCGTCTCGTTTCGCGCAGACCGCGGAGTATCGCGAAACAGTTAAACAATTTTAATTGGCTTTCAACTTGAGGGCATGGAGAATGCGACAGCCACGAAACGTCGAAGTGACGCAAGTGCACAAAAGAAAAATACAAAACTTAAGAAAGCTTCGATTAATCGTTTGGCAATAATGCAACTCGACAATGCAACAATTGCAAAGGGTGACAGTCAATCAATGTTTCTTTTGTTCACTATTAAAAATCATTTATTCATCAATTTATTAATTGATTATTTAGAAATTATTTTTTAATTTCTGAACTGGTACATGAAATGTAATATTTAAGTATCGTGCAAAATTACAGATTTGCTATTTCCTACCGAACGTTTCGTAAGCCTGATTGGTTCTTCACTTACAGATTATGATTAGATGCCGTTACATTAAGTAAGCTATGCGACGTTCCACTGTACCAACAACAAACACTACACTAACGAATGGCTGATCTCTCGTATTGTATTACAAGACTCGATACGACTGCGGAGTGCATGAAAATAGTCGAATCATTTTAATTGGCTTTCAACTTGAGTTCGTGGAGAACGCGAAGTGCCCGAAATCTTTGGGTGACGCAAGTGAACAGAAGAGAAAAATCGAAGAAAGCTACGAGTACCCATTTGACGATAATGCAACTCGACGGTGCAATATTGCCGGCAACGTAACAATTGATCAACATTTTCCTTAATCATTCTCATGCCAGACATCAGCTGTTTCCTTCCTGTCGATAATCCCACAGAGTTTGGCTTCCTGCTGACGGACTTACCAATAGGCATACGAACGAATAGAAAATCCCTCGGATTGCATTACAGGTTCGATACGATCGATCGCGAGGCGAAAGATCGAACAGCTGCGCTCCGCTGTTCAATTGTCGTCAGACTGTGACCAATTTAACGCTACGTTTTCACTTTTTACTGAGAGGATACAGAACCGTCGAGAATCGTGCGGCGCGAGACCAAGATGCCGCGCGCTCTCGACAATTGCGCCAAAGAGAGGGTGGTGCGTGCTTCACACTCGAATCGTTCGGTTAATATTAACTTACTTAAGCGTCGGGCGGTCGGTCACCTCCAACGCTACCTCTGAAATCGTTGTATCACCGTCGCAGGCTCCCGAGCATTAAACGTGCGGGATAACCGCATTTCCTGCTGTACACTGTCTCGATCGTCCATGACTCCGTTATAGAAGATGACGAAACGGCGCTTTTTTTTCGCACGGAACCGTTTATTGAAATTAGTCGGAAATATATTTGCGAGAATCACAGTTACGTGAGTCCCGTCACGGGAACGGAGACTCGGGTTAAAAATATGGTCGCAGCGACACGGAGATATTGAATCGTTTTTCCTGGCGAACCGAGACTTTCTTTTTATGCGACAGATTTCTATGGGAAACGATGATTTGCGTAGAGAAAGATAGTCTTGAGGTTTTTGCAGTTAAACTGAAGCGTCTTGCCAGCGACTGCGGTCAGTCCGATTTCTAGAGCAGTTAGAGCGATTTATCATTCAGCCGTTTATCGATTTTCATTTTCTTCATAGTCTAATTGATTTTTTACATACTTTACGTGTTAAATCGATTCACGATGCGACGGAAAGTATATTGAGAGATACATTGTCATAAACAGCGTAATTGTGTCGTTTTCCTATCGCCGCACCTATTTATTTGAAGCAAGCGATATTTCACGCATCGTTGACATTATACTAATCTTAAAAATTGGGCATAACTATGGTAAATTACTACTACTTATAGGAACATGACACCCACAAATACTCATAAAGCGACAGCGTTTCTTACGAAATAAGCAGCATCACATGAAATATTTGTGTCAAACTTAAACGACAAACAATCTTCGGAAGAAGAACTTTATCCTCAGTCCTTTTTGAAAGCCCACTTTTTGCCGGATTCCGCAGCTTCCTTTTTCCCGTACTTCTCCTCGTGTTTATGATGAGCGTGGTGACCATCTTCGGCCTTGTGAGCTTTTTTGTCACTGTGATGATGACCCTCATGGTGTCCCTTCTTTTTGCCATGATGACCCTGCAATCGCGATGCATTCTTAATCAGATAAATCGCCTTACCCAAATTAATCTATAGCTATTAATGTTCAATATAAAAATCGTTGTGTAAAAAAATAATTTCCATAGCGCAGTAAAAATTTTGCACTGCATAATGTTTTCAATGGAAACCTTTTTAACCTACATAAACAAAAAAATTCTTTGAACATTTTTTAGAATAATAATATTGGAAGTCATTTTAGTGCTTTAAAATATGATTGATTTTTTGGAAGCTGACCTCATGATGGTCGGCGTCATGATGTCCCTTTTTGTGATGTCCACCCTTGTGACCTTTATGGTGCTTGTGATAACCGCCTTCCTCTTCGTGGTCCCCTCCCTCGTGAAACTCGTCGTAGAAGTCGTGTTTCTTCTCGTATTCGTCCTTCTTGAATATATTGTGTTCGCCTTTGGTGCTGTGGCCCTTCTGGTGTTTGCCGGTTTCCTCAAAATCAGCTTCCTTCTCACCCTTCTCCCCGTGATGATGTTCCGCGTAATGGCTGCCTTCCTCGTGTTTCTTTTTTTCGTGTCCTCCCTCCTCTTCGTATCCGTGCTTGTGGCCCTCCTTGTCGTGATGGCCCTTTTCGCCCTTGTCGAACTCGTGCTCGGATTTGTAGCCCTGCAAGTAATTGATACACCCATAGATATCTAAGAATACAGTCTCCAACTACGTAGATAGCTCATCCAGATTTGCGATTTTTGTGGGTCAACTTAAAAAATCTGCAAAAAATCGAAAAATCATGATATCGCGTTCCGCCTGACGGCATTCTCTCCATTGAAAAGTCTTCTTTCGAATGCAAAAAGAAAATCCCGATTATATTGATCTAAAGAAAAGTTACACCGATTTTAGTTAAGCGCCAAAATTAGGAAAAAGTTCCTAGTACACTTTAAACCGGTGACACCTGAGCCAACCACTGATTTTTTTTTTTTTTTGATAAATTCATGCACTCTGAGAATTTGTTCAACAAGTTTCGTTAATTTTAAAAACTCTTGGGTAGCAAAGTATAAAGAGTGAAAAATGCTTGAGAAGATAGACGTGGTCACAATAGCCTCTATTGCACTTGTCTACGTTGAAAGTGGCTGCGATAAAAAAATGCAATATCGTAAAAGAAAAGTACATGTCTGGTGCCCTTTTTAACTTTATCGTTAGCGTTATAACGACACGAGGCGCAAAAGGTGGACAGAGGAAACGAACTGTAATGCGTCTCCTGTATCGTAGCTATACGGTGCGGAAAGAATATTTTCGAGCCAAACGATCGAACTCTTTCCTCCTTATACGTTCATAAATGACATGAGAACAACGACGGCAGTGCAACAAATATCCTCTCGTACGAGCCACCAACAATATCTTATTACAAACGGTAAAAAAAAGAATTGTTACTGCACGACGTTATGACGTAAAATCTGTCATTGATGCCAAAGTAGTAATTACCTTGTCGCCTTTTTCCTCCTCCGATTCATGATGTTCGCCCTCGTGATGTGTACCGCCACCCTCTTCTTTGTGTTTAGATCCGTCATCTGAACAAATGAGTCGAAAGTCAGACCAAGAAACGCACAATTATTGAAGAATTCATTAAAAGAAAATGTTTCTGAGTGATCCATTTAAACAACATTAATTCGACTAGGTAAGTATATTTATAAGTATTGTTTTTATATACTATTACAATCGTTATTATTATTATACCCACCGTGTTTGGTGCCAGCAGCCTCCAGATCGGCGTATCGAAAATTGATGGGTTTTCTCGAAATTTTTCGTACGGCATCGCCGCTGCTGAAGAGTATCACGACGATAGCGACCAAAATGCCAGCCAGTTTCAACGCCATTTCTCAGTGCCGCCAGTAGTGCAATATCACAACTTGATTCGCGAACCATTTGATCAATACTGAGATGCTCGTAAATCCTGCCGGAACTGTTATACCCTGAGACACTGTCGATGGTCTCGCGAAGATTCGTCTCGTTAAGATTTCCTCGGGGTTCTTTGTTCCCACGGAGAAAGAAAGTGTGAATGAGTGGCAATTGCAGTTTTTTTCCATTGATTGAACGTGACACCGGATGCAGTCGATCAACGCGGGAACGATGCGAAGTGGCGTCAATTTGCCGAGACCGATAGACGCTGAGAGAAGAAGCAACACGAGTTTGCGGTTTTCATCGCATCGGCTTTCACCTATTCGACGACGACGCTCGGTAGAAATTGCACGCGGCAAAGAAATTCATTGCACGGCTTCCGAATCAAGCGGAACCGGAACTTTGTGCGGTTCGCGCATCAACGTTCGCAGAGCGAGGCGGCTGTCGGCACTTTCAATCATTATGCCGCAGCAGCCGCTGTCTTCCGTCGCGTAAAAGCAACGTGCGGACGTTGGAAGTGGACGGAATTACAGCCATGGTCAAACGCCATGGAGAACAAAGCCTTGGCGAGAGAAGAATCCTCAGTACAAACAACTCATTAGATTTTAACCCTCTCTTTACCTCTTTGAATATTCGCCGAGGACTTTTAAGTATGGAGGTACGTCAGCTAACGCTCACTGCCGCAAGTTCTTTGTCGGATCCTTTGAAAGACATTATTATTATTCTCAAAGCCAGCGAACAATGATTTATGTACATTTATAATATTAGGATAACTTTAATATTTTATTCGCAGAACCAAATCAAATTTTCGGACATGCTTCGCGTGAGCGAAATCACACACTGAGGAAAATTAGTAGTTGCGATGACCAATCATTGGTTCGATCTACCAAAATATTGGTTGCAGTTACTAAAATATTGGTAGGTCTGATCAACGATTGGTAATAACAACTATTAATTTTTTTTCAGTGCACATTGCGCACAGAGTGACATAAAACGTTGTACGAAACTCGTGCGAGAATTTTTTTCTTAACTTGTACGATTATAAAACTCGCCTTCGGCTCGTCCTGCAAATCTCACACTCGTCAAGAAAATGTTTCATCGCGCTCGTATCGTAATATTCTATTATCTATTCCATCGAACGAAAATACGAGACAGACCTCGCGGTTCGTCTTTTCGGATGAGACCAGCGCCGGTTCCGGAGTGTTTCAGTCCGAGGAATTCATCCCCGCAGTATCAGCCCCCGATCTCACGTTTATTTTGTCATCCTATAGTCGCGCCTTCCTTCCCGGGCAAAGTCAAGCCCCTCGTTGTCAAGCTAACGAGATATCGGTAAGCAAATTAGTGGTTTTCCGAAGGTATAGCGGCGTACGTGCGGGAGAGGGCATTGCAACGCGACGTGGGGATTGGAATACACGTTCGCGCCTCAAATCTTTCCTTAACAATAAACAGGGTCTGGGTTAAGCCCCTTAATCTAATTAGCATCATCCGGTATATAAGGCCTGAGCGTCACAACATTCGTTTAGCTCGATTCCATCGCCATCGCGTACCCACCCAACGAGCTCTTGACCGAGCTCGTCGTCCTCGGATATCCCCCAAAAAAAAAAATCGCGTCTCGCGATGGCCAAATTCACGTTCACGCCGTGAAAAATTGGATCGCAAAAATCGGTGATAATTGTGGCAGTGAATCGGCAGTGAAATCGAAATACGGAATTGCAATGACAAGTCTCGACCTTGAGGAGGAAGGTTTGACCTTGAGGATCGTCTAGTGCCCTTGAAGATATCTTTAATGATCGCATCTTCGGAGAGTGCAACTGTGAAATAATAATAAGGTCACTTGTTACCGAAGTTTGTGCGAAGAAAAGTAAAGCTTGATAAAGAGCAGAATGGGAAAATCGGAGAAAGAGGTGGAAGCCCCACCTGACCAAGTGGATAGCTACACTCTTCATCTTCCAAGACCGCTCAACATCGAAGAGAAGAAGTATCTTCTGGCGGTTGAACGAGGCGACCTGTCGAACGTTCGACGAATCCTGCAGATAGCGAGCAAGCCCAATCCCACAGTAAGTGACAGAAATTACGACGGTTTTTTGGTGAAGAAAAAAAACAAATTGTACAATGAAAAACAGCCAATCAACATCGCACAAAGGAAAATTTCCGTGCAATATATTTTATTCGCAATCATTCGTAACAGTGGACGTATATGTCTTCCAGGCAAAACCATTGGATGTAAACTGCGTGGACAGCCTCGGTCGAGGTGCTCTCACTCTGGCGATCGAATCCGAGAATTTGGAAATGGTCGAGCTGTTAGTGGTGATGGGCGTCGACACGAAGGATTCCCTACTTTATGCAATCGACGAGGAGTTCGTTGAGGCGGTGGAATTGCTTCTTGAGCACGAGGAGCTGCTCCGGTGTACGGAAGTCGAAGGACCTGATCGTAAGACCCCCCAAAATGATTTTTTAGCATTAACAAAGAAAAGAATTCATGTATAACATCCCTACTTTGTTTCATAGTACAAATTATCTTATATTATCGCGGTGAAAAATGATTATCTAATTGCAATAGGTCGATATTTTTTCTATATCAATAATTTTTAATGTGTAACATGGACAATGGTCGTATTAAATCCACGGTACGTTTTAGCTCCGAAAGAAGTGACCCACAGCTGGCAGAGAGTTGACCCAGCCTCGGCGCGATATCCGCCGGAAATGACGCCCTTGGTCCTCGCAGCTCAGCGGAATAATTATGAAATCTTGAAGCTGCTGCTCGATCGAGGTGCCACCCTCCCAATGCCACACGACATCAGATGTGGCTGTGCGGATTGTTTGCGATCAGCAACGGGTGTGTTATCCGCTATTAATTCTGCATTTACCCTTGCAAATGACTCCTAAATATTCTTTACTGTCTTGTCAGGTGATCCATTGAGATTGTCGTCGACGAGAATCTCGGAGTACAAAGCACTGGCCAGCCCCAGTCTGATAGCCCTAAGTTCACCGGACCCCCTGATGACAGCTTTTCAACTGAGCTGGGAGCTCAAACAACTGGCAGTCTCGGAACCTGAAAGCAAATCCGAATACTTGAAGTTGAGAAGACAAGTCGAAAAGTACAGTTCAACATTCGTAATCCAACGTCGAATAAAACTATGCCAATTATTGATTACTGATTATGATATCACCGATAACTTTAGATTCGCAGTGGACTTGCTTCATCAGGCGCGCAGTACAGGTGAATTGAACACGATTCTTAATCACGACCCTGAGGAAGAGGCAGCGGAACCAACAAAACTGCTCGCCCGGCTCGAGCTGGCGATACAATACAAGCAAAAAAAGTTTGTCGCACACGCTCACGTTCAACAACTATTAGCAGCTATTTGGTGCGTCTCGAAATTAATTAAAAATGTAGATTTTTTTTTCAAGCTTAGTTGGAATTAAGAAATTATGAAAATATAACAATACGTTGATTAGCAAATACTTAAATATCGGTGAAGGTACGAAGGTGTCCCAGGTTTCCGGAGAATGACGACCAATCAGAGATTCTGGATCATTGTTAAAACCGCCCTGCTGTTTCCCTTCTATTGCATGATCTACTTCTGTGCTCCTGAGTCCAAATTGGGTCAACTTCTTCGCAGACCATTCATGAAATTTCTCGTCCACGCTTCCTCGTATTTCTTCTTTCTTCGTGAGTAAAATCCATAACTATGAAAAACCGAAAATAAAATAAAAAAGTTCATCAATCAACGATTCGAATAAAAATGTATTCTTGCTGCTACTTGATACAATTATTTTTTTCAACAGTTGTTCTAATGCTGGTTTCCCAACGAGCTGAAGTCGAAGTCGTTAGACTATTCGGAAGCGATTATACCGTAAAACATCTCGAGGAAGATTTAATGAAGCAAAGAGGCGCTGGTCCATCGCCACTGGAGTGCATCATCGTGTTATACGTTTTAGGATTCATTTGGCAGGAGATGCGAGAGGTTAATTGGATACTCATTCGGACGATGAACGATGATTAGTGACACAAAAAAACCGCGAAGAAATGTGTGTTTTGCAGGTCTACGTGGACGGTCTGAGGGCGTATCTTCGAGATCTGTGGAATTTCATTGATTTCACGAGAAATTCACTCTACGTGGCAACTGCGTTTCTTCGAGTCGCGGCTTACGTTCAGCAGACCGCGGAAATTCAGAACGATTCGTCGGCTGCTTTCGTACCCAGAGAAAGATGGGGTGACTTTGATCCACAGTTGATAGCCGAGGGCCTTTTCGCAGCTGCTAATGTTTTCAGTGCCCTGAAGCTCGTTCATCTCTTCAGCATAAATCCTCACTTGGGACCGCTTCAGGTGCAGTTTTGTGAATTTGTCGTCAAAAATCTCCTATAAGAACATACGGATTATCACTAATATGGAAATTACAATAAATTAATTTTGTTAAATTGATTGATCAATAATGCAAATTTTACTCACAACACTCATTTTCTCCTCAGATATCGTTGGGCCGTATGGTCATCGACATCGTGAAGTTCTTCTTCATCTACACTCTCGTGCTCTTCGCCTTCGCTTGCGGTCTCAATCAGTTGCTCTGGTACTTCGCCGAGCTCGAGAAGAGAAAATGTTACGCCGACATAGCGGATCCGACTTGGGACGCAGCAAGCGATGCCTGCATAAGATGGAGAAGATTCAGCAATCTCTTCGAGTCCTGTCAGAGTCTCTTCTGGGCGAGTTTTGGCGGTATCGGTATCGATACCTTCGAGCTCACGGGAATAAAATCGTACACCCGCTTCTGGGGACTTCTCATGTTCGGCTCATACTCGGTTATCAATGTCATCGTTCTGCTGAACCTTCTCATCGCTATGATGAGCAACAGCTACGCTGTTATCGAGGTAACGTCAAAGTCATTGCCGATTTTTTTCTTTATCACCGTTGGCTCGTCCATTTCATGTTTCAATTTTTTCTTTCACGCCAGGAACACTCGGACACCGAGTGGAAATTTGCCAGAACAAAATTGTGGATGAGCTACTTCGAGGAAGGAGGAACCCTTCCGCCACCGTTCAATATTTTTCCAGCTCCGAAATTGTTTTTCAGGCTGTTTGGTTTTCAGAAGAAGGACTTGAGCAGACGCAACAGTTCACGAAGAAGGGCTCGCGATAACAGGTAAACATTAATTGAAATGCATTGATACCTTTTTTGTCAATTGAAACGAGGAATGGTCCGTTTTAGGTACGGATCTGTGATGCGAGCTCTTGTCTGGAGATACGTTGTAAGCTCTCATTCGCAGCATGAAATGGAACCAGTCACTGAAGATGATGTTCATGAACTGAAGAGCGACATCTCGTCTTGGCGATGCGAGCTTCTCGATATTCTGCAGAAGAACGGAATGAACATCAACGGTGCTAACACCAAAGAAAAAAGTGCGTTTAACGTATCTTCAGTTGCACTTAAACAAAAATACCTGTCGTTATCTTCATTCCTTCAATTGCCATTGCCACAGCAATACTGGGCAAAAAAATGCGAGTGTGGGAACGACAACTGATGAAGGACTTCCAAGTTGCTGGCCCTATAACCGAGAACGATGCCCAAGAGGAGGCTGATCTTCAGCAACCGCCGGAAGGAGAGGACAATATTGCGAGATGGAGACGAGTCGCAAGACTCGCTGTTCTCAAATCTGCCGAACGCCGATGGGGACAGGTAAACTCGCTTTTTTTCAGAATTAGAAGATACAACACTTGGTGAACGCTTTATAGAAAACATTCGATCCGGTCGATCATTTGATTCTCAAGTAACATGATCAAGAAATTGCCGTTGAACGTTTCATCATTGGTGTCTCTTCGTTATAGGTGATCAGCAGCGCAGTGCAGAGTTCCCAGATCGGCAGAAGCAACAGCAGAATCTCACTGATGAATCAGCAGAGTCTGAGGAAAGCGATGGAGGAAGCTCGTCGATTGCGCTCCAAGAGTCCACTTCCTCCGATGACACCGATACAACTGCCGCAAGCCGTAGCTGCGACCAACATTCTCAATATTTTGAAGGAACCCGATGACGAGAGACCAGCGCAGAGGCCGAGAACGCCTAGGGAAGACTTCTCACCCGAACGACGAGCACAGGAACAAAAACCTCTGACGGCAGTCGGTTACGAAGACGAGAAACACAACAAATCCCAGGTGCCTCTGATATCAATAAGAACCTCGCCACCTCGCGTTATCAAAAGAAAAGCACCGAGCAATGTCAGTCCGGGTCACAAGGCCGGAGGTCCTTCGTCGAACAGTTCGACACTCACGATGTCCGACGCGAGGAACAATAAGCTTACAAGCGAAGGGCAGAATAAGGCAACCAACTCGAGCGCAGTTTCTGCCTCGTCACCTAAGAGAAACGGTCAAGCATCAAAACCAAGAGAATCAACCGATAAGAACAAATCGAACGTGGATAATACCATTAACGTGGGATCCAACACGTTAAGCCCGTCGAATGATCCACAGGGAATCGTCAGGCCACGACCAAGGCCCTCGAGCCCGAGTCCCAAGAATATTCCCGACGTGGCGATTATTCCAGTGACACCGGAGACGAGATCGAGCCGACCGGAAGACCGCCAGAAATTAGTGAAGGTCGAGCCAAGATCGCCGAGACCCGGTCATGGAAGATCACCGAGACGAGGCGGCGGCGGCTGGTTGTAATAAAAAAAAAGATCACTATGATCAAAAACGAAACTAAGGTGGATCGAGCATTCGGAAGATGAGGTATAACGGAGTTTTTAACGTTTCATTGTGAGCCTCATTTACTTACCCGGGAAAAATGAAAATGTATAATATATATCGCATATATTTTTCATTGATTCTCGCAACAAAAAAAAATCTGACATATATCTATGAATAATGCATATCTCACACATTTATATAGTGAAAAATGCCAAAAAGTTCGATATGGAAAAAATATATTGAGATTACTTGAGATTAAAAAATAAACGTATATTTCTATATTTAAAAGGAAATGTCAATTAAAAAAAGAAAGTTGAGGTTTCAGCCGGCTTCCATGTTTTTGGCACATAAAAACATAAGTGCTGGGCGTCGAGGGATGATGCTTCTGTTGCAAATTGTAATCTTTATGAAATAAAGTCGATAAATCATACATGTATACTTTATTTTCTCGACTACAGATACACTCACGCTTTGTGGGGTTTCTTCCCGCAAAAGTCGTGCACAAGTTGCCCGAAGTGCCGAGAACTCTTGTTTGTATATTTTATCTATATAAAAGTGATATTCTGGAATTATTAAAAAAAAAAATGAAAGGAAATATCTGGTTTTCGTGCGTACGATCGTCGTCGTCGTCTTACTTCCTGCACGTTCGCCACGCAAGGTCAAGGTCAACAAAACCAAACTGGGGCGAAAACTTGCGTTATCGTTTTATCCGTGTCCGAGTCATTCGGGCGCGGGTACATTTACGCGCGTACGTTTTCTCGACGTATTCATGTATCAGGCGCGAAGTTGAGTGGGATTGACCCGATCATCCCTCAAGCCGCTTGAACAACTTTGTTGTGTGCAACCTTTTGCGCCGAGTTGATTTTGTCGCCGAGCGACAGCGCCATTCCTTGACTCTTGGCGCGTATGCGAATGTGTCCCACCACCGGAGCGTCCGGCTTGTTCAGCGGCTTCTCTATCGACAGATTCGCGAGCGCGTCCTCCCCGAATATCGATTTGGCGTACATATTGGCTGCCATGAAACCGCATTGCCCGGAAAGTGCCTGCAGATGATTAAAGACAACAAAATTATAGTAAGCCAATGAAAATTAGGGATAAGTATTGTAATCAAACGACCGTCATAAACTATTTTTATCCATAGAAAACATGAAGCAAAATTTAAAAAATGCAATATAACCACATTATGGTTACCTTTTCGGGCGTGAGACATCGCATGTTTGTGGACTTAAGCAGATGCGCGAGATACTCTCTAAGATCGCTGAGCGTCGTGTTGACCGACACTTTGTTTTCCCACTCGAACGCAGCCCACATTGTTCGGAACTCAGCGTCGGTGCAGGTCGCTGGTACAATGTAGTCCATTATATCGATATGAATATCGTTGAGAACGACGACGCTACGATCGGATCCAGCACCGGAAACGTCATAAACTGCAAGTCAAAGGAAACGAGTCTTCGTGTGAAAAATTGTTTGATTTACACAATATCATGAGGAAAACGTAGTATAACAAATATAGACAATGCAGCATTACCTATGTTTCCGAATATAATGCCGTTCTCCGTGGAAGCAACCTTAACGTTGGCCTTTATGCTGGCAAAGTCTCGAGGCGCCAGAACAATCGGCTGCGGCCTCTCGACGAGCTTGAGATCTCCCATGGTCGCGAGTTCGAGGGTGCAGTTTTGTAGAGTATCCTCGGTCTGGTTGACTATGAGGACATCGAGTACGATGTCGTACTGATTAACGTGCACGAGAGCCTCCGCGTAGACTGGATCCGAGAAACCAGTTAGCTGGGTGACCTTGCTGAGGGCGCTCGGCGCTGGAGCATCCGATCCGCCTCCTGGACGGCCGACAACCGCAGCGCTCAAACTTTGCTCGAAGACGTCGCCCGCACCACCAGTCAAATCTGCACCGCGTGTCAGCTGTATAAACTGTATCGCGTCGTCCACTTGAACGATGCTTCCTGGTTTTTCCTTTGCCTGGAAGCAATCAGAACAATGTTAAGCATGTAAGACAGCTATGCTTTGCGTTCTCAAATAATCACTAAGTGAAAAGTACCGTTGAGACGTGCTAGATGAAATATTTAAAATACGTGGTACCTTCTTTGTCTGCGAATCTTCTTCGGCCTTGGCGGCGAGCATTCTTCCAAGTGCATCTCTGCAGCCCTCAGTGAAGATATCGTTAACGATCTTATTGGGACACGCGAGCGATCTCAGACATAGAGAAATTCTTTCAGCGTCATCGTGGGTCATCGCTTTGGTCGGAAGACCTGAACGACCGAGCTGTAGGACACTCGTCATCACCAACATAGCCTCGGCCTGCATACGATTTACTTTCGGTACATCTTTTTCCAGGGCTTTGTAGCGAAGAGCCAACTTCGCGAGAGTCGTTGCCAAGGATGCTCCGATGAAGAAGTCGCCTTCCATCATGTATTGCACCAGAGCTGGACGCTTCTCTTCTTTTTTGCCTAATTTAATTTGATATTTCACTGTTAGCTATTATAACGAAAACTCAGTTTGGGTTTATTATACAATTCCGTGTGAAAGCTACAGATAGAAAAGCATAATCATGTAAGAAAAACGCAACGGCAGTTAGTGAGCGTAACGAAAAGTTGGAGTGGTCGTCAATTTTGCAAATGAAGCGAAATTCGATTAGTTACCGGTATTGGAAGTGCTGAAAGCGCTCTGCGTTGCGTAAGTTCCATCGGAAGTAACCAACTGTGCCGGCGCGCTCTGAGTGTTTCCATCCTCCGGAGATTTCTCGCCTGCTTGCCTTTTGTTTTCCGCTTCGACGAGCGGCAGCTCGCCCAACGACGATCTGATCCGGTTCATCAGACTCTCGATATCTTCCTTCGACGTGGCGTATTCGCCGAGGATCCACAGTGCTGCTCTGTGTACTTTTACCGAGCGAATTTGCAGGAATACCTGAGAAACGAAACATCACTCATTGGAAACAAGAAAAATAAACATATATAAAACGAATTATAGACAACGTTGATTATTTCAATGATCGATGTAATTATAAAGACGAATATAGATCGACTCGAAAAAATTATACGTCTACTGTACCTCTAAAAGTTTTTCGATAATCAGCGGTCGAAGATTCTCGAATCTCTGTATAGCCTCGCGAATGAAAACCAAGACGTCAGTGGCCGCGGCTTCGTTGCTCTCGGAAAGAAAATCAGCGAGAACGGGAATGACCGTAGCTGCGACATCGGGAAATTTGATGGAGCAGGTGTGCAAAGTTCGAACGAGAAGTTGCCGATATTTGCCCGAATCCTCGTGTTCGCCGCCTGCGGTTCTGAGAACTTCTTTTTTCAACAATTGTACCATCTCTTCGATAGTACGAGTGCTTACGAGATCCATAGCCAAAGCGAGAGTTTTCGTGCGAACTTCGAGAGCCGGCGATCCCAGAACTCGGAGAACGTCCATAACGAGATCCTGAAGGACTCTTTCGTGGGACGGACTCTCCTTCATCGCTATGAGACGATCCAGAACAATCAATTTAACATTATTGTCGCTTTCCTTAACGACGAGTTCGATGTAGCACGAGGCGGCCGCCTTGATCGCTGTCGGAGCACTCGACAGTGTGACAAGAGTTCCCGCAGCTTCATAACGAACCGCGGCGCTCGGGGAATTCAACAAGCTGTAGATACAGCGTATGAATCTCGCTCGTTCGGCTGGATTTGCGAGGCATACCTTAAAAATTGAAGGCATGCATTAATACATTCACATCTTTTTTCCCGAATATTTATATATAATTTCCTGTATTGTGAAGAAAAGATTTACCTTGTAAATCAACTCCACGATGACCAATTGGAGAATATCACCGAAATTGGGAACGAGATTTAAGCAAGCAGCCAGATACGACAGAGCTCGACTCTGATCGGCGTGGAGCAGCATAAGAAAAGCGTTTCTTCTGCACGACATATCGTCCTCACCCTCCAAATACTTTGCTATCAATTCGGGTGCGTCTGGTATGAGAAATTCGAAGTTGCGGTAAATGGTGAAGATTGCGAGTACAGCGTTGCGTCGGACATACGAGTGGCGGTGCTCCAGACAAGCAATTATCGCCGGCATCAGGGGCTCCAGGAGCTCGGGCTCCTTTAACTTGCACAAGAATCTGCGGAAACATAGAGAATTAAATAAATACTTTTTCTCGTAATCCAAATATTAAGTTTCCAAAGGATTATTTTATTGGAAAATGGAATAAGTCTTTTACCTGAGAGTCGATCCCCTGACAAATTCGTTGGGATGCTGCAAGTCCTTTCTATAGGCGTCGCAAACGAGAATCATCTCTTGAAGCAATTTACCATCGGGCGATGTTTTGGGCACTATCTCCCAGAACATCAGCAGAAGCTTCTTGATCATGTGATCCTGCAGCGGCAAGACAAATCGTATGATGGTCATGAGAAGTCCGGGCAGCCGTTCTCCGTTGCTAATCATGTAAATTGTTTTTTTCAGGGCATCCGTCTTGGCAGCGATGTCACCCTTTTCCAGATCCTGCTTCATCTGGAGCTCGTTCAGAGGCTCCGTGTCCATCGGTATGTTTATGAGGGTGTAGCATGGCTGCTCCGCTATGCTACTCATCTTGAAGAATGTTCGAGGCTGGAACCCTCCGACTCGCCGAAAGTGTCCGAAGAAATCTGTCGAAAAAGTGGCAAAGGCAACGTCAGCGAAAAATTAGCAAATGAATGTTACTCGTGGCTGATGCAAACGCCGAGTATGCGGATAACGTTGCAAGATGTGTCAGTCAAAAGTGAGGTTATGGCTGAATGTACGCGACAACTGTTGACGATTGCTTTTGATTTGCCGTTCAACTCCACGTCACTGACAAGCGATATCCGTCGATCTCTACACACCTGTCACTCGATCCTCACTGCGACGAGAAAATGTTGAGAATATTTGGCATTTAAAAAGCCCGATTAGAGGCAAACGGCATACGTGTCAAACCCGGGATCGACACCACGACTGGTTTTTCCAACAATGGCGCCACTGTCGAATGTCGCGTCGGCGGATCTCGCACCGATGCACGCGTACACTACACGTTACATTTCAAATCTTTGGAACCGCAGCGTAGTCGTTCCGCCGATTTTCGTAGAAAACTGAAAATCCAGGCTTCGTGTTTACTGGTTTATATTGAGAGAAATTGTTCAAGAACGGTAAAATATGATTTATGTATCCGGAATACTTTCAGTTAAATCGATGCAGCGCACTAAGACTTGACTTTGTTATTGAGAATTTCACCAACTTGCATCAAATAATTGCACATTGCATCAAATAATTTTAGCGGATTTTACCCGATTAAATTTATAATCTGAATATGTTTTCTGTGTTCCTTGCTGCATTAAAAATGTTATATGTATAGTGCTGATGAAATTTTACAGACATTGCTCGTTCAAAACAGTTGTTTGAATTCGAAGGATTGAAACAGTTTATTTATCTTTTTGATCCATTGAGTACAATGGTGGTTTTAATAGATACTAGCAACAACGCGCTCGCTTCGCTCGCGCTCCTGTTATTTTCACGTCGCACGGCGCGCTACGAACGGGCGCGCTGCGCGCGCCCTGTTGTTTCGAATTTACCGCTCGAAGTTTATCGACTATGATTCAAAACGCGCGCGTGACTGCAGCGGCCATGTCGATATATCGAAGCTGCCGCCGTCCAATAGGAACGCTCGAAAGGCGGCTTCAAAATTGCGACTTTCGATTGCCATGTCTTTTCTAAGAGAGGATAATCAAGGAACTCATTTTTTCTTCACTGACAAAAAGTTAAAAAATGAGAATCTGTTACCACGGAATGCAAAGCCGGGTATTTCCCAAGTTTAATTGCAATGCATGCACATTCTTTCCGTTGATAACAAGTTCCCAACACGTAGAGTCTATTATTAGAGTCTGAGCGAAATGCCATCAAATCTTAGCCGGTTCACTTTTACATTGTAACGCGCGAAGCCTAGAGCCGCATAACTGCGTCATTTGTTATGAATATTTTAAATAAATCGAATTGCGGTCACGTACAGAAGTCACGACAAAGTGCGAGCACGAGATAATTTCGATGAAAAGACGTTGGCAATACACCTGTGGCGACGCTTCGCGCATCCTGACGCTGCTCTCGATATTCTATATTTCAATAAAACATGTTGCTCGTTTGCGCGCAAGAAATTCGTGCGATCGCCACGTGCGACAAATCTCGACGAGCTCCCGATAGAGAGACTCGCAAAGATTACTTCGTAACGTTCGTCGATCCCATTAGCCGTCGGTACAGGTACTCGCTCCGCACAGCAGGTCAGCAGGTGAGGGTTAATGGTACGAGATCGTTCGGAAACCTCGACCGACCAGTTCTCACGATCCGATACCAAATTTGGCCCAAGTAATGCTGCATTATTTAGTGCGTGGTCATCGTATCCTGGTAATTGGTTGATTCAACGCAATTATGAGGATACGAAGTTAACAGGAACATTTCGCAAACATCATTTCGATTATAAAAAAGTATGTGAGACATATAACGTGGCCGATGAAGATTTTACAAGATACTTTGAAAATGTATTTAAAAAAAAAATAGAAGAAAATTGCAAATCGTTTGTTGGTAAAAAAAGAATTATGTCCACAAATTAAGAGAAGTTAAGAAGTAATGTTTATAAAAATGTGCAGTAATTTTGATAATAAAGCAGATCGTGGGAACCTAGCACAAGGGATGATACGCCGATCGGTGACCTCGAGCGACGGCATCGATGCTGTTACAGTAAGGTCTCGAGCAGCATTCTCCGTGCATGACGCCTCTCCGCGCGCGCAGTTCCCACCGTACGATGAGGTAAACAAATAGCCAGCGATTGCAGAAGTTTGCGGTTTCAACACGTGCGCCGGATAAGGGCAAGCATTAAAACTGGCCGGTGGCTCGCCGGTAACGCGAGAGCTCACAGAAGCTTCGTCGACCACGCAAGTGCAACATAGAATATATCGCGAAAACAACGACACAATGGTCACGACGACGGCGTTGGTCGCGCATCTGACCGTAGTGCTCGCCGTTTTATTTTGCTCGTTGGATTCCACGAGGGCTTCGATGGATTGCAAACGCACGATGATGGGCATTATTGCCGATCAGTGCATGAACGGAGTGAGGTCGAGGAGAGACCTTAGTGAGGCCCTGCTGAAAACCGGACGAACCACATCAGGTACGAGTCATTCTTCTCGACATCCTGCATTGTGAAACTGAAGAAAAACAATCTTTAAAAAAACCTGTTTCCTTTCATTTATGCGAAAAAAAATGGATTTATCAAAACGAACTGGAAAAATTGTGGCCGCACCAATGATAGAGGACTTGATAAGTGGAGCGATATCAGATGCTCGCCGTGGATATCAATCGCAATGGGCTGGCCGATTCGCAGGACCTCCGCCACCGTATCCAATAGCCCTTTCGGCTATCCCACGAGTGTTCCCAGGTGGTCGGCAATATTACGCCGCAGCTCCTCGTCATGATTCGTCGCTATTCCCACCGGAGTCCCTTTTTCCCAACGGATTTTTGCCACCAGTGAGTAGTGAAGTTGTTTGTATCTTCTCTCCATCTCGGCTATCCTAAAAGGACTATTAATTATTAATTCTCTATCAAAATATATTCACACATCTTTGTTTTGCAAATCTAATCCGCCACTGATGTTATCAAATTAACATCGTATTGTAAAACTCATATGTATAAAATATTGGTGCTAATTGAAATTTGGTAAAATTCAAATAACGAGATTTATTTAGGAATGTAAATAATCTTACTAATACTGAACACACTTTTCTGTAGTAAACTAAACCTTGATTTGTGGATGAAAAAATGAAGATTACCCATCAAGTAACAACACAAAATACAACTCGTAAGGTCTGTTCTAATATTCCCATTGTTATATTTTCACATTTCTGTGCATGACAATTAAGTCTTTCAGTGCATAAGTTTGCTAACAGAGATCCCAGATCCAAATTGACATAAGTATTTCCATACCCGCAAGAATGTGAAAAGTAACTAACGCAAACTATTTGTTACTTTGCTTCTCTCTCTCTCTATGCACTCTGAAGCTGCCTGGCATGAACATCTTTGGTCTCTGAGAGATCGGATGCTGCTGCGACGCTATAAATCTTTTTGGTAAATCGAGTGAGTGCATTGGCAGGAATCCGGAGGTGACCTGGGCTTTGACCTGACTTCCGAAGAGGTGGACGAGCTCTATGTGGCGATCAGCAACCGATTGTCAAGAAATTCATCGGGCAAGGATTCGTCAAGAGTTAAGAGGAACTTCGTAGCCGCTGCAGCCAAATGCTGCCAGAATGAAGATCTCTGTCGCAAGGAGCCTCCCCTCATAACCTGTCCGTGACACCTGTACGATAAAACAAAAAGACAATCTTGGCTATCCCGTAATTAAAAACCTTGGCCGCTCATCTACATAACTGTATATACATATCTATTCGCACAATAAATTAATATACCATATAGACTATGTATTCATGAAGAACAAAAAAAAATATATATACAATGTTTATATTCATTCGATTCAACACCTGTAACAAAGACTCACTAGAAAGTCGCGAAAAAAGAAAATCGCTGAAAATAGTGATAATGCGTTATCTCTCGAGGTTTGGAATTTGATGATGCATGAAGTGAATTGAAAATAATATATTGTTTTTCGTACGTGCCTGATCGTGAGTAACAAGGACGAATGCATAATGATATATTTATACTTATCTCGGAGAAAAACGTGCACTCGACTACATCGTTGTGCATTATATTTCTACCTTAGCAGCCTTAGGAATCCGAAATACCAATTTCTCGTACGCACCTTCATATTAAGATATGCGCAATACGAGAATATAGTGCGTAAGGTGAATGCGCTGCGTGTTTACCGCATCAGGTCTGCTTTCCGAATGCGCATCGGTCGGTTCTTGGCTATTTTCCCTTATCGCGAATAAAGGAAAGGCCGAAGAAAAGACGCCCGGCGCTTTGTTCGAAACGCGTTGCAGACGATGCGAGGAGCGATGACTCGCGTCGTACTTCCGCATCTACGGCAGAAATTATTAGAGGCAAAGACACAGCCGTTCAGGTTTCGCCCATCAGTTCTAAATGAGCGCTGTTATTATCTTCGCCGCTGCAACGAAGAATATTCCGATTGCTCGAGGGTTGGTTTATGTATTGTTTTATTCCATGACCCAATTATTTTGGTAGAGACAGTGATAAACAGGAATTGTCGACGAAACTCTTCGGTGCCCTTTTCGACGGTAAGACGAAATGTTTTTGTAGGCGAAAATAAGATGCACCATCCGCCCAAATTATTCCATCCTGTTTTCGCTGAGTCTGAGCTATATGTTGTCTGTATTTTAGATTATTACGAGTGCAGGAAGATGTTCACACTGCAAACATTCCTCCGCCATATTTCATTTCTTGACCAAAGGACGAAGACGCTAATCTTCATTTTTTTGAGACGCCATTCGCCCTTCTTATTTAGTGGAGCAATCAAAAGGGCGAACAGAGACATTGGCTCATGATTTTCGTGATCGACCGATGAGTATATTGCTCAGTCGGTAATAAAGACAGCGCACTCACGCTTTTACCCAGATCATAATCTGCGAATCTGCAAACGGTTTTTCACGGTTTCGCTCTTTACTAAAAAAAACTGTGTATAAGTGTTTTTTTACGATGTGCTATATCGGCTGAGTCGCTGTGAGTTCGAAGAGATTGGCGATCTCAAAACAATATCATTGACATCGGTTTAAAAGTTATCTCGCCTCTAAGAAGACGAAATATTTTAGTATTCAAGAAAATATGTGAGCCCCGATACATGCATAAAA
Source organism: Itoplectis maculator (assembly GCA_964034905.1). Taxonomy (NCBI): domain Eukaryota; kingdom Metazoa; phylum Arthropoda; class Insecta; order Hymenoptera; family Ichneumonidae; genus Itoplectis; species Itoplectis maculator. The sequence continues at coordinate 14,361,636 of OZ035852.1, read as the reverse complement.
ATAACTACACGTTTTTATAGAAATTTGTAATTTATTCACTTAATTTCGCGGCAATGTCGATGAACTGTAGTTGAATCATCACATTTATATAATAATAATATTATCAATAATAATAATAAGCGCGTCAACGACATAATCCGCGTTTAAGAGATTTCTTTCATACTAGTTATACAATAATGATTCTTCTTTCGCGTGTACATGCACGTGCCGTCGATCCTACAACCGAATGCCTAAGTCTAATAAACGTTCAAGTCGCCTAATTAATTTACAATAGTTGATTAATACTAATGAGATCATCAGTCTGCGACACCACGGTTGGTGTGTTTTTAACGTACCACCGGCAACTTTCGAGGCGCACCCATGTCGCTCCTACTTCGTATAAACGGCTAATTAAAAGACAAATCAATAATCGAGAACGGTGACGTTTCGTCTGTCTGAGGATATTACCGATTATAAATTTTCTTTTTGTTTTTTTTTTTATCACACGATCGTTTCCTCAATTTCGCTCACCGCCCTCTCTGCGAATTTCAGTATGATCACAACGAAGTATTTTTATCGGCTCTTTGCATTACCGCTTTTTTTTTCTTCGTAAGCAATGCAAGCGTTTTCGAGTCTATTCAGTATTTCTTTCGCCTTTTGTCGATTTCAATAAACATAGATTTAGACCACGCGTTGAGCCACACTAACGTCTGTTTTTGGGGATGTCCACTTCCGCACATCAAATTGAAACGTGGTCATGCTTTTTTCTTTTGCAGGTCAGTTTGCTTTCGCGTCGTATTGTCATCTACGGACGATTGATTGCGAGGCTACGCTCCTCAATCTTCTTGTGGTAGAGATCGTCCTCGTGGAGAGAATTGAATTTTTCGGAACCATCGAACCCGTCAGTGAGATCCTTGCAGGCTCGCTGAAGTCCGAGACTCGTCCTCGACGGGAACAACAGAAGCATCGAGTCCTTCGGTTCCGGCAGAGTTGTTCCAACCTTGAATTCCGGCACGCTTGCGATCGTTCCTTCACGTAGAGCCTGAAAAATTAAGAGAACAAGAAATCAGTATTTTTTTTCCTCCACCGGCCACTTTTTGTTCCATTCAGAATCAAGGCTATTTCTGTCTCGAACGATTGTACAAGCAAAGTTAAAATTATAAAAACGAAATTATTGAGATTGTCGAGGAGAATCCGGTTGGTGCATTGAAGTGGAAAAATGATATAACCGGTTGACATGGAAAAAACAACGTTTATAGCATTTATACCCTAAAGCGGTATTCAACGTTTACATCGGCAAAAAATTGACTTTGATTGACGATTATCAGCCCGTCGTAATAAAATACGAATCGAGATCGATAAAACCCTTTTTAACCCAAATGCGACAGTTGAGAAGAAATGCCTTGATCGTACAGAAATAACAGAGACTACAGCTGCGACAGCAGCGTCATGCGGCTACATCGTTCTTCGCGAAGTTTAGTGCCAGGCATTATCTACAGCTCTATAGGTACGTATTCGTTTCTAGCCGAAATTGATTTCTTCTTCGCATGCAAACTTCTCCTAACATTATAACCATGCGCCGCTTGATACTACAACATGATTGCAGACACCGCTTCCCTTAGTATGCGCGATGCCCTCGTGATGGGAAAAAAGCTATGAAGGTCCTCGGCGTGCATCGTTAAAGCGACGAAATTACGGTGCGATTGTGAGCAAGCAATTATATGGGCAACTCCAGGAGTGCGTAGACCAGACGGCGACGTTGTAAACCCTGTTTTTTTCCTTATCACGAGAATACTTATTTATCCGCAACACAGTATAAATTGGCGATAAAACGCTGATTTCCTTTTCGCCGTCTGCACAACGTTTGTCGTTTAAATTACGAACTTTGGAACGAGCAATCACATAAAAAAAAGAAGAGAATCGCAACGTCGCCTCGATATTTAAAAAATGTGTTTTTTTTTTTTTTTTTTTTTTTTTTTTTTTTTTTTTTTTCGAGATACAGAAATTGAATAAATCCTCAGGTTCTCGTAAATTTTCCTCAGAAAAAGCGTCTTATGATACAAACGAAAAATCAAACGTTTCGTATCTGCAGAGGAAAATTTTCGTATTGTGATAAACTGTCCAGGAAAATATGTGCTTGCGTGTTAGCGATGTGGACATTTTCCTGGACACTATTTGCTGACACGAGACGCGAGTTTTTTTCGTGCACGAGTTAAACAAAATTAGTATGTGATACTCGCACGGAAAATCTGCTGATCCGCGGCGATTAGGATGCAGGCGGCACTTTCTATCGCGCAGCAATCAAACACCCTTCACCTTCGTGGAACGCTGCTGCTTTCTCACACTAGGATCGCGATGTACTAAAACTTTTATTTCGCAGCTTTTCTATGAAAGTTCATCCCCTATCTAAAGGTATCATCAATTAGAAAAACGTGTTCTAATGCCATTGTCAAGTGACTCTAAACCCCTTAAAGTTTCAGCGACATAAAGAATGAGAAGAGAGAACGAAAAATGAGGTCAGTGTGGCGAAGCAACGTGAATGCGTTCAAGAGGATAAAAAGCTGTACCGTAAACCTTAAAAGGTGGACCTTAAGGATCCAAAGCAGGTAGAGTAATACAATAGACACTAAGTGAACGTACAAGTGCGTATTCTCGTTAATAATGACGTTTCAGTGCAAGTTTTTTTGTATCAACAATAAAAAACCTTCTCTAATGGCTTTTTTTTCAGGTGACGCAGAGTCCTCAAAGTTTCAACGATGCGAAGAATGAGAGGTGGTAAATAAAACGAGGTCAGCGTGCGAAGCGGCGTGAGTGCGGAGACAAGGGCAGGACGCGCGTTCAAAGGCCGGCTATAAACCTTAAGGGTCAGCAGCGACAGACGGCGAACAATAATAGATACTAAGTGAATGAGTACTCTCGGTGCGTGCGAGTGTTCTCGTTAATGGGAAGCACCTTGCCCCGACGACGTCGACGGCGCCTGCGACGTCTGCGTCGGCAGGCGCGTCGCGCTGCATCCCCAGCGTCATCGTCATCGGCCGCTACGTCGCGTTTGCCGAGGATGTCGAGCCCTCGCGTCAACTTCCGTCTCTTCGCTTTCCCAATCTTCGTCCCAACCTTCCAACCCAGTTGGTTGCGAACCCCATGCTTTCTCCTTCGTCTATCACCCTCCAACAATTTCGCGCAATAACGATCCTTACTTTTATTTATTTTCTCGTTACTCTCGACCGCGGCGCCGGATCGACTCTCGGTGGCCAATTCCCTCGACGAGGAGTACGGCAAATTCACGATTCTGAGGGACTCCTCTCTGCAAACACAAAAAAAAATCGAATCAGTCAAGAAAAACAACAACAATGAAAACGATGGCATTTTTTTATACACTGAGAAAAATAAGTAGTTGCCATTACCAATCATTGATTCGATTTACCAAAATATTGGTTACAGTTACTAAAATATTGGTAGCTCTGACCAACGATTGGTAATCGCAATTATTCATTTTTTTCAGTGTACGCAAAGTTTGAATCACCTTGTTCAAAACGTTGAAACGAAAATACGACGTGCCTGCCAAACGTCACGCCAATCAATAAGATATAATTGAAAAAAAAAGTAACTTCGACTCATGTTGGACTTCGTCCATTTCGTATATTTCTGACGCTACGTGCGCAAAGTTGTCACTGCGACTGAGTCGCGTCGGTCTCGACGCGTCCGTTTGCGCGCCGGGGATGTAAATACTTGTGTAACAGATTCCTGAACGGAGAGAGATTAAATTTCGGAAAAACAAGTGGCGTCGACGGCGACTGCGAGACGCGATGACGAGTGCACTCGCAGACGGCCGATAAATGCCGTCAAGGGTTCGGCCGCGCGGCCGCTCTCGGCGCAAAGAAGCTGTTTATTATCTGGGAAAGGGTCGCGACGAGTGTGAGTCGGTTCCCTCTGACAGCCGTGAACTTTACTGAAGAGCGCTATAGAAGATTAGCCGGCTTGTCGGGCGTTCGCGATAACGAGTGAGGAGAGGTCGTCGGATTGACAAACCGCTGTTCCGGTTTCACCGCGCGCGCTGTGTGGGCTATCGATCTCAAGGCGCCTCCGTCGTCGCCGTCGCCGCGAATCGGCCCCACGTGCCGACCCCAGCGACTTCCGGCGCCTCTGCATCGATAACCGAAGCCTATATTTTTATTTTTTCCAGACGGGCGAAGATAGAAACGGAGATAAGCACCTATTTTCGTAAATACACCTATGTCCATACGAACGACTGATAATCACTGCATTCACGACGACGCATAACAATTGTGTAATATAGGTGAAAAATTCGTCTCAAACGTTCGGTAATCTTGGCACAAAAATATTGACTTTACACGTGTGCAGCTGTGTTTGTGTGTGTGGAGTTCGAGAGAAGACTGTAAGCGCGATAAGTTTGACGGCAAACTTCTCGTGTAAAAACCCAACGGACAATTTGACGAAGAGAAATCGACCGAGAAGGATAAACAGCTGGGATCTTGAACTCTCGTAGCGCATCGAAAGAATCTTTGGCCCCGGACATCGAACATTTCAGTTAAATAATAAAATCGTTTGCTCAATATTGACAATAGCGAATAACTTGATAAAGAAAATCGACGATTGAAGTCGGTCGATGACGGTTGAAGGCTCGATCATTATTATTGTTAAGTGTGGAGCATAAATAAAAAGTGCAATTAAAGATAAATACAAACTACAACGAAAACGATTCAACATGTAAGGCAATTTCACGAATTTTTTTTAATAAAGGCGATGTGACAAATTCGCTTCTAAATAGTAAGAATGTAAAATCAACGAGCAATATATTATCCGTCACTGACTAATTTAATCTAATTTTAAAAAATGCTTCTGACGCAGAAAGCGACACTGTCTCACCGCAATCTACTCTTCACCCAAATGAAATTTTCTTCAAACTCAAACAGGTATAGGGTAGATGTACCATTAGTGGCCACTGTACCTATTGTGGCCATTTATACTATTTTACTCTTCAAATTATTTTTTCCCCACAATTGCACGTTGATTTTTTTAACAAATGCATTTCAATTAACTGAATGACCCACCCGACGATTTATTTATTCCATTAAATGTTTTGATTAATTATTTTAAAAGTGATGGCCACAATTGGCCCTAAAATGGCCAAAAACGCATCCCTACCGCATCTCCGAAGTTTTGTCACATCGTCTGTCGAGGGTCGAGATGAAAAAAAGTAAAGCAAAAAAAAAGGTTAGAGAAAAAAAAACGGTGCATTGAACGTACATGTAACTTACATTCCGTCCTGAGAATTGGGCCTCTTGTCGTCGCCGGACGAGCGTTTGCAGTACTGTTCGAGTTGTTCGTAGGTACACGCACGATAGCAGCATTCTTCGACGAGGCCCGGGCCGGAGGGTGCACGTGGATAGTCCTCGCCGCTATACGAGAAGGGCTCGTTGTAACCACCGTGGTCCTTGCAGACGAGATAGAGCGCGTCGCTGAGGCTCTTCGAGCAGAGTCTCAGGGTTGGCCGACCGTAAGGATTGGCGTTGACCACGAGCGCCGGAAGTCCCAGTATCGCCAGGACCACCAGAGCCAGACGAAACGAGCGGGACGAAGACATTCTCCGAGTGGTCGTCGTGGTGGTCGATCCTCGACACGAATTCGTCGTCGAACGAGCGTCACCGGGCATCGCGGGCGCTTTTATACCGAGTTACGAACCGAGGAGGTGGAGGTGCGGAGCAGCAGCAGCAGCAGCAGCAGCAGCAGCAGCAGCCAACAGAACAGCCGCAGGGTGGGAGGACCTCCGGTCGACCGTCAGCTAGGACACCGCAACCACTGTCAGTGAGTCACAGCGCTTCGACGCTACAAAGGACTCAACGCTTCTCGAAGGGTTCGAACGAACGATAACGCCCACTGATACCCTTCGAACTGCCAGCGTGCAATCAATTTTTCCTATGGATTTTTAATACCAACTTTTTGCTCTCGGTCGAACGCGTGGCTGACCTTTTGACGGACAAAAATTCGACACTCTTCTTGAACTTGCAATCACGATTCAGTTTTTGCAGTCTTTTCCTCGGGAATGTGCGGCGTAATGTTTTGCTTCAACTTTTGATCAATTTTTGCTTTTGATATTTCCTTTGACACTCGCGGATTTTTCGGAATTTTGCTTGATAGCGTTTGTACTGCGAATTTTATTTTCATTAAATTGAAACTTTAGCACGAGTTTGTAGAAATCAGAACGTATCGTTGGCCGTAGTCGAGACAAGTCGCGGATTTCTTTCTGGTTGTCGAATCGTCGCGTACAAGAGCCTTCGATGTGTACATGCAATTTCTCGGTAGCAGCGTTGTTTGGGAACTTTGCACGAGAAGTACACACAAGTCGGACGCGCACGGACGAACTCTTCGCGAACGACGCTCGTATCGATCTTGTGGCTCGATCCTTCGGGTGGCGAGGTTTTAAGCGCTCGCCAAGTCAGCGGCGAGTGTGAAAACGAGTGTAGGGGGCGACCGTTGTTAGCGCACTCCTCGGCTGCCACTGATGCCGGTTTGGCTTTCCGTCGCGCTTCTCGTACTCGTGCGACACCCGTTCCCCCGGAACGCGAGCGACAGAGACGAGCGCTTCGAGATATAGAAGCGCGCGAGGGAGGGAGGAACGCGTGGTGAACTCTCGGCTTCTTCCTCGGTATGCATATGATATACATATACAGTATTTTGTACTGATAAATGTCATATACGGTAGCTGTTCTCGCGGGGGTGACGATTAATAGCCTGAGTAGCACATAAATACCAATAATTATACAAACGAAAAAGGTTGATATACGACTGGAAAGCTGATCCAGGAAAAGCCGCCAGGAACTCGACATAACAATTATTTTGTTGTATCATTATCGCCAATTTCTTGGGGAATCGAGTTATTGACACGAGCCAATTGCTGGAAAAGCCAAAGCGGCTGGAAACTTTGTTTGCTGTTTATTAGTGACCTGCAGATGAGGGTGAAAATAGAAATCTATTTTCATTCGCGAAAAAAAGGCACTTGAGGTCGATGTACCCGAGTGAAAGTATGAAATATTTTTTTCTAGAAGATAACATGAGTGGACAACATTGAGTTAACCTGTTTTCTTGGTTTTCAACTTGATTTCCAACTTGGTCTTCAACTTAGTCTTCTATGCCCATTTGAAAAATTAAGTTACCATTTTTTGGTAAATGCAATTACCAGTAATCAATTATTTTATTTCCTTAGCGTAAAAAGCGATTGGACATTGAAAGAAGTTCGTTTTACGCAAGAGAAGAGGAACTATAAATACTGCGACAGTATTTCAATGATTTTATACCAATTACTCGTTATAATGTGTGTCAAGTACATTGCTGTTGCTTTGTTTTATGCCGATGAGGTCTGGGTGGGTAGCCGTTATACGAATTTAGAAAATTCTAAAAATAGGTATTGCTTGCCATTTCGGAAACGAGCTTTTGCCCTCGGATTCCGATCTCGTGTTACTTTTCCGTCTAGTCTCGGCCCTCAAACGATTATGATTGTACACACGTCGTCCACGTGTCGTTCACTCATCAGCGGACGGATATTCCCATGTTTCGTTATTTTCAAAAACACAAACCGCATTCCACTGAACTGTAAAAAATAACAAGTGGATCTTTCGATTGCTCATATCTAGACGAAAATCAACACAAATTTTACATTCGCACTTATGTCGACAACTATTTTCTTGAGGAACTAAAATAATGGGACAGCATTTGGATGGTCCACAAATATACCATGGAAAAAAATCAATACCCCCACATTTGAAGCACAGATATAACAAAAATTGCTTCCCGGTATGACATAAAAAATATTTACGCGTGGACGGCTATGTGAGTCTAATAATAATTATTGGTTACGGAAAAACAAAAAAGAATATGCTTGAAAAAATAGTACGCCACGAGGCTTTCCCCACGTGGGCGTCACGAGGTCTGTTGCCGTCTGCATGCGAACAGCTCATCACCAAGCTCTGTTATTTTCGCGCTTACGTAGACTCCGCGGAGGCAATGGGAGTCAGAGCCCAATATACACGTCATCGCCGTTACAAAGGATCGAAAAGAGGCATTCAAACGGTCTGTCATATTCGCACGGAGTCGTAACGTCACCGGATTCGCACAAGCATTAGGTCACTCTTGTTTTTCTTGATAACAAAAAAAACTCGACAAACAACACTTGACAAAAAAAGTTTCCTAATATTCCATAATCTTCCATATGAATTGAAACGGTTGAAAAGAAGACCTTGCTCTTTGGTTGAGCGAAATTTTTTTATCCTGGTCACAAACAGGTTCAAAGTTGAGTGTATCTTGAATATGTACCACTGATTGACACGAATAAAAAAATACACTGAGGGTCATTAAAGGGATAGCAGCGAATTTCACAATTCTCTGTTGACTCATAAACGGTATTACGCAGAGTTCAAACCGTCTGCTTCATCTTCATACCTTCGGTCTTCAACCTACGTAAGTCATCACGTAACCCAACGCGGATAGATTTACGTTGGTGACACGCTCCGGCCGATGTTTTTCACAAACAATGGAGCACCGCGCGATCGACTCCAACGGTGAAATCGTCGATTGACGTGAATCCTCGGCGGTTATCACATTTCGGATCACTGGCACGGTGTCCACCGACGTAGGTCGCTCGCACGTGCCGTTCTTAAACATTCGCCGAAAAACATAACAGAGAATTGTATGATTTCACTTGCGGCAAATCTATTTGACGATAAACGCAAATAGCTCTTTGTTGCCAACAGATTAGTTTTCATGGGAAGCATATTTTATAACAAAGCTGAGAAAATGCCATTTCTCGATGGAAATTTTTTTCTGTCAGCAAAAAGAACTTGTTGGGAGCGTTGTTGGTGATGCGAATCTCGATAGTTCCTCGTTAATCATTTTCCAAGAACATATTTGAAAACAAAAAATCGAAGTTATGTAACAGAAGGGATAACACACGACACGTGGTCTTGTAAAAAACGTACGCTAACAGTGTTGATTAGCAGTTGCTGCACAGCAACACACGCATCGATCGATCAACGTCGATAGTTGCGTGTCAGTTGCATCAGCTATAGCAGCCGCCGTACCATAACGATACACAATAAGTAACGTAGCATGTACGGACATTGTTGATAGCGTACGGGTATAGCATAGAAAGCATGGGAAAATCAGGACGGAATACGCATATGCATGTGAATACAAGGTGCGGCAAAACAGTACCGGTTCGCCACCGGATTTCTGACTTGCGTTGTCGACTGTCAATGTCTGTTCAAGTTTCTTTCTCTCGTCAAAAGGAAATTCGCCGAAAATTTATCAATTACACTCACATAAATTGGGACATAATTTACGTTTGATTAGCGATTCGTCTCGTGACAAAAAATTGTTGGACATTTTTGGGAAACTAATTACTTTCGTCAATTGACTTAGGCTTTTTAGTATATTCAATGAGCAAACCGTGCAGCGAGTTTGCGTTCCATAAATAGATTTTTTTGTTCCTGAGTCGCGAAAACATTTGTCAACGCGTATTGTAAGGTCTCATTTTGCTGCGTTTTCCAAGAGGCAAGTAGCTATTTTTAGCGTCGGTGCTGATGCGGCGGAACGAAATTGCAACATTGTTGCTAATGAAACCCGGCGCTACCACGTTTCTTGATTACATTTCGCACTCACAGTGTGGACCGAGCTCAAACACTCAACGCACTTCCGACATCAAAGTAAAATCCGCTTCATTAAATTTGCAAAACATTCACGCATTCATTTTGAAAACATCATTTATTTTATTTTTTTTCAACGAGAATACTTTCTCTTACAAAAGAAAATCGAGAGTAAAGTACAATTACGCTCAGAGTAGAGCACGCGAATGCTATTTTGTTACTAAAGTGCCAATTAAGAGACTATTTTAACCACTCACCTCGCGTGACAAAAAGTTAAAAAAAAAATATTGCTCCGGAAAAAAATACTACTGAGAAAGACAGACTATAGTCTCTATAATCCGGGGTTAAAGAAACCGCTATCAAACTTTTAAAGGAACTGCTGAGCAAACAACAATTCTCGTAAAAAACAGCGGATTTTCCGGAGAATGCAGAAAATACACCAGATGTTTGTATCCCACCCGCGATATGATAAAGGTGACGATCTATCATAGCGGTTTCTGTGCCGTATAGCCCCATCAGCCACTATCACCCGCGACGACCTGTATGCAACTAGGGGTCGGTAAAAATAGCTTGTCGTACAATAATATATCCGAGAGACACTCTGGGTCCTCGTCCCGAAGCGATACGAGATGTCTAATTAAGATGACATTGTTCCGTCATCGTGTGGCGCTTCTGATGCCGCGCGAGTTAGACTTAGAGACGTATTTAGTGCGGTTAGACATATTTAGGTCTCGGGGCGCATATAGATTGTGCATAATACGTATACCGGCAGCTTGGGGTCCCCGGAGTCGTCGAGACGCATGCTAATCGGTCGTTCCTATTTTTAATTATTCATTTTATTGCGACTCTCTCGCCCTCCCTTGGCTTTCCAATTAAACAAGTGCAATCTCATATATGCGTCTGTGTATGCGGCAACGTATAAAATATTGGATAGCATACCCCACTTAAAGACGAGAGTGCAACAAGAGTCCAACGAGTCGCGCTGCTTCGATATTCTCGAAGCAGGCCGACCAGGCACCTCACCCGCAAACAATCTTTCGACGTTCCCGATCCCGTGAGAACTTCGAACCTATATTTTTTCCGTTTAAACGCGTTAGCCAGCACGATTGTTTATCGCTATTTTTGCTGATCTGTTATACGTCTCCTATCTCGATTTTTATTATTTCGTCTGCAGTGTATTTTCAAAGTAACACACGGCCTGAATTATCAATGAAAGAAAAGAAAGCCTTGAGGGTGCATAATTCTTGTTATCGTTTAACCCCTTCCTGTTGGCCCCCCTGCGTACTTATTGGTGAGGATATCGAACTAGACTTCGATCCAACGAGACGCTAGCCAGCTATCGAAAAGCTATCGTAGACTGGCGACGAGGCGCCTGTGTTGCCGACTGGTGCAGCTCTCTCCGTTAGAATCTGTAGGCGTGCGACCCTTCCGTCAACACCGGAACGGGGTTAAGTTCGCGGCGCGGCGCCGTCTCGAAACGATCGCCGCGACGAGTACGTAATGCGTTTCACCTATTTTTTAAATTCGCAATACGGATTTCGCGAGGAGGAAATGGGGTTGAGAGCCCCTCGTCTTTGCTCGCAGCAATTACGGAGTAATTGCGAAATGATTATTTTTTATTTAAAAAAAAAAGTTGCGATGAATCGTACACCGTTTTTTGAGATTTTATGAGTAATTTTCGAAAAGTGATAACTTCATCTAAACAGATTGAAATCAATATAAATAAATTGCGTTCAAAACGTTTCATTAATGTTTAGAAAACGGCTGTAAATTAGTTTCAAGAAACTTCATTGTTTCTAATTTTATTTGGTCACTATTGTTTCGACAATTTTTATGAAGTTCAAAAATAAGACTGTCAAATTCATCAACGTGTATATTTTTTCGTAGATTTGTTATGTCCCGCAAGAATCGGAAAAAAATTATAATTTCCCGACGAAGCGGATCCATTTACGTTTATAGCACTCGATTTCATTTGACATGACATTTGGTCGAAATATCGTGCAACCTTTATAAAATATTAAAACCGACATCACCAATTGAACCTGGATAAATTCCAAGAATATATATAAATAAATTGAAGACGAATATAATTTGCAATGCAAGTGGCAGCTGAAAATCCGGAAGCGTAGAGCTGCGGTTCTACGTGAATTCATTCCTGCGCACTTCTATACATTTCTTGTACTACGTCCACGGATGACTTTAAATAAGGATTGTAAATGACAACCTGTAGATATAACTCGGTGACCCATTACCTGGAATACTGTGAACCCATCGGCGCGTTAAATGTCTCGAATTAAGTGACTTAATTATAGACCGAAGCTTCTATCTTGAGAGCCTAAGGTCGAATGGTGTTTCATTCTAGCGGTGTGTTATCTTAGAATCCAGAAATAGCGACCGTCGGTGCTGTGCGCCGGCATTAATAATCGGTGGTGAGCTTGTGGATTGGGAAAATAAATCCAACAACGTTCGTCCCGGGAGAGTATCGAACATTACACATTAGTTCATTCCAAGCGACGCGTCACGTTCTTGCCACGTGCTTCAGTGTCAAAATGCCAAACATGCGGCGATACGCGAATATGACAATTCGCATCAGTGTTTTATCTGTTGCCAAATCGAATTAACGGGTCGGGTCGCTCGATCCCGGCTTTCCCTATTCTGTTTCGTTCGATATATCTTCTCCGCCGCCGTTATCACCTAATAATATGTATTAAATTAAATGTTGTTGATGCCTTTATATTCAATCACCCTCGGTCGCGACAAAAGAAGCTGCTTTTGCGACGGCCAGGCGACTGAACTTCGATCGAGAATAATATCTCTGAATTATAAAATACATTCGAGTATGTACGATTTATCTGATGGTTATATATAGGTATTCCCGAGTATACGAATCAGGTCGTTCCTCCGCCGAGCTGTTAGTCACGATAATTAACGTACTTCTTTATTTTCATTGCAGCGCAGAGACGAAGCACACGGTTGCACCGATAAGGGCCCGGAGGATATACACTGCAGTTGCAAAGCAGGGACTACCCCCGAGATGTTTTTCCTCAGACACAAACACGAGATATAGGTAGATCCTGCTTATGCACATCGAACACAACAATCGTCCAAGTGTTCGAGGATATAAAAAAAAAAAACGCGGTAGCGACGAGACGCCGTGGAATATATTATAGGTATGCACTTAACTCGCGAGAAAATGCTATTCATATGCTCCGAGGCTTTTGATCCCATATTCCACCAGCGCACAATGTATAAATATCGTTATTACATGTATCTATAAATAGCTCGATTAGCGCGAAAATGATGCACTTGGAGGATGGGGTTACAGTTACTCAGAGTCTCGGGATCCGCACAATCAAGGACATTCACTCTGGCAATTAGTCGAGCGGTGTGCTCTCGACGCCGAGTCATCGGGCCGAGTTCACCGACGGGTTCATCGCTAGTTCATTTATTATAGTTGCCATTTGTACTTTGGAAATTGTGTGTTTTTTTTTTTTTTTGGATTTTTAATTAATCAAAGTGTTCTTTTATCTTTGTTGCGAGAAGCGCAATTGAGATGCACTAATGAGCTGAATCATTGAGGTGGATGCCCCAGTCGTTGGCCCAATAAGAGAGAGTCGAGGAAAAGCCGATTATAAAACATTGCGAAATCATTGCGCGAGACTGAGGATTTTTTTTTTCGTAATTAAAAGGATGCGTATGCACTTCGGATTCTTAAATCTCATTTTCAAGAAGGATATTAACACGAATTCGTTGAACAACCGGATGGAGGTAATTTTATTAATTGATAGGCACAAATGATTCTTGCAATTTTGTGTCCCAAATTTTTCGTTTAATCGTATATGAGCGTAAATTGATTTCACGGTGTCCGGGCACCATCCATCGTTTTGCGCTCATAATTTCACACGCGTTTGCAACTGCGAGAAAAACGCACATACACCCACTTCTAACGAGGAAGAGAAAATCGGCGCCAAGTGCGCGGCAGATTGATGTATCGATGAAGTCAGACAGTAGATCTGCGTTATCGAGAAGCACGTGCCTATTTTTTCTTTCACAAGTATTATGTATATAGAAGATGCGGAATCACCGGCAGATATAGAAATCGAATGTTGCGCTGTATAAAACACAACGCGTTACTACTTTCGTTCGTTTAGCTTTTTGGTACTAAATTTATCACGATTCGGAGAAGCCACAACTGACCACCGTCGACCGACCGCGCGTCAATGAAAACTCTCGATTTCTCACACGCACAATTATACTATAGTACACGCAGGGATTACAATCGTTTACGCCATACGCAACGGACACACGAGCATCACGTGCCGTTATAAAATATAGTAAATACGTTATAGTAAACAAGCTACTTATCAATCAGCTGTCAGCATTTATTTTCGAGATTGCCTTTGAACTCCGTATATCCGCATTAACTGATTACGGATCTTAGTACATGGGGACTTATCTAGTACAGCCTTGCTCTTTTTTTATAACGATGATACAGTCGCTGAATTGTCAGCAAAGGCGTACAATAGTTTAGAATAATTATATAAACTGCCGATGATAGCAAAATTTGTTTTCGTATATAATAAAAATCGTTTTTCCTTACCACCTTAAATATTGTCAAAACCTTGCGAGAAATGAAATAAAATAAAAATTCTTTAAAATTCTTTAAAAAAATAAAAATTCTTTTGTACTGCTGTATTGAATATTCTGATTCAAGAGTTTTAGAAAATCATAATTTCCGAGATTAAAGCAGTTTCTAATAATTATAATTTTTCATTAATATTGCTCGAAAACTTGGCGCGAATTTTCCAGACCTTTTTATCGTACTTTTACCGTGACTGTACCGACAAAATATTCTTAACGAGCTGTAAGAGTTCTCCGCACCGAACATATTATCGTCGATGACCCAAGTACAGCTTCCCGTATCGTGTAAAAACAATGTTGTCGCGATTACGAAATCATAATTAATATCCAAACACGAAGCCGGCGCCTCTCTTGCTCGGTATATAGCCTCGGTCGGACTCTGTCGCGCCTCGGCAATGTTTATTACTGTATTCACGCCCGCGGTCTGCGAGGTTCGACCCCGATGGATTCGGACGTGTACCAGTCGTCGTCTTATCTTATCCCACGGATAAACGCAACTCCCTCGACGCCGCACGGTAATCGGTCAAGAGAATTCCTGTTTTTCTTTTTCTCTTCATACTTCGGCCTACAGCTGTTTACGTCGAATCGAGCCGTCTTCTATTGTAGAAACCATATAGGCGTGTACAGTGATTTTTCGTCGTGTTCGCGTTGGTGTACATTGGACGATAAGAGCGGGAGCCGCGGGTCTACGATAACCCCAACAGTCGCTCCTGACTGACTGGGGGTCACCGAGGAGACGGCACGCTTTTCTCCCCCCATACCCCCCATACCCCCCCCCCCCCCCTCATTCCCCCTGTTGCGTCTCGCTTTCGCTCTCGTGAAACATCGCGTGAACAAATGAGTCGTTTCTATTTTTGGAAAGGAAACTCGGGGCGTGCATGTTTTTCGAGGAAAAGATGCCTCGATTACGTGGAAGTGAGGACAAAAAAGGGAATAAGGTACACAAGGGTTTGTGGGTCTGGGCGCCGCCGCGCGCGATTTGTGGTGGCGGCGACGTCGGCGGGGGATTTATCAGTCAGCGTCGCAGACGAAGAAGAAACGAGGCGAGATGACGGAAGGAAGACGAGTCGCCCTCGGTCTGTTAAACCTCCTATTATTAGGCATTTCGAGCGATCCCAGACAGCACGTTGAAATAAGATGAATGATGTCGAGACCATTCAACGAGAAAACTGCTGCTGGCGCTAGGGGGAGAGAGAGACTTAAATAATTACGAGACGCGACAGAAACTTTCCATGTTTACGACGATGTCGGCGAGAGTTCCTTCTCGCACGAGTATTGCAATGATTGACGTGTACTGAATCGCGCGGTGATTGGATTCCGAAGGGGTCGGGTCGACGTTGTCTAAATTTTAATAAACCATCAAATAGAACCATCGGAAAATGTTTTACGAGTTATTGCAAATAATCTGCACGCAGCTGAACATTTTTTTCTAAACCACTTTTATCGACGTTTTGTAATATTCTACCGAAATAATTTATTTTCGAATCTACCGAAAAGTGATATTTCTATTTTACAAAGTTATGATCGATCGTTCTACTTTGTTGCCGTGCTACTTTGAAGTACGTTGCCCGAGATCGTAAAGAGAAAGTTCTTGTGTGCAATGAAACATTCTAATGGAAGTAGCAACGTGCATTTAGTGAAGTGGACTAACCAACATCGAGGACGGCTATCGTAGATTCAGGTGCAACTTCAGTTAGCCGCTTCAAATACGTCGACAACTGCTACCGATACGATTTCTCATACGGAGTGTGGATCACCGATCCGCGCAGCCGCTGCCGACCATTTGACAAAACAGGCGCTGCGGCGCCGAGAAAACGGTTTCGAACTTTTGTAGACAACTGCACTGAGAAAAATTAGTAGTGGTGATTACCAATCATTGGTTCGATCTACAAAAATATTGGTTGCAGTTACTAAAATATTGGTAGCCCTGACCAACGATTGGTCATCACAACTATTAATTTTTTTCAGTGTGTATTTCACGTCAAGGTTCGAACGAACGATATTCGACGGAACTGTCGACGTTACCCATCGCAAATAAACTTCGTCTTGGTCCGAAAGCCTCGGCCAATCACAGTGCGAATAAAACGGTGGCAATAACTGCGATATTTTGAGATTGTCGAGCCACGATCTTTTTAGAAGGGGGTTACGATGCTGGACAGTAAAGCTTAAGATTTCCATTGCTTATCGTGACTCTCGCGCTGTCAGTGTCCGTCACGATTCTCCGTAAGGTTGCAATTTTATGATCAAATATAATTTACAGGGCAGTTAAAGGCTGCTGCTGCACCAGACGGCTCGCGGGTTGGATGCATCGTGCGTGCAGCGAGGATAAGGAAAGTGCCGCACGCGGCTCCTCTTAGAGTCCGCCAATGAGCCGGCGTCAACGCGCCTGGAGAAAATCGAGAAAACGCGCGAGAGGAGCGAGACAGATCTGCGATATCCACTCGACGCAGAACTTCGCAGACGTTCCGCAAATAGCCACGTGTACGGTGTGTTCCACAATTTATGCGTTTCAGGACTGTTCCGGGGTGTCGTAAAATGTGGTACGAGCAACTCATGCGCGCTTTACCTTTCGCGAACTACGCCAAGGGCTATCTTTTCTCTGATCGCTCTATAGGCGAACCAATGCTGTTGGTCATTAATATCCATACGAGGTATATCGTCCGAACTTACATAAACGGTTTTTCCGAACGGTTCGCAGTCAACAAGTATTTCAATTGATCACGATGTTTGATTCGTTTACGTCCAGATCTGCAAGGGTCAGTTTGGTAAATCTGTGTTCAGTAATTCCTTTTTTTCGGCAATTTGTTTCCTCCTACATAAAAATACAACACAAACGGTTTAGGCGCATCGGAGTTTTTAGGATTAAATTTATTTCCTGAGTTCATAGTTTTCAAACTGAAAACTATGAACCCGTGAATGAGTACCGTATTGAAAATTTCAATACGGTACTCATGTGCAATGATTTTTTTATGGCCCACTTTATAAAAATAACCTCTGTATAGTGTAATAGTACTTTGTGATACAAGGGCGAGAAAGCGGCCATTACGCGCGGAGGTTAGGAAGCGGCGCACTCGCCAAATCGAGTGCTACAACGACACGAGGCGAAGCCGAGTGTTGTTTGTAGCACGAGAGGAGGCGAGTGCACTGCTTCCTAACCTCCGCGCGACGGCCGCTTTGTCGCCCATGTATCACATATTACTTTTTGTAACGAATGTCAACGTGATGTCGCACATCTTCGTGCCTGCAAAGCGTGCGTGAGATCATCTTGTAGATAGTTTCACGCACGCCAATGTGTGCGTGAAGTAATGTAGATAACTTCACGCACCAGATGGCGTACGTGAAATTATCTACGTTGACATGAGCATAATACGCGATCTCACGCACGCTTTGCGGGCACGAAATGTGCGACATTACGTGCATGAGTTACAAAAAAATATCTATGCTCCAGTGAGTAAGTCCACTGAACATGCCCGTGAAGTTTCGCACCTTCTGAAAATAGCCATCGGTTTATTCTTAGAGCAAGAAAATAAACTGTATATGTGCAAAAGTTTGGGATCCGAATTTTATCGTTCGACAAATAATTGATTGGCTCAATTCGACTAACTCTCTCCGTGCCAACAAGCCCCGGTCACCCCGTGTGTTGATCGCGGGCGTAGCGCGCCGTCTTCTCGGAAGTGTTTCACACATCCGCGAACGGTGAAAGAGATAATTCTATGGATGATGATGCGTAACATAACCGGCGCGCGATTTAATCGACAGTCGCAAATGTCATAACACTGAGAGAACGAGTCGTGGGGGTTGTGCATTCACATGACTTTGCATCGTGATCAAAGCGTGCGAACTTATGGATGTGTCCCATTGATTGAGCCGCGTATACAATCGAAAGACCAGGATGCAAAGCCAATGCAATAAATGCGTGTTGCACAATTTTGGTAATACGTTTCGTAATTTAATTTATATTATCAAGGACTAATGAGAATTTATTCTGTACGTTAGAGGTGACCTGCAATTCGATACCTTGGTCTTATCAATCCAACTCGCGATGTCCTTTCAGCTGCTACTTGATAAATATGAGACAGCAACAGCGGAGCTTATGTCTCTCTTTCTATATAATCATACCGTGCATAAGCATATCAATCCAAGACAATCTATTAATAACGCTTTTATTTAATCCTACGTCATCCGGGAAAAAAATATATACATCAATTTTCGGAACTGATCTCGGATTCTTTGCCTCGATTCAAGCCAACTAGGATCGATGATTACCTTACATTCCATGGTAATTTGTATTACATTTTGATTTTTATCTTGAATTCAATTCTTCACATTGACATTTCTTTTTAGCATTTTTTTTATTTCGTTGCACCGACTGATACAAAAAATAATATAAGGATTGTGGTCGAGTGAACGAACTATAAATTAAGAAAGCTAATGACGTCAATACAATACTTTTCTATTGCCGGATGTATTAATATAAAATCAATTTTTCGAGTCATTAGTCCGGTGCCTTTATTTAGCGATAATACGTTAATTGAAGTAGAAGTGATAAAAACAAGAGGGTGACCGCCACGGCGTTGAAATGCCCCACATTCATATGCACGTATATACGCGAGTTATATATATCGGAAGATAGTATAATACTAGCCGTCGTTGTTTCGTTGTCTCTCACTCATCTCACTCCCGCTTTGCCCTATGCACTTAATGCTTACGTTTTTTTTTAACGCTTGTTTACCCATCCAGCCGAGCTATGCTCTTCTGTGCAACGGTGTCATGAGTGGTCATGGCGTTTACGCGTGATCAACCGCAAGCCGTAAACAAGGTTTAGATAACCAAGTACTCTCGCCGCGAGATTGTCCAGTGGCGATGGGCTCGGTGCCAGAAACTTTGCCGCCTGAACGTGAAACTATGTACATGCGATCGATCACCCTCGCGATAATGGTTCATCTCTTTCTTGCCAACGGATTCCCCGCGGCTGGACAATGCAATTAGTTCATTTCTTGCCGCGCATGGGTCAGTCATCATTTTAGACCTTAAATAGGAGGTAAAAAGCTTTGAGAAAATTCCTGAGGCTCGAGTAGAGGCTTTGAAAAATGTGAGCGAAAATGTTGCGATGAAGTTCCGAAATGTATACCTATTTATTTTTGGTATAGAAATAATTTTAATGTTTCAATTTTTTAATAAAAAAAAATTTTTTGTTACACTTAATCACGTCGTTGGGCTCTATCCTTAATTTAGTCCAGTGTGCGAAAAAAGCGCCCGGACAAATAATCAATTAAAAATTATTTTTCGAATTCAGTGTTTAAGGTTCAGATCTTGATGTACTACACAATTCTCAAATTGTTTGCTTTTGCTACTGATATCCGACTCTGCAGATATAACTCGCTGCACAGAATCGGATATCAGATATATACGCGCATCCAATGTACACGGAACACGTGAATTTGCTCGACCAACCCGTTTCCTCACCCAATAAAAATAAAGTCTGGGAATCGAGTATCTCACGTTTCGAGGAAGCCTAGTATCAACCTTATCACGGAAGCGTTGGCTCGCTGGATGAGTAGTCTTTTCGGGAATTCACTGGTGGACAAGATTTCGAGGAATAAAAACCGCATGAGATGAGAGTTTAAAAATATTTTTTGTTTACAGGTTTACTTCGGTTGGATCCATTTATGGCATCATCCGTTTCTCAACGCGAGCACCAGAGCCTTCGGATTTTCGTCTTGTATCGCTGACCTGCATCTGTTTACGGCATTCGCGGACGCTCTTCCGACTGAAAGAAGAACCCATATAAATCATTGTTTTTTTAACGGATAATAAAACGATTAGTGTATTTTTTTTATATTATTTTTATTTAATTGGCTCACCGCGGAGCCGAGAGGCGTTCCGCACTCCGACGTTCAGTTGTTTCAACGCTATTGTCATCTCTTTGCTGCTATTCATGCGGATTTCATGTTCCCTCATGAGATCCCCATTCACGGTTTGCAACTGTTGCAGTCTTCGTTTCATACCGTCCACGTCTTCGAGTATTCGGGCGTCTTCCAACCGTACGACGAGATTCTTCAAAAGAGACGAACCTCCGGCAGTATCAGCCTGAAGTCTGGTTTCCACTTCGCGTAATCCTGGTAATCGAGGAGATTTTTCTTGTAATTAGCGTCGCATGTAAAATTATTCATGATTTGAAATTAAAATCATTGTCCAACTGACCGCAATTGCTATATATCGTGAAAAATAGATTCAACGGACGTTCCTTTTCTGACGAAAAAATTGAACAAACCTTTGACTCGTTCGAGTGCCTCAGTCAATTTGAGTTCCTCGTCGGGAAATCGCGCTTCCGAGCCCAACTCACGAATTCCCAAGTAAGAAGCCAGAGACTGTATAACATCGCCGGCGAACGAAGGATCCTGAGTCAGGACACTCGCTTTTCCGGCGCTGTTGGCTCTGATGCAGTGAATCCCGTTGTCCCGCAGGCAGCGAAGCCAGATCTCGATGAAACCAGCCTTCGGGCCGTCCTCCGCGACCTCGAGATCATCGTCGAGCAGCAAACTCTGATTGAGCCACAGCGCGATCCTCTGTGGCCGTTCGGCCACTTCGAACACGACGCCGCAGTCCTTCGTGACCCCTTGCAATTCTTCGGGCTGAGCGACGACCTCGTACATGCAGAATTGCGGCAACTGGCGACTCAACTCGAAGACCTGCATGACCCGACAATATTACATTGAGAAATAGTCGTCAAATAATTGAGAAACTTTTTTCAAAGTTTTCGCAGATTTTTTTTTGTCGTTCCCTAGCAATCACGATAACTTTTATTTTTACCGAAAAACACTGTCAAAGTGACGATAAAAATAACGCTCAATAGAAGTTGTTTTTTGCACAGAAGAAACTTTCGAAATGATCAAAATGACCGTCGAAATAACCAAACCCACAAATCTTACAGTTGCTTTTTCGTCAGCAGAACCAATAACTTACCGTCATGATGACCCTTTTGACGGCAAGGTTGTTTTGACGGTAAGATATTGGTTCTAGCAACGAAAATGTAACTATCACATTTTTTTGTTTCGTCATTTCGAAGGTCATTTTCACAATTACCGAAAGTTACTTCTGTGCAAAAAACAACTTCTGTTGAGCGTTATTTTTATAGTCACTTTGAAAGTCGTCGTGATTGCTAGGTTTGTTACCTGAAGTAAATCGGCACCCGGTGGACCGACACAGACTTTCACATGAATATCCACGGTTCCATTCTTCGGCGGTTTCAGCTCGATCTCGAGTTCGCCCGTCGGCTTCGCGGGATGCGAGACAAGATTCTCGTCGTCGAAGACACCATCGGCGAACACGATGGCACAGTGGATGAGGAGCCCGGGACCGGAAGCCAGGGCAAGCCTGGCAGCGCCGCGCGAAGCGAATAGACTGACGGCTAATCTTGTGCCCAAATATCCGCTAGCAAAAGGCACATTCTTTTGCCGAAGTTCGACCTGCAGCGCCTGCTTTTTGGCAAATAAATTTCGCATCGCTTCGCCCGGTTCCGGTGACTCCATTATGGTGCCCGGCGCATACCCTCGAACTACAATTATAAAGACATACTATTTGTACTTTGCCCATATTTTGTTATTACTTAAAAATATTAAAGTTTATGTTTTACCTTCTCCGCTTATCGAAACTATCACAAGATCCGCTCGACCAGTGCGTCTGTAGTCGGCCTCGACGATGCCAGCGATTCCAGCGCTCAATTGTATCTTGAATATTGGTTCACCGGTGATGGTCGATCTGGCATTGACTTTGCCGCTGCTCCAACCGGTCACCAATTCTATGACACCGTCGCCGTTTACGTCGAAACATCTCATCGAGACAATTCGGTGCTTTGACTGAAAATTTCGTCAAACAATGTCAAATGTTTCACGAATTTTCCCAGGAAATTCGAATTCTTGCGATTTATTTTTAATACTTTAACTCTCCATAATCTTCGGTCAGCCTCGTAAACACCAACTGTACCGTTGCTCAGAGCGTACGCAAATTGTCCTCCTGGAAGTGGCGTCAGCGCTGTAACTGATGCAGCCTCTTTCATTTCCCACAGAACAGAGTCACCCTTTTGGACTTTGATCTCAAAATCTTCGCTACCAGTGAGCAACTGTCCACAGTGTCGAATAAATTGATTAATTGCTTTTGGTTGATTTTGGAAAAATAAAATCGGCAAACCTCGTTCGCCTTTTATATCGCAAACCTCGTTCTCTCCATCTCCGTCGAAATCGAATATGGCGATCGATTTTACGAAATCACCCATCACTGTCCAGAACACTTCGGTGCCCTGCGCGTCCAGAATAGTGACGGAACAATTTCCACCTATAACCGCTACCAAATTCGGCAACCATCCGAGTTTTCCAATAGCAATGCAGTGCGCTCCGTCTGACATCTATTACAGAAAAACAATGAATTAAAATACACATATTTTTAACTAATATTGTGTCCACTACTTTATTCTTAATGATTTACTGAGATTATTATTAATTACTATCTGTTACAGATAGATACCTTATCTATAGGCGCGGTGCAACACTACACGCTGCAGTGCAAATATAAAACAGTACTTTTTTCAATAATTTATAACATAAAAGCATACATATATCATCAAGTAAAAATCAAGTACCTCTTTGTAAAAAAGATCGGCATTTTCTTCAACCTGATAAGCCAGCACATGAGTTTGAGTTCCGATCAAAAGAATGTCTCGTTCATCTTCGCCTAATCGACCCGTGCATAACGCAGTCACCTGTGCATAGCACAATTATTAGTCAACAAATCAACAGTCAACTAGTGCCAGCGAATCAATGAATCCCGAATGAAGCCGAGAATTCTCGAAAACAGTTTTCACCTGTCTGCCAATTTGAAGCTCGGCGAGTTCCCCGCTCCAGGCCAATCTACCTTCCAATTGCTCATGTCCGGCCTCCGCGGTTTTGGCCGACGGCTGCCGATGCGGGCTGTGCACGAGAACATTGCCCGATGACGTTGTCGCCACGAGACAAGCGTGCGAGCCATCGAACTTACCACAGACGACTAAACTTTGCTCAACTTTTCTCTGTAAATTCAACGAAAACGCGGCCATCACGTGCGCATTGTAACTAACGATTGTCCGGCTGCCTCACGATACTCGAGGCTACTACCCTCCACCCTTTTCTCCACCTGGTCTCAGGTGGAGAACGCTTCCCTCACCCTCGCCGACGAGCTATTGATTTTCTCGCCGACAAACTGCGACTTCCTGTCAAATGTTACTCATATCGATCGTTGCACTCGCATAAACTAGTCGGGTTTGCATTTTCTTTGTTACTTTTGCAGACGAGCAATGAAAAAAAACTCAAAGCTGCATTCGCTCTCAGCACACTTTATTTTAGCGGAATTATTACAAACATAAGGTGAGAGACCATTTGATCTCACACCGTATCGTGAATCGATCTTATGCGATTGACACACAACGTTCACAAGTTAAGATTTACATTTCAATATTTCAATTTGAAAAATCATTGTCTCTGAACACTGTTCCCACCGCCACCACCACCACCGCCTCCCGCGCCGGCTTCCGGGTTCGTCGCCGATGTAAGAACCACGAATATCAGTACTGGTACGATGTACATCCACTGGAAAAATAATGTACGCAACGGAAATAAGAAAGAATAAAGGTTTTGTGAGGAATCTTTGAAAATTCGCGTATTACGGTGAAATGTTTTGTAAATAAAAATGTGCATTTCATCAGCTGCGATCCAACATCTCGAAATAAAACTGTATGCAAGACTCATGCCCCGAATTCCTGTGATTCTGTTTCAAGTATTGTAGCAATTAATTTATATTTCAATCAATTCGATTCTTTTGCTCGATCCAGGTTGTTGAAATGTATTTCCTGTTGAGAGAATTCCTTACGTATTTTGCGAGGAATGATCGGTTGTCCTTAGTCTCTCCACGCTCACGCGCTTCCTTTTCTCTTTCGAGCTTGTAGATGTACGAGGCCGTGTCTGGCACAGGACCTCCGTCGGGGAGTTTGATTTGTACGCTGGTAGTCCACATATTGGTAGTAGGCTCATCTAGACTGCAGGGACCTGGCGAAACTTGAGTAATTGATACAGGCTCGCCATCGGTATCCACCCACACAGTCAAGATATCTTCCAAGTCTGTGCCTAGTAGATGACACTGTGGTGAAAAAAATAGGAGTAACATTAGTATCAAGTTATGTTTTCCAGGTTCCCATATATATTCAATTAAGTTAATTCACACATTTTTTCTAGTCTTCATATATTTATAATTTCCATTGCATAGATTTCATGCATCGTAAGATATCACGTATAAAGATTTATCCTGCAGACTTGAGAAATTAATTGAATGAAATCTGACAAAACTAGACAGTTGTATCTCATTTATTTACCGCTGGTACAGAAGTCAGGAATGTTGTTTCACCGCTGGAAGAACTGCGGGTGGTAATTTTCAGGCGATATTTGCTATTCTGCTCCGCCAAAAGCTTGAGTCTATCGAGCTGAGCATCTTTAAGCCCCACTTGGCCGAGCGAGGATGCGCCGTTGCGTATACTTGATATTGTGATGTTACCTCTTTCCTCAAATATTGGGATTGGATCGTCGTTAAGCGCGTGCCACAATCTGAGCTGGAGCCAGCCGTCGTAGTCCAATCGATTCAGGTCGCTCTGTTCGATTTAGAAAAAAATGTATAATTATTTTTATATTGCGAGGGAGTATTTTTCATTAATCATTATCGGTTATACGCACCCCAGCAACTAAGGAGCACAGCCCAATCACCGCGTAAAAAGCCACGTACGACAGGTTCATTTTTAATAAATGATATCTATCGTTTTTTCCACAATAATATGCAATAAATAATATTCGTTTAAATTGCGGATCTCATAGTGTTATGTATAACACCTGTAATTCACAACCTATCTCAGCTTCTCATATTTATCGAAAGGAAAATCGAGCGGCGTTTGTGACTTAACTATTTTCAGACATTTTTACACGTCTGACTTATAAATTGGTTGAGCAGGTTAACTTTTGGTTCGGTTCGGTTTGATTGGGCGCTGACTCTAGTAGTTTGCTTTCAGGTTAGGCTAGGTTTTTGAGGCGTCAGTGCTGCCGTTCAAATTGCGCTGCTCGATGGTTCAGGGACGTTTATTATCGACCGATGGTTCATTAGAGCATAATCATAGCAGCATAAGCAACGAGAGTTGCAGGATTTCCATTAGACTCAGTGAAAATCGAAGAATTCAAAAGAGTTTAATGTTGTAAATAAAAATTCTTTTTTGTCGTATAGAAATGCTTTATTTCTGTTTCTGGTGTAATTTGTAATTGCCTGCATAGACGGTGCTGCCGTTTTCCAGCAGTTTTCCTTTTCCGTTACGAGCGCGAACAGTTCTCCGGCGGCAGTTTGCGTCGCAAAAGTGACGCTCGTGACGCTTATATTGGCACAATTTTATTATTGAACTTCTCAATTCCATTGTGAATGTGAACAGCACAAAAAACGAGAGACAAAGTAAGTACACTCAAATGTCCCGTTAATTGATTTTATCGTAAATCAATTGAGACATTTGAGACCGGTATTATTTTTTGAGGTTATATTTACGTACCAATAAAGGAGCTGTCTTTACGACTGTGTCTCTTCGTCCGGTAATCGGACGAATAATTGTTCTGTATATATCTTAATATATTCAATGTAATTTACCCAGATGGACGACACAGATCCAACTAGCGTCATCCAAATGATAAAAGATCTAAAATCCACGACTGGTAGTTATCGTCGCAACAGTGGAGTTTCTCTCAGACTCTCTGGCGCCGGAATTCCCATGACGCTGATGGAGGATGACACCGAATGCAACACACCGCTGAAACGGAAGCGACTAGACGAGTCGGGGAATTCTACCATCAATTCGACTCTGAACAAAACGGGATCCGATTCGGTACCGGGCAGTCCTTGGGAATGGAGAAGGCTGAAGGGAGAAGTGGTTTCCCTGCGAACCAGGCTTTCGCACCAGGAGGCTACGGTTCAGCAGTTGCACAAGATAAGACGACAGATGGAGGAGGTTTTTGAGAAGGAGAAAAGTGGCCTGGAGCTGCAGGCTGAAATGGACAAACAGACGATCAAACAATTGGAAGCGCGGCTCGACGTAGCCAGGAGAAATGTCCAAGAGGCGTCGCAGGCTCAGGCGCTAGCCGAAAAGGATTTGTCGCTCATGCGTTCCAAGTTAGAACATAAAATTGTTTCCCTGATGAACGAAAACGCCCGACTTATCGAGAATCACCGACACTCGACTGCAGGGGAAAGTTGTATCGTGCCAACGCTGAAAGATTCTCAGGAGGACGTTACCGAGTTGCGGATGAAATACGAGGCAGCGGAGGGTCGGATAGCGGAGCTCGAGGAAAAGTTAAAGGAAAGTCGCGCCGCGCAGCAGGACGCGGAACTGCAGTGCGTCGAGCTGCAAAACGCGAGAATAAAGATCGAGGCATTGGAATCCGAGCGATCGCTTTGGGAAGAGGGCAAATTGTTGTCGTCGAGAGCGGCGCGAGCGAGCGATTTGGAGAGGGAGCTGCATTCAACGCGTGAGACATTAGCCGCGATGCGAGAATCCGTAAAAGGCAAATTGTTGCTCGAGGAAGAAATGTGCAATATGAGACAGCGACTGGAGCACATGGAGAAGGTGGAGGAACAAGTAGCTAGTCTTGAGACTTGTCGCGCGGAGCTTTTGCGAAAACTTGCGGAATACGAGTCGATTGGGTTCGGTGGTGATGCCGCGGCTTTGCGACGAGAGCTGAAACGTCTGCAGCAGTCGGAAGCTATTCTCACCTCGGAAGAAGGTCAGCTTCGTTCGAAAATTGGCGCCATGCAGAGGGAGAATCACACTGTGACGATGAAGTATGAAGAAGCGAAAAAAATAGCCACGGAAATGACCACGTCGACCGAGAGGCTCAATAAACTGGTCAGCAGACTGCAGAAGAAGATGATTCTCGTTACTAGGGAAAGGGACAGCTATAGACAACAGCTCGATTTGTATGAGAAAGAAATCACGACTGTCGAAGGCAACAGTGCGGCTACTGAGAGAATTCCGGCCCTGGAGCGAGCTCTCGAGGGATACAGGTGAGAAACGATTGATAGAATTTCTCTGACCGTGTTTCTCTGACCTTATTTATTTCAATATCGATTAGTCAGCAAGTTTGTCCATAGAATAAATTTGGCCTCTCTTAAAATCTTTAAGTTAATGTTCACCATTGTTTTTCCTACGGCTGCAAAAATGTTTTCATATCTTGTTTTCCTTGTTTTTCATTCAGAGACTTAGTCTCGAAACTCGAGGCCGATCTCGGAGTGACAGAGACAGGACTGGCTAAGAACGAGGTTCAGAAACTTCGCGACGAAGTAGAGAGACTAAAAGGTGAACTGGAGCATCGCGCGTTAAAGGGCGACTTTAATTGCAATGCTAGGGTGTTGCATTTTACGATGAACCCGGCGGCACTTGCGGCCCAACACGCCGAGGAAAAGCAACAGGCTTTGCTGCGTGAGGTGGAAGAGCTGCGAGCCAGAGTGCAGGTGGGAAGTGGCGGTTCCGTCGTCGGAGTATCTTCTCTTCACGCTCAAGGTACAGTCGCGCAAATTACAGCCAGTTTATAATTACATAATTATTTTATTTTTGGCTTTACTATTTTTTGGTGATTTAATTGCTCGTTTCATATTCAGAGATCGCGGAACTCAAGCAAACACATGAGATAAAGATAGCACGTTTGAAAGATGCCTTCAGACTATCTTCGCAAGAATATCGTCAGGCGTGCTATCAATTGTTCGGTTGGAGGGTCGACAGAATCAAGGAGGGAGAGTACAAGCTCTCTAGTCAGTACGCCGAATCGCCGGACGACTTTCTGTACTTCCACGTCGGCGAGGAAGACGTCGATCTACTGGAGACTGCTTTCTCGGCTACTCTGGGCAACCTTATCGAGCGTCACCTTCAGATACAGCACAGTGTGCCAATGTTTATTAACGCAGTGCAAACCGATTTATTCGCTCAACAGACAATGACGAACGTCGTGAGTTAAGAGCTGCAACAAAAACGTGTAAATGGAATTTTATTCTTATGGCTGGATACGCAAGCCAAGATGCTGAAGGTCTTTTCAAGAAGCGTTGCGATTCGTCTTAGATATAGTATAAGACCTGATCTTTGCATGTGTTTGCCGAAATAAATATTTACAATTTGCCAATAAAGTGAACCAAGCCTTTCAATTATACTTGTCTTTGAGTATTGACTGGACATGTACCTGTTGTCTGATTTAATAATAAATATAAGTTAGGTGATTATAGTGGTCCCGGAATTTCGAAACATTCAATATTCGGATATCGACTTTCCATCATAGAAGTTAAGCGGGTCGGTCGCATATGCTAAAATCAATTTTTAAGAGTGAACGGTCGCAGCTTAAATAGCTTCGGTTTCGCATACAGAAAGCTCAAGGTATATTTACTATTAGCCTAGTATCAGTAAAATGTTGTTAAAGATTCCCTATAATTGCTCCAACGTTTTATTAAAAAATACATGAATATGGAAATAATGATTTGAAACTAATAGAATTCGACAGCATACTTGGAAATTCCAAAGATACGTACAACGCGGAATCACGCTTCGCTGATTTCCAATTTTCGCATTTCCGAACGAAGAGCATTCGCCCGGGATTGCGATCAAAAGTTTCGTAACCGCGTTTCGCAGTGTGCGATTGGGGTACCCAGTATTTCTGGTAGGAGATCTCCGCGGTGGCCCGAAGGAGCCAGAGGAGACCCTTGTCAAATTCCTGAGCGTCCATCTGCGGTTTCACTGACTCTGAAAGGTCGATTCCGCACTCCGCTGGCTTCTGTCACAGAGCGATTCTGCCGCTCGCCGTTCGCGGGAATCTTCAACCTTTGTCTGACCAAGACCCCTGTAACTACGCAATAGGTCTGACCAAAGTCTCGCGATACGACTTCGCCCGGGCCTCGTGCTGTCAACAGTCTTTGCATGTAGCGCGCCTCGCCATCGCTATTCTATTGCCTGGCCGTATTTCTCGTTCTCGATGTGTTTAAATAGTCCGAACAACACGAAACGCTTCTCCCCTGGGCGCTCGCGCTAACCGTTACCACTTGTGAATTCGAGAATCGAACTTCTCGGCTGCTATGCGTCGTCCGACAAAGTCTCGGCTCGGCGAAACTCCGGGTCTCTTATCGAGTCAACTTCTCTCTATGAACCCTCTTCAACGTCAGGAGTGTCTCTTGCGGTCAACTTCCGCCGCGGTCGGCGTCTCCGACGTAGCAATTAAATTAAGTAGGTGCTTGTAATATTGGCATATTGTCTTCATTTTCCGTCCTCTTGGTCACAGGAAATGCACTGATTTCTTTTGCGTTCCGCCTGGCCGCTTTCTCTTCGTTGAAGAGTTTTCTTTCGATTGCAGAAAGAAAATCCCGATTATATTGATCGAAAGGAAAATGACACCCATTTTAGCAAAAATTGGGAAAACGTGAAAAATTGTTTTTCGCTGTTCGACCAAAATGTTTTTTTTTCTTTCAAAATCAACTAAAAAAGGGTTGTAACCAGTGTTTTCAGGGGTAGAATATGCGACTTGAGAATGATGGTATAGGTTAAAAGTCGATATTTTGAAAAAATAAATTTCGTGACCCCGATTTGGGCGGTTTTCGGCCCGGCGGCCAGATCTACGATTTCTGACAAACTGTTGGACAACATTTTTTTTTAAATCAACTAAACAAGGGTTTTTAGTTTAAAAATAAAAAAATCCATTCCGTGGGCTAAACAATTTTATTTGGGAAATTTAGCCCACGGAAAGGGACATTTTTTTTTTCTAACAAAATAAAAATTGTATTTATTCCTTTCTCTTTTCACTAAAGATTTTTTTGCCAGTCGCGTTTGGAAAAAAATTCACCTGTGGCAACTTCGAAGGTGAATTCCCACCCCGTTCCACCATTAATTAGTAGGACGTGCAAAAAACATAGAATCGAAGAAAACGAGGACTGTCACTCATCACAGTTTCCCTCTTTTGTGTCGCGTAGCTTTAAATTAATTCCCAGAGGTTCGGGAAGTAAGCCACGAGGCACCGGGATGGCCAAGGCGCGTGGATGAAAAAGTCCAGACACTTTGTAACTGACAATGAGCGTGGAACGAGGGTCCGGTCATGCTCCCTCTGTTGTCGCGCGACTCCGAGGGGTTGACTCAATAGGTTCGCAACGACTCTCCGGCGACACCGGAGATAACGCTCTCGGCGCGTGTGAGACTCGCCATCCTCGCCAAAGCACATTCGCAGCACGGACCGCGGCTAACTACATAATCACACTGATGCCCGAAGGACGCATTCCAGGAGGGAGACGACTTTTGGCCCCGGAGAACAGTGATAGCGAGTGAGGGAAACCGAGATCCCGAATCTACTGATAAATAATATCGCACCCTTGCGCCGGAGGCGAAACGAAAGGGTAAATACGAGTAAAATCGCCGCACCGAGAGAAAACTATTTAGTCGAAACTAACTGTATATTTACCCGATGCCAATACTGAGTTCAGTTGGCTCGTGTTTTTTTTTTTCTCGGCCGGTGAACGAGATGTCCCAGCTGCTAATATTTCGACGGTCAGCTCTGCACATTATTCTTCTTCCAGCGCCTCGAGGAAATAAATGAGGACGGTTCTCCCGGGTTTCAAGTCCTGATGAATCAGAGGGAAAACTGGTGCGACCGAACAGAAGTTGATAGGCTGTTCGGCCATCCCTCTGCAGTAAGATGTCTGGACGCGCCTCTTGTGACGAGACGATCGTGGATGCAATTTAGCACAATCCGTGATCTCGTATCTACTGATAAATTATGTCGTACGGTTGCGCTGGAGGCGAAGTGGGCGGGTGAATACGAATAGTCTCACCGCATCAGGACGAAAGTGATGCGGTGAGACTATTCTATCGAAGCCAACTCGATGGACTGTTCTATCGAAGCCAACGCCACATTCAGTTGGCTCAAGTTTAATATCGTTGTCCAGCGACGTGATATTTTTTCTCAGAAAATGATCCAACAGCAAACAAAATGATCCAACAGCCAAAACGAAAATGCATTGAGCCGATGGTCAGCCCAATGCATTTACTTTTTTTTTTCGTTTAGCGCCTCCAGGAAATAAATGAGCGAAAAGTGGAATCTCCAGGATGCCTCGACGAGCGCCAAAATGGAAAACGCAAGAGCAGCAGAAGAGAAGTTGATCAGCTGCTTAGCCACCCCTCGACGGATCCCCCGAACGAGCCACTTCTGACGAGACGATTGTGGCTACAATTTAGGACGATCGGGTCATCCACTCGTTCGAGTGTTCGAGGGAGGTTTGCTCGATACGTCTTTTCCGCCGAATGGGAATTGGTCTCCTCATGAGGACCGGCGACGATAGAATGAGGCCAACGAAGATACACGTATTAACGGGCAGCTGCACCGCGGGTAGACAGGTAGACTACCGCACCAACACCGACACGGACTCCTTGCCACGCTGGGCCATGGGCGGACTCAACTCGACGGAAACTCCTAACCCGAAACTCCATTATCCTTAATTATAATCGCATTTAATCGCAAACTCATCCCCCCTCAGGCTCTCCCTTTCCCTCTCTCTCTCGATCTTCTTCCCTCCGTCTCGCTTCCGAGTACCACCGTTGCCTCCGCATAGAGATAGTTGCACCTTGTCATAACCTCGCGGAAGTTGCTCTCGCTCTGCCTCGCCCTCCGAGCCCTCTTCCCTCCGGATCAACTTCCCATCTTCGTCGAGTGTCGCACCCGGTGCGTTCTCTTGTCTACCCAAATCCCAAACCACGGACTTTGATTATTATCAATCGGAAGTCTCGACTGGCTGTTACACCAGCAGCAGCAGCAGTTCGTGCATCAGCGGTTGTAGTTACGGGGAGAACATTGCAGTAGTCTATAATACACGGGGATGAGCGGGGGACGACGCTTCTCCGGTCTACTTTACGTATTAGGTACTAAGTACGCGGTACGTGCGCCAAGGGTGCCGCACGCTCGCGGGTTATTGAGTACGAACGTTCGCTCGACTGCAGTTATAGGATAGCGTTGCGCGATGGAGCATTTCGCGAGCTGCGTGATTCGAGCGGTGTAAACTCGTTCGCTTACGTAATGGATATATGTATAGTATAGAATATGGGGGGGGGGGGGGGGGGTGAAGAGCGAGAGAGACGGAGCGGAGGGTGCGGGAGGGAGGGAGAGAACGAAGGGTGAAGAGGAATGGATTTTAGTGGGTTGCTCGAGCCGCAAAGCCGCAGGATCCGAAAACTCGCTACGAGATCTCGTGAATATTCATCCGGAAAGAGTAGTGCGCGCTGTTGCGCGGGTCCTCGCGGTGACAAGGCACCGCGACATCGCGCTACACCAGAGCCCGTTCCCGCGGCTTCGTATTACGGGTAAAATTGTTTATCATACGAAATTTCGTATTATAATATTTAACGAGTGTGGACGTTTCGCGTTGGCGAGCAAACGAACGAACCGGTACGTATAGTACAATGCGTAGGTATGGAAGGGGGGTGGTAAAAGTTTTCTCGATCCCGAAATATTTTATCGTTCTCCCAGGTCGGAAGCGCTTATGCGCTTACTCGAGAAACTTTTCCACGGGAGAATTATGAACGCTCGCGTTGATGCTGCAGGTTTTCGTGGAGCACTGATTATTCCGAAAATACGATTCGTGTGGGAATAGCGCAATGATTGTTCGAGAGAAGGGTTGTGATTTCAGTTGAGCTCGAAAAAATTTCGTTATTTTTCACTCAGTGCCGAAGCACGGAAAAGTATCAGTGATATTCATGTAAATTTGCGCGTGTACAGTTACGAGCAATAACAACCTCGTAAACTAGTCAAATTCACAATGTGGAATATTTTTTTTCCCTACCGCTAAACTGGCCACATACTGAGCGTGCATATTCGGGTGGAAAATATCGGATTCCCGAGGGAAATGATTCATTACTTTTTGCGTGGTTACAAAATAGCGCTACTCATGCGTCTAGCACCGGGGAAAAATGATTGTATTCCAACGAGAAAAAGGAAAATGATTTTCACACTCGGTGAAAATCTCACTGTTCTCTACCGTCTGGCGCAGAATATTCATTTTTCGAGCCTTACAGCAGTTTTTTTTCACTACCAAAAAAATCTCGTAATTTAATTTAATATCTTGTAATTTAATTCTAGTAATTTAATCAAAGAAATTCGTAACCAAAGAAATTGGTTAAATTACTAGAATTACTAGACGCTATATTTCTCGGTGTATCGACCTACAAAATACGTCGATTTATATCGATTGCAACTTACACTCTGAAATACATGTTCAATCTCATATCGTACGGTGAGTTTTTTTGGTTACGCGAACAAAACTTCATATCAGCGCGACTAGTAGTTCCGCATTCGTGGGCAAAGCCAATGACCAGTAGTGCAGATCGCGGGACCAGGTAGGATAGGTAGCGGATCCTCTGCGGGCACACTGGCCCAGGAGAAGAAAGATAATCAATCGGGGTAAGGGTAAACTGATATCTTATCAAAGTTACCCCATCTTAACGTGAAAGTTCGCGGAGTTCGGCGAGCCAATAGCGGCGCGGTAGGATCCTACGCTTTCGTCTCTCTGCCGCACGCTCGTGGCTCTCGCAGCCTCCGGACTTCTGTGTGAAGCGTGCACAGAGTACTCGCACCTCGAAAGCTCCGGCGCCTCGGCGGCAACTTCCCTGCGCCGCCCGTATATAGCGCCGGTAACGCGAATGCAGGAGCCTCACCCCGGTGAACTTTGTCGATCAGAGTTGAAGACTTTCCGCGCTGCGCGCTGCTCCTCACCGCAGAAGCAAAAGCAGCATCATCAGTAGCTGAGGAGCTTATAGTATCCCTCCACTTTCAATGTACAGCGATACACCAGCCACCTTTCCACCGGTAATAGCTATATCCGTGTCTTATAGTGGCTTCGCCGCAAACATGTACTTATTCTAACAAGATCGACAGTATCCGTCATGAATATCCGACATGGCCGGAGCAAGACTTATCTCAGAATTTCTTAAGCATTGCAAACTTGTACATTTGATATTAGTCTTTGGAGTAAAAAAAACAGTTGTTGAACACTATTCCGGAAAAACCTGCTGCTATTGAAAACAAAGGTAAAAAAAAACATTCTTTGTATTGGCCAGCAAGATTGAATTTTTTTTTATGACTTAGACCTTTTCTACCAATCGAAATAAAATATACGTCGAAGTTCGTCATCCGAACACGAGTTAACCGACGATAAAAAGAAAAAGTAGAACTTTACATATTAAAAAAAATGGGAACTTATTTCTCGAATAAGGATAACATGAATTAAATACAAATCTTGCACAAGTATGTATCGCTTTTTGTACACGTAAGTATGACTGACTATATTAATCAGACATTGGCAGCAACCCATCAATTATGAACGAGCCCGGAATTGATCCAGTTAATCCAGGGCGACCCATCTCCCAGCGGGTCGACTTCTCTCGTTTTCCCGGCTCATGTCTCATTCAAGAGATAAGAGAAACCTCGACACGTTTCTACACCTGCAGGTTATTAACTCCGGAGTACAGGGTGGAAGATTTTTGGGGGGGGGTAGGGGGTGTCGGTGTGAGGTCGAGAGGCTCAAGGGTTGCCCGGTGTCTGTCTCGACGGGGCGAGCGAGCGAGAGAGGGAGACGTCGAGCCGCGGCGAGAGGGAAAAGTGGCGAGTTAGTTGAGCGTCTCGGTTGCTGGGTTAAAACCTTAGCCAGAGTTGCTTAGGTCTGGCACCGGGCAAAGTCGAAGCAGAGAACCAGCAGCAGCAGCAGAGGCAGCAGCAGCCGCAACAGTAGTGAAAACCAGTGGCGAGAAAGTAGCAAGGGGAGGATAATTATCTGTTTCTCGGGTCCATTACACCCAAGGGCGAACGAGTGGCGAGGAACGAGCTCGGGGTGGCGCGGGCGGTCACATAGCGAGTCGACGACTCGCTGGGGGGGAGTGAGGGGGAGTGAAGCGAGTGAGAACGCAAGAGTGAGAGGCAGCAAGGGAGGCCTGTGCTCCGCTTAGAACGTGACGGGAAATAAGAATGGGCCGAGTGGCGGGCGGAAATTACAGGGTCCGCGCACCATGGGGCTTAAGGGTATAGCATGAGCTTAGTGTGTGCCGGCGCGGAGTAGCTACCTAGACGCTTCCGCGGAAGATGAGAAAGAAAAGAAAAAAGAAAAAAGAGGAGGGAGAGAGAGAGAGGGAGAGAGTGAAAAACCGGAGGATGAAGAGGAGAAGAAGATGAAGAGAAAGCGCAGAGGGGTGTGATGGGTTGCCGGTAAGAGACTCGGACTCGGGGCGTCAGGATCGAGATTGCTGTACGTCGAGCTACTGTTATTCCTTTTCTTGCTGGACCTATGGTCCTCGCCAGCCTTTAACTTTCCTCCGGAGACCACCTGAGAAGCAGTCAACTGGCTTTCCTCCTCTTCCTCCTCTTCTTCCACCTTCGGACAGACAAACTCTTCCATTGGGATATATGTTGAGTGTCCGCCCCGAGAAAACGAGCGTCGTGTCGTGAATGTCAATTATTTGTAAGAAAAGGATAAGGATCGATGACTTCGTGGGAAGTAAGATCCACTGGAGCTTAGAACTGTGAGGAAAGGGTAGTGTCTACAGTAGAAATTATCTTGTTAGGCTATTGAACCCACGAAAAGACTTCGTGTAGTACTTAAAATGGACGTAGGCAAATGCAAATGATCGTATTCGAATGAAAAAAAAAATAAAATACATACCGTCAGATATAATTTTTTTTTAAGTAAAGACAGAGTTATTAAGCTTGAAGATTGTTTTATTTCTTTGGAATACAACATCTCTATTTGGTTTTATTTGAATGCTGGTTATGTCCTCGAATATATGACATTTTTCAGATACTGACACGTTTCCAATTCCTCAGAATACGTGTTCCGCGACTGTACTATTTTCGGACCAATTGCACGGCCCTGCACAGCTATAAGCGGAAAAGAGAATAGTAGAGAAAAGCATTTCTAGGGTCGAGCAGGCATGAGGCTCATCCCCCGGACCGACGATCCACTC
Organism: Itoplectis maculator; assembly: GCA_964034905.1. Lineage (NCBI taxonomy): Eukaryota > Metazoa > Arthropoda > Insecta > Hymenoptera > Ichneumonidae > Itoplectis > Itoplectis maculator. Next base: position 14,325,288 of record OZ035852.1, on the reverse strand, counting down.
AGGATGTTCACGAGAGCCAGGAGAACTGGTAAGAAAATTCCTGACTCGATTATCATCCGAGCGGTGGGTGACCCTGCGGAATTCAGAACGAATATAAAGAGCTGTAAGGTTGGAAAGATGAGAAGACTTAAAAAAAAAAGAGAGAGAGAGAGAACCAAGCAGACCGCCTTTCGAGCTAGCGGTGCAAGCCAAACTTCCCTCCTTCCTCGCGGAGTGTACGTATGCCGAGCGCAGTTCGGTGCCGATTCATCAAAAGAGGGATGTAGTATACCTTCTCTAGCGTCTGAACGCTTCAGACTACCCGGTGCTGCGGTCTATGGGAGAACGAGAGAGAGAAAAGAATAAAGTAGAGGGAGATGCGCGCAGTGTAGAACGAGGGCGCGAGAAAACGCGCGAAAGAAGAATCGCTTCTCCGGCCTTTTCCATCCCTTCCCTCGACCTTCCAGGCTGCCTCCTGCCTTCTCTCGTTCGCTTCTCTTTGCTCCTCTCCCCCTGTCACCCCTGTCTCCTGCTTGTGCGAGCGTTTTTTTCAGCCACTGAAGAGGTTTCCCGGAGATTGGACCCTGTCACCAAGCCAAGGAACTATCATTCTCCGGCTACGTGCTTCACTCCTTTAAACTATAACACCTGTATAGTGAAGAGAGAGAAGGATAGAGAGCAAAAGAGTTGACGAACATGTACACATGCACAGCAGAGGTACCCACGTATACTTGACGTTCATACACCGGATAGAAGCATCGGAGCACGTTCGATAGCAATCGCAGCCACTTTCCTCTCGTTGACGTCGTTGTCGTCCCATGGCGCTCCGCAGCACCGCTGCCGCGAATCTGGCGAGCTAGCTATGCGATATACTCGGGATTCTCGAGCTACCGGCTCTGTAAGTATTCTCGGGCCGGCGACGAAGACTAAACTTCCGAAGTTCGCTCGAGTAAACGGCTATCTCAACGCAATCAATCCTTCGCTGGCTTTCGTGGAAATGCTACGACGTAGTTGCCGCCTTAACGCATGAACATGTAGGGCCGGGTTATGGTTTTAGGAGGAAAGCTCGGGGGCACGGGGAAAGTTAGTCGAAAGTTATTTAATTAGGTGTTTCCCGGAATCGAACTTGAGGAATTAACGATGTCGAGAGGGTTATTAAAGTGACGTTTTGGGATACCCCTCGTGTGATATGTAACTTGCTCGTAATTTATCCCAAATGCAGGAGTAGTTACTAAATCTAGTCACTTTATATTTTACAAACTCAACGTTTCTTAATTCCTATTGTTTTATTATTATTATTAAAATAATTAAATAGGACAATATCAAGGTTACTAGATTTTTATAATACTATTCCGCGACTCACAATTATTGCCGCTTTGAATAATTACTATATACTTATTTTTTGTAGGTCTTCTCAGATTAGTCTCTGCTTGTAAAAGATAAGTAATAGCTTCATTTAGATAATCCCCCTAATTTTTTTTATGCTCGGTTTACTAAAACTCTAAAATGTCTCTAAAATTCGTAACTCTAAAATTCTGAAATGTGGGATCGCAATTGAATAATTCATGCAAGATATCAGATCTGTTATCAACCGATTGTTTCGAGCGCTTACATCGAGTTAAAAAAATACGGGTCCACATATGCCGCAGCTTTGAAAAGACGAGGGATCTACCAAATGTTTATGCGTCTCGTCGTCTGCGTCGATATCGACAAGTCCGTAGGAGATAACATGTTTTTTGTAGCCGGTAGCGGATAGTACCCCAGGCTCACTTTTACTACACTACGAAGGTAAATGGCGATTGCATGACGAAGAACCTTAAAGACACGACTCTGGGCGCAGGAAGACACTCGCGTGTCCAATGGTGCTTTGCCAGAACTACGCTCCCTTTTGCCTTCTCTATCTTTTGTGAGCGGTCTTCCTGCGCTTGTCTCTCGTGCCCACTTCTTCCTTACAGCACGGTTTATAAGGGGTATAACTATAGTGCCACTACCCACGCGTTGATGTCTACGTCTTACCTGTGCTCCACGTAACCACTTAGCGATAGGAGTAGCATCTAATACGGAAGAGACCCGAAGCAATTAACCATCCTTTTTTACTGTCACTTCAATAATAATAAAAAAGAAACCTCTAACTTTCACAATATTGCACAAATCTTTTCTGATTCGTCCTTTATCCTTATTTTTATTTGTTCTTTTTATAACCAGTCGTTAACGCTGTGATATGGAAATGTTAAAAGAGAACGTCAAGCATATTTCCAACCGTGTTAATTTATTACCAAGTTGAAATGTTGGATCGCATCACTCTCTGCCCCGCTGTGACATATCGTGTGTATATACGGATCTCTCCCCAGAGGTTTACAACTCTGTTAAGGTAGGCCTCACACCCTCGGCACGGCACGTCGAGGCCTTCATTTTTCTCGAGCTCCAATGTCTCGTATTATTATTAGGAGAAAAAGGGGGAAAAAAGGCAGACGAAGTGGTATCCACCGTCACGATTCCGTCTAGGCTGTCGAAAGCGCCTCACTATCCACAGTTTGCGCAACCGGAAGGGGAATGGATATAGCAGATATACCCCTCGCGTCTCGACGGCCACCAATCAACGCAAAGATAAGTTATGGTCATAGTCGCGGCGCGCTGCCACTTCTCCCTCTACGAAGCCCCGGGGGATGTTACGGTGCCTAGACACGCAAAGTGGTCTTGCTAATAGAGGCGAGCTCGATATATCTCTACGCGATGATAGCCTACGCCAACGCGCACCTCCAGCGACTATGCGCTCCGTAGGGCCAGACCGGAGGTTCTTACCTTGGGAGACTACAATCTACTTCAAGACAAACACGATTAAACTATCCCTGCAAGCATGATACATCGGATCATCCAATTAAGTTTTGATTTCCATATAACTACGTAATCGCTTATTAATATCGTCACTGTTTGGATTATCTCGCATCCTTTTCACGAAATTTATTTGCGGCTATGGACATTCTCTATTGAATAGTGACTCGCCATTAATCACATATTATGAAAGCATAGACTGTAGAAATGGTACCGCAGATAAATACGTTGGAAATTGGATTTGAATTTGACTTTGATTGTTGTTTTTAACCGAACAAATAGCGAAAACTATTTTATCTATTCTGGTGTTTACATGAGAAAATGTGCGTTAGATTCACGAGACGATTTTAACCACCACAAATATTCAACACAAATGTCGTTGCACTATTTTGCAGTGTAATATATCGCAAGCTGCCTGCTGCTCATTTACTTGATAAACGTGTCTCGGTGTCTTTGCGACAGAAGCCATTCGGAAGCGTCTGCATTAACTCGCCCTTTTCCTGGGCTTACCTGCACGTTTATTTAACAACCTCATGCACACTGCATTGTTTAATCAAGCAAAGCTTTGAGATCCCGCGTTTCATCACGCAACAGTCGTAACATCCTCGAGCTACGTATTGTCTCTTAACGGCAACAAGATAGAATCGTCTCGGCGACTTTAAGTGCGATGACAAACGTCACGCGCAGAATCGTCGCACCAGACGCGGAGTCTGGCGTTGGTCGCGGCTGTCCCCGAAGAGCAAACAGCGAATTCGCTCGCTCGTGCTCCGTGGAACATCGTCGTTGATCGTTGGTTGCCGCTGCTGCTTCTTCTTCGCGACCGGCAGGAGTTCACCTTTCGCCCTCGGCGCGCAGGACACCGCGTCGGGATAAGAGGTTGCTTTTAAGGACATAAAATACGTACAGCCGTTTACCTTCGCGTAGTACAGCCCCGTTTACGTCCTCGTGTACTTTTCTCCTCGCGGGACACCCGTCTGTGCTCGTCGTAAAACCTCGCGATCCTTGCGATCGATACGCTCGGAATGCAGCGAGAGCCGTACCTACTACCGAGAAAGCTATATGCCCAGAAGCTTCGTCTCTGGTTCATGAAGAGCCTTCCCCATCTTCCCTGAGCTCCCTTTCTCAGGGCCACCACCCTTCCTGCCATCTCGCGTGTTTCGCGTAGATAGCGATATTATGCTCGAGCACTTAGTGCCTCTCTCTCCTCCTCTGTCTTCCCCCCTTCGTCGGTCTCTCTGTCTTCCTCTGTATTTTCTTGAGCCTATCCTCAGTCTCGTGGGCTGCGACAAAATATTCGATATTGGAAGATCCTCGTTTCCGTATTTTTACCTTTTTTTGTCTCTTCCTCTTTCTCTGTCGCCGTTTCTCCGCTGCTTCTCGTGACGCTCCCTGGTGACTCCTTCTTCCGCCCGGATTATAATTAAGGTCGCGTATCTCGCCGCAGCTATCGTCCGCCCCCCTCCTCCCACTCCTCCCGAGACGTTCCTGTTGAGCTCAGCGAGTCCGCGACTACAGCCGGAAAAGTTGAGCTTTCTCTTTGGCGGCTGAAAAGCTTCCACGAAGATTCCGCCCGACGAGCTCACGGGTCAATGGTCTTCGGGTGGCTTACAAGTCGGTGATAAAGTGGTATATTGATATTGAAAGAGCATCTTATCCAACATGGCGAATGCCGCGGAGTCGCGGGACCGCGGGAAGCGTCGTAAAAAGAGCATCAGCATACATCAAGAAATGTAGCTCTCGTAATCCTGAGTGAAAAAAAAAGGTATATGAAAAGGCATTCCGACCCATTAGGGTTTCACGAGAGAAGCGAGAGAGATCCGCGACTTGTGTACTTTATTATTTTATTTGGTTCGCCTGGTATCAAACGGCTTTTCGTCGTCGTCGTCTTCTTCGTCGTCGTCGTCGTCGTCGACGTCGTCGTCCAAATGAATTCAAATCGAGAATGTCGAGAGGCGTTGGAAAAAATACGCCTTGGGTGTGTGCGTAGGGGTTGCTAACAAAAGCTCGAAAAAAACTCGCTTTCTCTTGATTTTCACCCTTAAATTTGACAAATTAACGTCGGGGGAGGAGTAATCTCGGGTCGCCCAAGATCGTTGGACTTGATAAAAGCGTCAGATAGCAGATGGGGCGAGAGCGAGGGCGAGGGTCGGGAAGCGCGGGGGGGGGGGGGGGGAGGGGTAGATATAAGGAACGGCGAAGGGGTTCGCCTGGTAGAAAATGAGGACGTTGCTCGGGCGGGGCACATCCGGGACCAGGATGAGCAATATTAAATATAAACAGGAGTCGAGCCGGGTAGTGCCAAAGCCAGCCCCCGGCTTCGGGGTAACTCGTCCTACATCGCCTCCACGAGATGCGGGAGTAGCGCGGCGCGCAACATCGGCATTCACCCACTATGCTATAAGATACTGCTCCTCAGGCATCAACATGTAAAGGGGCGTAATTGGCAAGTTTTCTATGCAGCGAAGTGAACTATTTTGCTTCGTTTCACCGCCCTCCGGGCTATAACAGAAAACTCCGGCCTTCGGAGGATGAAAAAAACTCGCAGAATGGCTTGTGCTGAAAACTGTTAAGAAGGTGACAAATAGTTACCGCAGGTCAGTGGACGAAACCGTTGAAAGGAGTAATGGAAATTAAATGAAATCATTAATTAATTAATTTTGTTTTCTTCGGCCAGTATACAACTGGCCGCCTTTTCAGCGTGACAAATTCTCAGAATGTTTCGCTTTAACATAGATAAGAACATGACGAATGGTTATCGAATGGCATCGCTGTTTTACTTATTCCAGTCGGCGATATCGTTGAACGACACAAATGAAAGTCAATTATTGAGTCGACTCTTTCATTGACATTTGTCTGTAATACGTCGGAACGATAAAATAATCACGCAATGACTTCCTACTTTATCCCACGTTGATACCTTAACTTATAATACCGACCACTTTAAAGTGTTATTTGATGGCCCTGAATCGAAGTTATTTACAGTGCACAGCTTTTAAGGCAGAAAACTTGAATGATTAAAGTGTAATACATTTCTAATGATAACAAAAATATTTTCTGTTCCGGGGTAGGAACGCGAAAGGATGAAAAAAGACAAACAAAGACGGTGGAAAGTGTGGGAAAGTAGAAGAACGTTTATGAGGATCGCGAGTGGTGCGGTGACCTGGTGCAGCGGTGGCTGAGTGTTGGCGTTATTCTATACGGCGTGAAAGCGTACAGTGGCTGCACGGTTGCGCTATACGGTGCGCTACCTAGCAAATGTATTGCTTCTTGTGGGCTCGGGGCTAAGTAAAGAAGTCCGCGGGGACCGCGGGGACCCTGTTCGCCGGCCCGTTGAATATTTAATTCCATTCGTGGCGCGACGGTGGGAGGATTCCTTTAAAACGCGCATTTTATGAATGATTGAGCAACGAAAGTCCCCGGCACACGAGGCTTGGCGAGCTGCTCTCTCTGCTCTACTTCCAGGAGTCATGGGGGGGTTTTCATCGGTTGCATCTTCGCCCGTGAGAAAGCTTCGGATGCTTCTAGGGCTAGGACAGGCCTCTCAAGATTCAAGTGTACACATAACACCTGAGCTGCATTCGGTTTTCTCTCCGAGAAACACAACCGAATATTCATCTGACGCTGGAGGTGGTTGAGTTTTGAATTTAAGGCTGGAAATTGATATTTCATCAATTGCTAAAGAAAAGACTTCATATACTAAATGAACAAACGGAATGTTGTGTAGCTATACCAAAATATGAATAACATTATATAATAGTATAACATAATAATGAATATTATGGTTTCTCAGAAATGTTCAATCCTGTTAAACGTTACACTGAGATCTTGGAATTCACTTTCACGTTCGCGTAGCCCCTGAGTTTTCCCGACTTCAGAGAGCAAGTAAGAAATTGATTCTCAGCTGAAAAGATGTCAGTCCTCCGCGTCGCATCCTCTAGAGAACTGAGAAAAGAGTAAAGCTAGGTCAGTGCTGCAGTTGTTGTTGATCGCGTGATTTGATCTTCAATGTAAACGGAGACCTTGGTCAGTGTGCGGCGAACCAAAGTCAAAGTCTCGGTTACCTATATCGGCCCTTCCAGCTGAGGCATTTATTCTTCTTTTTGATGTACGATCGAACAGAAAAGATTCGATGCAGTCGCGAGGCTCTCTAGTTCAGAGTACAAATCCACTGCTATTTCGTCCGACTTTTTGATCTCTCTATCCAAAGCTACGTGCTTTCCCCTTCCAGCACCTTCTAAGAATCTCGGATCTTCCGCTTTTACGCTTTCTCACTGGTTTCAACGCGGTACATCGCTGTGTAGTGGGTATTCCACGCCCAAACAATCGCTCTGGCAACCTTGATTTTTCTAAGTTATATTTGAAAATATAAATTCCGATGTATGAGTCGCATGTGAGAGAAAACTTAAAATTAGTAGTAACATTCTTTATTGCTTCAGATCCAAGATATTAATCGGCGAAATGAATGGGAAACCTGTCCCGGGCGATTGGTCGTGGAACGCCCGTTACGCGACATCTACTATGCGAATATCCACATAGAAACCGAGAACTCGAGGAGCCCGCGGATAGCGCCTCGCACCAGCCACGTAATATACCAACGGGAGTAATATATCATCGATTGTTTTCGCGAGCGCCAAGACCCCGTAAGAGATAAGGGTGGCTCCGGGCGACGATATATTCGCGATGCGAGGAGCCGGCTCGTGCGCCTTAGCCTTCCCCCGTTCTCTATAGCTTATACACACCCTGGTGCGCAGAGTCACGGGTAACCTTGCCGAGCCAAGAGAAAGCGCGTTAGCGAAGGACGGAATCGAAAAAAAAAAGAAAGAAAAGTGAGAGAGAGAGAGCGGATAGGAGCTGGGAATGACCTATCAGAATGAAAGGCAAGGAATGCAGAGGAAAAAGAGGACACTGAACGAGTTAGATGGTATGGAAGGTCTCAGGTCGGGCTGCCCGCTTCATATAGGATTTCATATGATATTTTTCGTAATATATTTCTTTTCTAAGAAGTTGAATTGAAGAAAGTGGTATTTTTTAATTATTGCATCAGATAGCCCATTTTACCCCGATTAACACATTTATCATTGCCGATAAAGCTTGACTCGGACCGCTCGGACCAACCTGTACGTTACTATTACATATCTACCCATAATAGGAAATTGGTATGCTAGCGTCGGCCTCGTGGTGATTGGCAGAGGCTACCACAGCATCCCTAATCGGAGTTAGCAGCCTCTGCCGTTTACCCCCTTCGCAGCTTCGTCCCCGTCGTTTATCCTTTCCCTCTCATTTCCATCGCTCGAGCGTTTCCGCATCTCCTCCCAGCATCGTTCCAGCATAGCCAGGGAATTTTATCCCCTGGATTGTCCCGGATTCTCGCTCCCTACTCCCTTCTCCCTCGTATTTTCTCTCTTTTTGTTCGTTCGAAAAACCGGTGGCGCACCTGACCCAACTACGACCTCGTCTGTGGCATCATGGCACATGGTTTTCCCGATAAAGGGAACGCCACGGATATTCTTCTCGGCGCGCTATTAATCCTCGTGCATCGCAGCACCCACCGCCCGACAATTTCTCTATCTTTCTCGCTTTCTTTCGCATTTTGTTTTTATGATTCCACTCCTTTTTTCAACGTTGTAACTTACCACTCTCTGTCAGTATTATGGATTCCACTCTCCTTGGTACCTATACTGCATACTATATACATGCAGTAGGCCACGTGGGTGGGGTACCATATATTCCAGTCACGTCTCCACGCGATATATTAATTTTGAATAACGAGAATTACACGCGACAAAAATATTCCTGCAGCCTCGTCGACGTCGTCATATATCCCTCGCTCTGCTGTGGGTCGCGCCCAAATATGATGGATATTTTACGCATCACCTCGGAATAGGAAATACAAAACATATATATTTAGGAGAAAAATCGAATTCAACGAAAAACCTAAATTCCATGCCGAGAATAAATAGACAATGATATTTTCATCGTCAATAAATCTTTTAAAGGGCTTTTCAATGGCATCATTTATTTTATCGTCGCTACAGGTTTCCCTATATTTTTATCTTATGGTTGGAGACTTCTTCGTTCATTTATGAAGCGAATGTATATTTTCCTTCCACTGTTTTCCAACTGAGAGGTGAATGCTATCATCAGCCAGATTATTTCTTTATTTATGCTATTTCTTAGGCTGGAGAAACTTTTATTTTTCTTTCGAAAAGCCCAACAGCGGACAAAAGTACCCTTTGTCCGACCTGTCGACGTCAACGACTACATTTACGCGCCGGGCTAGCCATTAAATGTCCGGGGGGTGGCGGTTGTTTCGTCGCGACCGACAAGGCGACTGGCTAACGAGGGGTTCTCGGATTATTGCGTGTCTGTTTGCGTTATTGCCCCCGTGTATGCCGGCTCTCTTTCTCTCCGGACTCCGGAGACTCGGCCACCCCCGCGTCAACCGCACTTCGCCCAAGTCTCAAGCGAGCTGCTTTCCCGGTGTACGCGCAAAGCCTCCCCCTCCCCCTTCGCTGTCACGCCCTTGCCATTAATTTTAATGCTGGCTCGTTCGTTACAATTTACGGAATTACTTGGCACGCTGAACGGCAAGAGCCTGGACTTCCCTCTTTGCTCCTTCCCCGACTGGCATCGCGAGGATGAGACCGATTAATTTTTCAAGGTAACTCTCGGTCTCTAAGCTCAATGCGCAGATTCTAGCGATTTCTAGAAGTGGATATGGGTTTTGCGCTGTTAATCCCTTTGGTGATTTCCTATCGTCCAGAGTTGCAAAACCTTTCATTGTGTCTCTTCAACAAACTTTTTTCGGTTATTTATTCAGTAACTTCGGATGGATTAGACCTATCCTCAGGACGTACTTGATTGTTTTTAAGTTACCGGAGCGCACTTCGAAAGCCTTCAATTTATTATTGTTTAAAATTAACCCTTGAGGAGGTGCTTGATATCTCAATCCTTGTCTTCGCAGGAGTCATACTTTCGCACTGGATCGCTTTTCTCTCCAGGTATACCTAATGTCTCGGTGGTTCTTCCAGCAAGAGAAATGGAGGCGGCGAGAACGAGCACGTGCAGCACGAGTAGCACGTGGTCACTTTTGCGAGATGTCCACAGTAACAGTGGCAGTTTTTCGCGTGAATATAAACGTCCGTATGCGCCACCCTCGAGTCGCATTTAAAATCAGTATTCAGATGGAGTAGGCGTCTACTGAAGCTGAAGATTCAAGCTATGGGGCCGTTCTACGGAACATCGAGAGGAGGGGAGGGAGTAGGGCGTTTAAAATTTCCCCGGAGAGTGTCCTTCTGTTAGGGTTTGCCGGAACCGAGTATTGTGCATCAGCTACGCGTTGTGGTACCTTTAGCTCGGAGGCGTAAAGTCAAAGCTTGCCCGATGAACCCTCGAATTCTATCGGGACATCGGGAAAAGCCGAAGGAGGGACTCATCACAAAAATAATGTCCAAAAAAATCCTACTAAAAATCGTTTTCTCGTTAGATGGATTCACTATAAAGCAACACTTTGGAAATTTTATTATTCTTGTTTTTGATTAGCATAATATTAGTAATCAATATCAGGAATGTCCGAAAACGTAAAAGGGTACAATGGTAAAGTGGCCACTTCTGTGGCAGTATGAGCGTAGGGTCATCTCAAGAACATAATTAGTTATAGCGACAATTGGGACGAATGTGTAAAGAAGAGAAAGAAAAATGTATTGCTGCGAACATTCGCAACACGGTCGACCGGACGAATGAAAAAATATTCCTCTATTTATTCAGGCACGTTGGAAGAACGATGAATTTTTTCTTTATACCCTTTCAACGTAATTTGATTCTATATACCGGAAGGCTACGCAAGGTTGGCGTATGCTCGAGCTCAACAACCCTTTTTTTTCATTCGTCTCACTCCTAATTCATCAGCATTCCAATCCGCGCACATTCGCCTCGCTTGGGGAATGTACGTGTACATTGTTGAATGTTTCCGATGCTTTCATCTCGTCTGCTGGTCTCGGCCATCAGGGTAGAAACGTCCAGGAATAAAAATGCACCGAGAAAAATGATAAAACATTTATTGTATAACTGTAGAAGAGCAAAGTCCATGCCACGCTATATAAATATAGATAGTGAACTTTCATTATGTTGTCAGGTAGAAAAAATTGTAGCTGAACTCGGAATGAGGCGATGGCTTCTTTTGACTTCTTTTGAATGGCTTTATTAGGTGCGGAGGATTGATTTATCATTTGACGATATAACATATGATAAAATTGAATTAATCGTCGAATGGAAACAATATTTCTTTCAATGTGGGCAATACTTTTGGGCATAAGTGAATCAATCCGATTTTATTTGTGAAAACGGTTCCACATGTATACAGGTTTAACTGAATGTTTGAATTGATTCTGTTTTTTGTTTGTATTGAATTTGTCCGATGCCAAATGTCGTAAATCGTTTATTGCATGATATTTTAATGAGCAACAGTAATATCTTAGCGTTTGTCATTAAAATGTATCGTAAATTTGTCATTCGCGATAAAAACCGTTTTTATTGTATTTTCTTATTTCATTGGAATATAATCCGACGCATGGTCGGTTAAGCAGGTTTTTATTGAAATTTTTGTTACCGGCACTTTTTCATTCGTTGCGTATTATATTTGCTACAGATAAAAAGAGTAATTAAACGCGCCAGCGTGGGAACAGTAGGGTCAGCGTGCGGTGTGTGGCGTACCGCCAACATTTTCAAAAGCGTGTTGGAAAGGAAAAGCATAGAGGGTCAGGTGAGCACTATATGTACACAAATACCTATATACAGCGGAAAAACTGGGTAAACTGCTGTGGTCGATAGTCTCGTAAAGTTTAATTTTACAGCCCGTCTTCCCAGTCAGTGGCCGCACACGAGAGTGGCCACACATAACTATTATCTCGTAACCGATCACATTTTCACACCATCGTTTCGCTTGAGCCACGCTTTTCTCTCGTTCGTATAATCCGATACACCGGGTATAATCAATATTATCCACTCAATGGATTCTCCGCGATAAAAATGTACGTAAAAATATCGGACTGTAAATGCGAAAAATGTATTATGTGATTCTAATGGCTGGGCACAGATATTAAAAAATGGTCGCCACAAGGGTGAAATGGTGGCAGTAGAATCTACGTTTATCCCCGATCAACCGAGTTCGCCAGGAACTTCTGGTTGGGAGAGAAGTTATACAAAAGTAAGCATTTGCGAATATGCGAATATTTATAATTTATGCGAATATTATTTTCCAAAAAAATTATTCTCATTCATGCTATTTTTTTATTTTTAGGCTTGGAAGCAACACGGCTCATAATTCATTTTCCATTTATCCGTCTTTGTTACGACCTTGTACAGTGTTTGCTTTTCGTGAATTTCGCGGAGATGCACGGGCGTGAAAAGGATAATGAGGAAATATTGTTTCAATTACAAGACCCCGGCTGGGGTTGATATTCCTCTGGGGAAGAAGCGTCGGTGCTGATTGAAATTTTCCAACACATCTTGCCCGTCTTGCTCTTCTTATTCTTTCTCGTTTTGTTCACCCGAAAGCGTTACAGTTAAGTGTACGGAAGCACACGGAGAGTTACAGCGCGCACCCGATGGCGAGGCAGATGCGGAGCCGCGTCACGGAGCATAGTAGACGACAGCCCTCCGTTGACGCGATCGCCATCCTCGCGCACCAAGGAAAATGATTAACGACCTTACGCCGGTATAATAGCTCGGGCGTACGCGGAGACGAGATAAAGCGGCACGTCGCGTGCGAGCTAATTTTCAAATTTCCTTAGCGGAAAAAGCTTTTTGGCACCGAACCGCACGAGACGCACGAAGCGAAACCGAGCACAGCGCCGCAGTTGCGGTGATATTGCACATCCGTTCTCGCTGCCAGTGAGTGGGAAGTTTAGGCGAAAATTTGGTGGCTGATGGTATAAACTCTGACGAGTCATACCCATATTTATTATTCCCTTCTGTGATTACGTCGTTATTCTAATGCCATTATTAATCCTTATCTAAGATTACGAAGATGACTTGTTGCCATCAGATTTTCAGTGCTCGTGATTTGTACTATACTTTTACTATCGTATATTTTGTATGTCAGACATGAATAGGGGAATTTAATTTTTTGCTTTTCATGTTTATTTGTATTCAATTGAAAACATGTGTAAATTCATAAAAATCACTTTTGTTAGAATTGCAAAAAAAATGTGTGTTATTGAATACAAATAAAATCGTTCCTGTACAATAAAAAAAACTGATCGTTACTATTCAATGTACTGAAAAAAAAAAACAACTTTCCGCGAGAATGTAAAATGTAATCAATAACAATGGAACGGTTTAACAGCTTTGCGCCAACTTCTATGAAAAGCCCGGTCGCAGCCCCCGAAGCGTAGAATCATACTGCATAAATAAACTCTCGGGAAAAAAATCTCTTAAAACTTGTTTGTCGATAGCCGCGTCGCGTTGAGTAAATAATGCTCGTCAAACGGGCTAATTCCGATTAATACGACATATAGCTGTGTGGATGCGTTGCAACATATAACGCCGCGACCCGCACTTGATAATAAATTCGTGTTACCTTCCTCTTCTCCCTCCCCCACCTCCTCCTCCGGCCAATCACAGGGGGTCTCCCGCGCTGGCTCGAGTTTCCCGCGCGGCTGATAGTGGTGAGCGCAATAGTTGTCCGTGTAGACCGGCCTGTACACGAGACCATTCCGAAGGACCATAAAAACGCAGCGGGGAGGTTGCGAGCCGCGAGCGAACATTGCCGCGGTACGTTTATATATATGCGCAGGACGACATATAGTGTGCGCGGTGTTAGGCGCGGGCCAGGCTGGTTGCTGGCTGGTTGCCTCGACCTGGCGTTACCGAATCGGGTCTCTATCGCCTTCTTCCTCCGCTCGCCGCGTTCTCGGCCACCGTCTCCGTCCTATCGTTTATTAATTAACCGGCTTAATTAATAATTCAATAACAACGGTATGCGCGCCGTTGGTCCCCTTCCCTCCCCCCCCTTGGCGTATCCCGACCCCCAAAACGACGACCCTTAGGCGTGTACCTGGTCGCCGATATACAACCTTCGCGCGTATAAAGCCAACCCGTCGCCGTTCGCACCGCAGCAGCGCCACCCTTGTTTCGCGGGCTCGCGAACGCGACCTCCCTCGAATACATATTTGCCTTTACAATCGCTGCCGCTACCGGTTCGCCGTTCGTACACAGACCGTACTAACTACACTGTGCGTTTACTATACGTGCTCGCACGTATATAGTAAACGCACACTCGAATCGCTCGTACATGTTATACGGTACGTGTATAATACAAGGCGCCAGTCACTGCGCGGGAAGGGGCTCAATGCGTTCTATCCCGCAGGTCACGTCTACGACCGCACGCGCTTACCTCGAACCGCTCCCGACCCTCGAACGATAAACTTTCTTGTAAATATGCCAACTTTCACCTCGCCCATTGTCTCTACGCTCATATTCATTCCGCGAGTCCTGTTCGGGTACTCCGGCTTCGGGGGCGCATAATGCCCACTCTAATTACCGCGCTTTTCACTGTGTATTTCATATTTCGCGGAGAAATAACATGCGTGCGCTCGCCGCCGCCGCCGCATTGTACGGCTCAATGCGGAATTTACATTGTACTGACGAGAGGGTGAATAAGAAAGGGATGAATAAATTATGCATAAATCGTTTTTATCGAGGGAGGAGAAGGCTGGGGAACGTCTGGATCGAGACTATGGATGCAAGTGATCAATACTGTTTTAAAGTATGTACGAATTTTTTTATTTTTAGGAATAGGGAAAGAGATTTTTTTTATTCTCTGAAGGTTGGAATAATACAAAGTTTTTAAGCTTCGTTGGATTTTTTATGCTAACATCATTATTTTTTTTTGTAGTCAAAAGTTATAAAATAAAAGTTTTGTTGGTTTGTTGCCTCTGATTATGATTTCAAGTCTTAAAAGTAGACAAAAACATCTCTTATAGTTTTCTCCAACCAAAAACAAAATTGTGTTTTTCCGCGTAATTGCATAAAAACAAGTGTTGAATTAACTTGAGACTTTGGATCTGATCTCTCTTACCCCTTCCTTTTGTACCCCCGTCTGCAGACATATATTTAGATAGGGTGTGTAGCCTAGTCTACGTTTAATTACGTAACAATATCTCTAGACATATATTGAGCGTTAATTATCCCCGTAGTTGCTGCGAGAGATATACACGTATACGATAATATATACATTGAACCGGGCGCGACGGGGGTATTAAAGTCCTGCGTAGAGATAGCTAGAGGGGTTTTCGTCGCTCGTTTACGTACAATAACTAGACTTCCCGGGCGCAACATAATTGTTTATACGTTCGTACGTCGTTGCACTTGGTTATAGCTGCTGTTGCCTCGTTTACCAGTCTCTATGTGATGGTATACGCGCGCGCTCAGTCTGTGTGCCTATAGCTCACGTGCGTTTGTGTATTAATGTTCCAATCTAATTTAACGTATCGAACACGTTAATTATACAGTATGTGACGACCAACAATTGGATATTGGGCACGTGTTTGAACAGCCAACGCTAGTTTATGGTATTGTACAGTATCATAGTGTACGGCAATATATGGGTATTAATACAGTTATACACGAGTTGGACATCACGTGTCACGTGACGCCTATTGTATACGACATATACACGTGACTGCTCGCGTGTGCGCTGTAAAGCCAGCGGCGAGACAATATGGGTACCTACCACCCTGTCAAAAATTACCCCGCGGGGGGCCCCAACCGGTGTACACAAACACTTACTGGACGCACGCGATGACTGAATGTATCATCAGCAGCCCCAGAGGCCAGTATCGACTCTGTCCTATGGACCTCGAGAAATATCTAAGTTGACTATGGGTACCTATAAAATTATTATTGAACAAATTACACCGCAGCCGATTCCTTCGGGCGATAATTAATTATCGGATGACGAATGGCGATTTCATTGCCTCGAAAAATTGTGAAATGCTGTTTTTCGTTTTCGCAGTTGCCAGGTTTTTATCTACAAACTATTTTCCGTGAGTGTTCTTCCACGCGTTTGACATCGCTATAGGAATCTATTTTTTCGATTTGAAAACCTTTAGTAAACTTTTTTAGTGGTAAGATAAAATATTTATAAAGTACAGTGAACATTTTGGGGGAAATATATATTTTTATTCAGTTGTTTTTTTCAGTCTTATCATGATTTCTTTGCATTTTTTTATAGAGTTCTACAACTACCAGTGCTGGAGAAGAATAGAGAATGGATGAACAGCGGATTGGTTCCTGGACTTGGCGGACCGTATGTAGAGCGTAAGGCCCAGTAATTTCCGTCGTATTCGACGAACAAATACACACAAAACGGGCACTCGTCGTTGACATCGCGGTTTTAAACTTTAAATCGGAAAAGTCGACGCCGGATCTCCGCACGCTGCGTGTCGGGACTCTGGCGCATGGTGAGGGAGCCAGAAACCTTTTTATCGTGGCTGATCTCATTTTCCACGCGAAAAAAACGATTGCCGCGTGAGACGCAATCAATTTATCAACGTCCTTGTGCATTTCCACATTGTGAAAATTTCGGAGGGTTCGCGAAATAGGAAATTGCTTGAGTCTATGATTATCGACATAATGTCACCGACAACTTCCATCAGAACTTCCCACATATTACTTTTTACCAGCGAACGCCTTTTTTCGATTCTCCGTCCATAGCTTCATATTAAAGATATCTTTTTGCGTTCCCATTTCTGTAAGTAGAGAAAATACTGCAGCCCAAAAATGCAATTTGTCTGACAGATTGTTTTGTCCTGTATAACCATTCTGGGTCGGTTTCAATTGGGTTATGTGATTGTTGACGTTGTTCTCAAATCTCAGACAATTCTTACTGGAATTTCAACCCGGTTCACCCCACAACTGACAATTAGAGAAGGAAGAGGCTGACACAGTATTGTATTTTCTGCCTCACGCTAAGATCTGTTGCGAGTAGCTCATAACTTGTTGCTTCTTCTTGCGACTTAGGCATTCTATGACATTGGGCGTATGAAGACAATGGAATTAGCGCATTACTTTTTATTCTCTTTCCTTTCGCCTTATATAGCTCGAAGACAAAACTCATCACCGTACTGTCTATGAAACCATTTTGTCAAAATATCGTCAGTCGTGCAATGACTCACCTACCACTAATAACGCAAGTGACATAAAAAAGTAATGTAAATGATGAGTATGATCGTGCCAATAAAAAAGACGATTACCTATAATTCGTAGGACATTTAATAACGAGACAGTTAGGAACTGGCAGTCGCGAAAACGAGGCCTCTTATCTTCGTGCCGTGGGGGATTGATGTCGGTGCTCCGAATGTCCCTCTTCCGCGACTTTCCACTTTTGCTCTTACCTTATCTCTCTATTGAGAGGACTCTCCCCTCGATCGGCCTCTGGGATTATGTGGTCATTTCTAATTCCGCTGCCTCATGGTGCCCATTGCCTTACGGCCGAGGGGGCTCGCCCAGTGGCTTTATGTACAGGAGACCCAGAGCCGAAGAATAATAAGGGATGAGCTGGACTAGAGCTCTGTTTGCGGGTGTGTATGGTCGTCGGTCATTCCGTCTCGTGACGACTGGAAGCACGTTTTTCCCTGAACGCTGTATGAATGTATATACAGAACACATTGAGGCCCCCTCAAGACAATAAAGCCACCAGCGGTGGCAGAAGCAGAGGAGGGCCGACTGTGTGAATGTTCCTTTATTGAGTCAACCTACTTTACGACTTCATATATATTTTACGAATGGTCTTCTCTCGTTCCGTTCCCCTGGGTGTGTAAGCTTCGTCTCCAGCTCGCGGGGGACCCATTGGACATACAATAAGATATAAAATATTCCTTCCCGTTGCTTGCACAAGAAGCCAGGTATTATTTAAAAAAACGAAGAAATTATGACTTTCCAAAAGCATAGGATTAAATGTATGCGCAAGAAAGAAAAGCGTTTCTCCCCCCTTGAGGAAAAAAGACAGACGGAGCGGGAGAAAAGAAATCTCCTTTTTTTTTGCACCCTCTTGACTTGGTATAAAAATAAAATATAACGGCAACGTCGAACTTTCGCTCTTCCTTTCAAGACAAACTTGGTTTACTCCTCTTCCACCTTCCGTCCTTCTCTAGTCTTCGGCCTCTGCGGATGAATATTTATAAATCGGTCGCGAGGCGCTCTCGCGGTTTATTAAATTGAAGATAGCTGAGGTTAACGGATATATAACAACGACGGGGAAGAAGCGAAGAGAGAAGAGGAAAAAGGGGGGGAAGGTGTGAGGTGCGGGCACTGTAGGCCGACTCGCCGCACCGACGCCAAGAGGATTTTATTTCGTAGAATTTATGTCCGTGTACGCCGGGGTGAGAAGGCCAAACGCGAGCGAATAATCAGGGGAATTAGGACGGAAAGTCGGGAAATAAATTTTCTACGGGGCTCCTGGCGTATTCGGTCGTGTAGTTCCGTGTGGCTAGTGCTGCGCCGGTGACGTCACCGGGGTTTGTTGAACCAAAACTAAACTGGATTAAAGCGGTCGAAAAATCAATTATACAGACCTTTGTCTGTGCTAAACCTTGACAATGCACTAATTCAGAACGTGGTACTTTCACCTCTCGTGAAACGGAGAAAAAATAGCATACGATAAAAATGTTCTTCCACCGAGAAACGACGAATGCGAATAGATTCGAAGATTTCTGCCCCTAATTTAATTCGCGTCTGGTTTGCTAAATGGGATAATAAAATAAATTTTGGATATTTACATCTTATGCGCCAACCAATGTTTTTCTACTACTTAAAAAACCTTAGTGGTCACTGAAGGTAGAATCGTCCCGAAATTAACCTGGAACTTACTGTGTAAGTCTCTGACCACTCAGGGGTGAATAATGAAAAGTTGCACGTGTTGAAATGAATGTAATGTAATTACCGCAGAAAGATTGGTGAATTTGCTTGCAAAATGCTGGTATCGAAATCGATGCAACTAACCCCGGCCTCTCTTATCATTGCAGTTGATGCTGGCCAGTACTCTTGCCCGCTGTGGACCTTCCGCCGCTTCGTTTGCTCGCCGGTGCCTCTTTCCCTTTCTCGCTTTACCTCGCGCTTCGCGATTCCCCTTCGGTCTCCGTCTTTGTCTCACCTCACCATGGATGAGCTTACGTTGTCGAAGGGCTTTAGGATTAACGCTGCCGCGAGACGGATAACAAGGCCGGGCAGGGCTCTCTTGTCCTTCTCTCTCTCTCGCTCTCTGTGCTTTTCCGTGCTGACTCTGGGTGTGCCTGGCATCGAACATCTTGCTACTCGAAGTGAACGTGGCTTTGCATCTATTCCCGCGAGTTTCAGGGGCCTCGGTATCGGCTGACTATAGATTAAACATACACTCTACATAGGCTCGTTATTCCACTCACCCCTTCCCGCGGCGCGGAGCGGGTGCCGGCAACCTGGAGAACGGTGCCAAGATAACAAGAGGAATAAAAACCGCTCTCGTGTATCGCGATTCGCGTCTCGCACCAGTGCGAGAATCCTCGCCGCTCTCTCGCGCGCGACCGTCGACGAACGACCCCACGACTCCTCGATCTCGCGTCTGTGATTCTTTACATAGCTCGAAAGCCCCACCGAGATAGCGGACAGAGACACGAACGGCTAGAATACTCGCAAATTTTCGTACGTTGACGTGATCTGGATACAAGCTAATGGTCTGCTCTGAATTCACGGGGAAATGAGATACTAAATTGTATATTAGACACACAGTGTCGTACCGCGTTGGAGAATTTGGGGTATTCTTTGACTCTGCTTCGCGCTTGAAATGGAAAAAAGACCCAGACGAGTTTCAATTTGCGGTCATTTTTAATGACAGTATTTATTGTTTAAATTAAAATTCATTGCAAAATCATGCGAACACTTTCTAATTTTGTACGCTGACGTGATCTGGACACAGGTTAATGGTCTGCTCTGAATCTGAGAGAAAATGAGATACTAAAATATATATTAGACACATAGTGCCGTAATAGACTGAAAAATCTGGGCTATCTTTTAACTCTGCGTTTTAGTCAAATCGACCAGTGATACCCTCTTAGATACGCTGTTATTTGAGAGGAAAAAGATATTGTAAAAATCATAATTTGTTATAAAACTGATGAACCAAATTCAGCAGCCAGATATATCCCGGAAGTGCCACCATTCATTTTGCACGAAGAAAAAAAGAAAAATCTGCGCAAAAGTTCATAAAGTGCTTTTTTCAACTTCGGACATCTACATACAAAAGGAACCCGGCTTTATTGAAAAAACTAAAGGAGAGTGAAAACGAGCCCTGAAAGGAAATAAAACGTCGCTTTCCCTCGGAGGATCGACGTTGCCCGAACAAAAATAATTAAGAATAAATGGAATACCGAAATCCCGGCGGGGAGCTAATCTCGCCGGGTGACACGGACCATTAGGGCCAAGCTGCGGGGGTGCCCTGCTGAAACTGAGATACACGAAGTGTATATAGGCATCATCAGCACGTGTTTCAGAGATTCGACGATGTCGTATTTGAGAAAGTCGAGGGAATGTGAATGCTCCGCGATTGTATAGGTGTACAGTATATATATATGTGTATACATACACAAAGTTCGGTGGAAAGGGTGTCGAAGGGAAGAGAAAAACGTGAGAGAGGAAAAAGCCGCGGCGGCAGCAGCAGCAGAGCCCAGTAAGAGGATACTAAATGAGCTGCTCGAATGGTTCGGAGTGATGAGTCTTCAGCAGAGAAATAGGGAGGTCTCCAAGGCCGCTGAGGAAGCGAGAGGAAATACTACATTTCGCTCTTTTTCCTTCCCTCTCTCATTCCCTCTTCCTCTCCCCCTTTCCGCTCCTCCCCTCTTTTGGGCAATCCGTGAGCTCCGAGAGCGACTTTTACTTTGCTTCTGAGCTCGCTGCGCTCATCATGTTTTACTCTCACTGTAATGATTAGAAAAGGCGCGGTAGAGGAGAGCCAATAAGATAGAGCAAAGAACTGGCCGGTAGAGGGCGCGCCTGCGAAGCTCACGTATATATAGTACTACAAGCTGGTTACGCTAGACCAAGGAAGCTTCTCCGCCGCCGGTGGAAGTAAATCCTCAAGTGCGCTTGTTAACCAAAGTGAAACTGAGATTACGGCTCAGCTGCGATTGGTATAAAGACTGCTGAGAGAATAGAATAAAAATAAAATGGCTATAAAGCGCCGGGAGAGGTGTGTGTGTGTATATATAGGCCGCAGCGCCGGGCGGTGCTGTGAAAGGAAACGAAGAGAAGAAATAAATGAACGGTTAAGAAGAAACCTCCGTCGGTTCTTTATTCAATGCCCTTCCCGCCCTTCGCTTCTCTTTAATTTCTCCCGCACACCCGTTTCCAGATTCGATCGATTCGCAAGCGAGTTAAGGGCGTCCTGATCCAGTTAATAAGCTTTCACACCTTGTCGCGTATTATGTCGCCACGACGCGACGAAGCCTCTTTTTTTTACCTCTTCGAGATAGAATTCCAGCCTCGTGGACCTTCCTCGTGTCGGTACTTCATGTCATCCGACAGTAATTCGGGATCTTATTTCATTTTTGTTCTTTTTCATCCTGGTTCATCGTAATCCCCGAATTTCTCGAGGGTTCTTCCACTTCTACGAAAGATTCCCATAATCCTTGCGCGCTTTTTTGTCGGATACTATTAATTATTATTTGTGAAAGTGACAAATAAGTTGCGATTATTACTGCACTAAGCTATTCGATGCAATAAGCTCCGGATATTTTCTCAATAAAGCGGCGCACGGTGGATAATAGCAAAACGAATTTTTCATTAATTGGATCTTCATGGTTTTTGTTAAAAGAATTAAATTGCTGAAAAAATCGCGGGAAATTCTGTGGACTTTGCCACCGCAGTGTGTGCACTGCGTTCGTGTTGGCTAGGGGTGCCTCGTGTATGTAGGCATTGAAACGCGTGGAGTGCGAGACATGGACAAAGAGTCGTAGGAAGCGAAGCGGGGCTGCGAGAAGGACCGTAACTAACGGACTATGTTGGAAGGTATAGCAGCGGCGGCGGCGGCGGCGGCTTCGCGGCCGAATTAATCGCTTCATTCGTGAATCCGGACCCGTAAATTCAGTGGCCAGTGACGCGACCGCGGCACCATGCATATAAATCCACGCTAGGGACTCTCGACTCTCCCCCTCCGACGTGCATGCATGCACGGTATACATATGGCATCGACCTCTCTCGCTATTTCTTTCCACCCACGTGTTACCAATCGTAAATAGTTCGGTAGGGTTAAACGATCGAATTTATCCCCGCGCGACCGCCGAGACGTAGTTATGGAAGAAGAGAAACGACCAGACGACACAAATTACGACCTGAATTGTCTCCGCATTAAAAATGCAGGAATCGTTTAATTGGTTCGCAGACAATAAACGAAAAACTGGGTCGGCTTGAGGGATGCCTCAGTGACTCAAGTAAAATATTGTCTTTCGAAATGAACGACATGTTTCAACGTTTTTCTTTTCTCAAACTGCATTGAAAAAGCATTTTCAACCCTTCAACCGTCAAGACCCTTTTCCTTTGAATAAAATAATTCCTCTCAGGAGCCGGACTCTCGTCTCGTACCGAGAGCGTTGAAGAACAGTTTCAAAAAGAAACATTCTTTTATTTTTCCAGCTAATTAAATTTTGTTAATAGAATTAAAATGAAGGATGCGTGCCTCATACAATTCCGCTATTCATAACATTATTCTTGACTCTTTACATTAAAGTAAAAGCATTTTTTTTTTTTTTTGGAAAACAGAAATTGTTTTTACCATGTTGCCATAAGCTATATAGAATCTAATTCATCTCATCAGCCCTTTAGTGCCTGGCTCGCAATATACGGCGCGTTTACTTCCTAAATGTTCTCCAACCAATTACCGACAAAAATAATTTCTAGATATTTTTTACTGCCCCTCAATCAACTATCACCCGGGCGATAATCATCAGTTGCGCCCGGTTTTCGTTGTTTCGTGCCCGCCCCGTCTAGACGCGTCTAGAAATGTTTGCGTGACCACGTGAGTGGCTCCCCTCTGCGATATTCGGAGCGTCTCCCCCGCGTGGCAAGAGTTACCGCGCCCTTGGAGAGGAATTCGTTAAGGAAAAGGCGAAAACTGACCCAAGCTGCGCGGCTGACGAGAGAGGGTCGAAGACGTAGGGTCTTGACGTGATCGACGCTAAAGATATCCGTAGAATCGTGTATACAGGCGAAAACCTCGTACGTGCTGGGACCATAAAAGTTAGTCCCCGGCTGCTTATTACCAGAATTAATTGGTTTATGCCCCATCACCACCATCACCATCACCACCACCACCACCACTACTGCTGGCTCCATCGGTACCACCACAAATACATATACATTGCACACTACCACTTTCGACACCCCACGAGCCAGGGTAGTGCTGGTACACGTGTCTCTCGTCCTAACTTTGTCGACGTGACGCGGAGAGGGGAGCCCGCCGCGGCGCAACCGGCGAAGAGAGAGACGGTGCGAGGGCAAATAGCGGGGGAGTCGAGGGAGCCGGCGAATGGGATGCCTTAGTCGGGTCAAGCGAGACAGAGCGTCACGAGCGCGACGAAGAGTGCGAGAGCATGCGCGGGTGGGAGTGGCCCGCGTATTCGTCGAGCTATCCCGCCAAGGCTTTCTGTCAACTTCCAACTACCGCTCGAGCACGAGGTGCTGGTACCCTGTCAACGTGCGCACCAACGGCGTCCCACCAGCGAGGCGGCACTCGCATTCTCGGTTCGACTCGGGAAGCACCGAGCCGAAACTCTTCTAGTCTGTCCAAATTCTAAATTATTGCATTACACTAAACTCGGAAAAAAATTTAAACTAGATTCGGTGGCCGGGCTTGGACAAAATAAAGAAAAAAAAAAAAAAATTCATCGGGCACGTTTTTTTCGATGATTACGACGTTTCGTCTGTGATTGTGACTGAAGTTTGTACAAAGTTAGTGCATGACTGAAAGTGACGTTTAGTGACGTGAGAATCCGGTGAAGTAACGTCGCACGTGGCTGCTGAATTTGTAAGATCGTACTTCTGTGCTGTTGACAACGTTTTTGTAGTTCGGAAGACTGGACGCAGAGTGCAGAGGGAAATTTAACGGAGACTCACCCAGTGACACAGTGCGGTGGAAATTAATTGGAGAAGATAGATAAGAAATAAAAAATAAGCTAAGACAGCGGTGCGAAAGGTGTTTACGGTGGCTCTCGAGCCTGGCAAGGGTTCTTGGAAAGAATCTCGAAGGCGACGAGAGTTTGCGAAACGAATCGGAAACGACACCAGCAGCTTTCGGTTTGCTGCCCAAAGTTTGAAGTGTCCTAAGCTCCGGGGAATCCCGTCTTTGGCGGTAGTGGTGAAGTTTTACAAGAGAAAATAAAGTCCCAAAGACCGTGGGGAGTCGGTATAGAAGCGAGAAGTGATTTGCATCCCCGCGAACTTTCAGTGATATTCGATGAAGCGAGCACTTCTCTTCATGCCGGCTGTCCCGGGGAGTTCAGTCTTAGCAGGAAATTAATTGAGTCGTGCCAATTAGCGAGGTGTACCTGCTATCGCGCCGTCGAAGGAGCTCGACGAGAGGAAAAGCCCTCCGGCATCTCTCCCGCGACTCATACATAAGATTCATTATCGTGCGAATATTGCAATCGGTGGTTGATTCAAGTTTCACTCCGACATATTATTAAACGCGAGTAATACGAAGATGATGTCGGTGTGATTAATAATTATAAGAAAAGGATGATCTAACGAACAAACGAAAGCATCGAGGAAAGGAAATAAGAAAAATACGTACTTCGAAGAGGTACGATTACGATTTTGTCGTCCAATCGGTGTCGAATTCGAAAAAAAGCAAAAAGTAATTGTAACAACTTTCAAGACTTTTCGGTCAGTAATATTGCTGTTTTCTTATTAAATGTGTTGCCTGAAATTATAAACTTATTAATGGACATTGATGTGACAATTATTTTCGAATTATAAGATTCATCAATCGATGAATCGAAAATTGAAAAAGAAAATAAAAAAGTGCATGTTCCGCCCTTAAAACGGTATATTCATCAAAGAGCTCCAAAACTCGTTAAAAATGTGCGACCTTGCCCGACATCATCTATTAATTATCATTAAAATTTCTCGATGCATTGCATTTTTTCCGTCTTTTAAAAGACCCGTTAACAAATCTGTCTCAAAAAAAAAGTTTCGTAATTCGACACTGATTTGTCCGTGATGTACTCGAACGTAAGTCCCTATGTTACAACGTTAATCGCATTGCAACTCTCTACTGTACGCAGGACTTTCGTGTGCGCGTGATCTTCGTATGTGGGGAAATGTCAAGAGAACGATGAACCACGAGAGGGTAAAGCCGTGTGTCGTCATTCCGCAAAGTGAATCGGGCTTCTCTGGCTCCATCGGGCGTTCGTCGTCGTGTACCGACATAACTGTAACCGCCGGAGTGCACTGTCTGACTACAATGCGGCTCTTACTACTGACGGTGCTACTCTACGCAGCGCTGACGACAGGTAAGGGCTTTAATCTCTTCGGCGGATCTCTCTGTAGTTTCCACTATACCCGGCACCGTGCGACATCGCGCGCTCCGTTCCTCGCGCTTGCTTCCACCTCACACCGTTCGCTCGCTCCCTCTGCTCTGCTTCCGCGCGTACGATGTGCACCAACCACTCGACACTCGCTCTTTTTCTTCCGACACGGAAGAAGAGGAGTACCAGAGCTCCAGTTCGCTCAACCGTATATCACAGAGAGGGTAGGAAGAAAAACACAACAGGCACTACCAGCCATCGACTTCAGCCTTTTTCCACTGTTGAAAAAAAATGTGCGGTTACGAGCGCGCAAAGCTTGCGCTGACCCAGTCAAGTGCGAGGAGTACTTTCAATCGAATCTTATGCACTATCGCGGTTCACCGCCGGAGATATGGTATTTTGATACTTCGAACTTACGTTCGAGGTCGTATTTTATCGCTGTTGCGGCATACAGGTTATTGCGACGTACTTCGCGGCTTATCTTTTATCGCTTCCCGGTACATGAAAAATATTTTAACATATTTCATTCTTTACAACTTACTCGTAAAATTTTCATAAAGTACGGGTGCGCTTTTAGATGTTAGATTTCCCGTTTCATTTTTTGATGAAGTCTCAGACATAATTTATACGAATTGAACAATTGTATTTTTGGCGAAATAATTTTTCGTTATATTCTCGTTTCAAAATGTTCAGCTTGAAACGAATGTAAACATTATTTCCCCACTTACTTTTCGTTCGTTTAACGTGATCCAATATAAAACCGAGAATTATCGCGTATCCTTAACACGTACTAGCGTAGCTGTAGGAAAATCGACAAATCGCCCGTGCGAGAATATCTAGAGGATCGAAACCCCGGTTCGAAGATGACCCGATGGTCTTTCTGGCAAAGAGTTATGGCCGGCCCGAGGCCTTTTTCAGCTGGAACAAGCGAAGGTAGATAGAGCGGATCGGAACGTTTTGCCAATCGGACCGGGATGGTCTGGGATCGTGAAGCGAGTTGGGCGGGCGGAGGGATGAGAGCCGGAAGGTATATTGGAGGGCGCACGATTGAGAGAACGAGCAAAACTAGAGGAGAGAGCAGCGGATGTGCGGTCATGAGAAAAAGATGAAGAGGAAAATGAGGATAAAAGAGAAATGAAAGGGAAGAGAAAGTAGGAGGAAAAAGTGCAACGAAAAAGCAAGAAGAAGAATGAGAAGAGAATGGAAGACAAGGAAAGAGGAAGAATAAGTGGAAGAGGAAAAAGCTCCTTGGCGAGGCGGATAGAAGTTGTCCCTCTCGTCGTAGGTGCCTTTATCCAATGAGTCACTGGGTCACAAACTGACAAAAAATACTTAGTTATACAAGCGTGAGACGATTAATTGGTCGGACCAACCAAATTACAGCTTATTCCATCCCAATGTTTAGTCACGTTCCTGAATCCTTTATCACGTCAAGCATAATAACTTGGTTCATGCCACGATGAATTGTCTGGAACATAAACAAGTACTTTCTCAGTTGCGTCCCAATAGAATCTTTTTTTTTGTGTACACGACGGACGCTATTGAGCGTAGGTAAACACGTATGGGATGCGATTGAGAGGACGTGGAAAACGGGAGGATAGAAAGAGAGAGAGAGGTGTGTGGTCATAAGAAAAAGATGAAGAGAAAAATGAGAGAAAAGGAAAAAATGATAGAGAAGAAAGAGTCCAGAAGAAAGGCAACAGAAAAACAAGAAGAGGAATAAGAAGAGAATGGCGGACAAGAGGAACAAGAAGAACAAGTGGGAGAGGAAAAAGCTCGCGACGCGCTGGCGAGGCGGATGGAAGTTCGTGCCTCTTCTGGTACGTGGCTTCACCCAGTGGGTCGTATGGTCACACGAATGCCATCAAGCACACCTACACACGTGCACCGAGGCGTGTGGCTCAACTCACTCAGACTCACTCGCACACACAAACACGTACAAACGCACACATACACACACACACACACGCATACATACGTACAAACGCACACACACAACCCCCGCTCGCTCTGGACTGCTCGTCGTTGCGGATTATGCAAACTGCAGCCAATTCGATTGAAGTGCACCGCAAATAACCGTAGTTTTACCCCATTCCCCTAAACGCCGAGGCTGCCTCGGCCGCGACCGCGGATCGCACGCTTATACGAATGGTACGAGAGCCATTAGAATATCGTACGGCACCCATGGTGGCGCTGCAACGCTTGGATATCCTCGAATGGGACAGTGGTGTATGTCCCTATAGGTATACTCACTCCCGTCCGCCTCTTTTTTCCCTCGTTCTCTCGCTCCGTCGATTCGTCGTCATCGCCCGAGAGGGATATTCTCGCGCGCCGGACCATTTAGAACTCCCCGGGTTACGTAACTGCAGACACTGTGTCACCCCCCCCCCCCCCCTCCCCCCGAAGCTCCTCTTCCTTTCACCTTTTCGCTAAGTCGAAAAGCGTTTCGGACCCTTCAATCATTCACAATGGATCTCACGAAAGCTCGGACGTTCGAATTTGAAGCGGAAAAAGTGCGGTAATGACGGTTATTTAGTGGGGTACCAGTCTCGTGAACTGAGGGGATCGATTCACGGCGTAAATGGATGGCAAATGTGATTTGACGGTGACAATTGGAGCTTTGAAATAAGTTGTATTTCGATTGTTCAACGCGTGCATGTTGAAAGTCGATTGAATTGAAACTCGGAAATGTCGTGCAGCCACAAAGTGGTACAATATGCAAATTTTCACCAGTTGCTAATCGTCGTATCGATTCAAGTGTACAATTCTGAAAACCGATAAGTACGATTATGATAAAAAAAAAGTTTTCCCAAGTTTTGCAGGCTTTTAGGTACCTATGACTTTTTTTGTCCGAACGAAGTAGACGAATTTGATTTCTACGAAGCTAATTTGCTTGCCATTTCCGTTGTCCTCGCGGAATGAATTTTGAAGAACATCTCCGGGGAAAACAAATACGAGAGAAGTTCGGTAATTACCCGAAAAAGTTTGCGAGATCGAAGCGAAAGACTTAGTCGCCGGGGTATTTACGTTGGATTGACGAGACCACTTCCCGAACGTTCCCGGTCATGCGGGGATCTCCGCGGCGCTAGTACCTACTCGAGTAAGCTTTATCGCTGCCTATCCGTCGGGAACATTGGAACGAACCGAGAGAACCGTTGCCGACCGTAACGTTTTCCGATATAAAAGGGCAGCTGCAGCAGCAGCAAAGCTCACGAGAGCGATTCGCAGCTTCGGCCACGCACGGCTGCCAATCCCCCGAGCCACACTACTCGTGACTCGCGCGCGATCCTCTCTCTCCCGCGTCGCTCGCTCACCTATAAAATCCTCGTATTATCGGTCACTATCAATGCTCACCTTGCCACCTGACCCATTTTTGGGGTTTTATGCTCCAAAAATATTCTATTTTTCGGTGACATTTTTCCCTCAAAGTCGCCCCGAGCTATTTTTTTTTTAAGTCCCGCGACTCGAAAAACAAAACCCCAAAATTCGCCAAAGCCTCTCTCGCTGTAAAAAAAGCGCTGTAAAAAATAGCGCAAAAGTATTTTTATTTCACATTTCATAAAAAAAAATGTGTATGACGTCGCGTCCAAAAATCTGCGCAACTTCCGAATCCGGACCAAAAAAAAACCCTCCAAACGGTGCAATAGAAAATCCGTCGCTGGTTCAATTAAAAAAAAACTCAACCTCGCTCGGAGCGAAAGTCAAATCTCCATTTTCATCGACTTGCGAATTATAATGCAAATTTCTGCAGTTTTCTTTATCCACGAATAATGGAGCAGAGTCATCGAAAATTTTCGCCTCGGAGCAGCGACTGTGTAAAATAATCAGTACAATCTGGGATATACGCAAGTGCACATATACATTTATTCGGAAATCCCTTCTGCCGGAAAACCCTCGCAGGGATTTCTATATTCTCCCGTGAGTGTATCTCGAGGGCATTCCGATGGCAGCAAAGGATTATCCTTGGCGAGCGCACGGACGTGCACCGTACACTCTTCTCTCTCGCCTTGCGGGTCTCCGGGTCTGCACGCATCCGCAAAGACCTCACGAGTGGGCTTGGAATATGCGAAGTTTCCGAGGATATAGAACCCTTCACAACTATAATCTGGTATATGAGATTTAACAAGAGCTGCTCCGTGGAATTTGTGTGTGCGATTTTTTTTTTTGCGTAAATGCTGAATGAGAAGTGCCTCGCTTCGGACTACGGATGGAAAACCAGATTACCGAGATCCGTACGTCTAGCGCAAGTCCGAGAGTTTTCCGAGCGAGGAGCGTTATACTCGTCGCTACTTGAACACAGGAAAATAATTAATATGGATGTGTGCGCGGGATGAGTGTTCCTTCTTGAAAATGCATCCCTACGTTCTCCTTGCTTCTTTTTGCGTCTTCTCGCATCGTTGATACGCCTCGCTCTACTAGGATTTCACTGAGCTGGGCGGTTGACGCGCTATAGCGATGACACTCACCTCCGACCGCAACCCGATCCATTTTCCGAAGTGCATCATTTTCATACGTAAACAGGACGATATAGACGTGACGGAAAGAGAGATGACGAAACTGAGAGGTGGATCGGTCCGTCGAATGCAGCGCCTACGCCGCTTGTACCAAGCGTTTCATGCCAACCTTTCAGAGTGACCATTACTTTTTTATAATGTCAATGCATTTTCACACAACACTTTCCCTTGCACAGACGCGCACTCGAGACCGAAAAATTCTATAAAATTTCAACTGCAACTTGAAATACCATAGATTCGGGGGAAAAATGTGTACATTTGGTCATCTGACCGATACGTCGCATCGGAAAATTGATATGGATTTTTCTTTTACCATTTCGTCGTAATATACTAATAATAAAATAAAACCGATAAATGATTTTGTTTGGGAAAATCAAATTCGTTTTTTATTTAATCCAATGAGTATTGGAAAAATGAATATTTCGTTCAATTCTATTTTTTACAGTAACAAGAAAATTATTAATTTCATCAGTAGCCCATTTGCCGTGGAACGTCCCATATAAGAGTTTATGCAGCCATACTCTCTGGCCATGTCTGGTAGTGCTTCGCGACGACGAAGTCGTGGGTGGAAGAGAAAGCGAAGGAGGTACAACGGAGGTGGCAATATGACAGATGGGTGTATTCTCGTTGTCGAGAAATGGCTTCTGGGCTTGATCAATGGGAAACACCGTCGTTGTTCCTCTGCTGTATTTCGTGGGTACCTCGCAGCGGAAAATACAGAGTCGGGCGAGTGGGGGTGGATCGCGGGGACGACGGTGTTTCGCAAAAGCCGGAAGGCACACGAATAACGCTCTCTACGCGACGAGCGCTTCAACGTTCCGTTGCGTCACGTAATACATATAAAGTATACCAATCGATAAATGTCACACGTTGATTTTTAATTTCGCCCGCGCACTCCTCCCATTTCTCCGGCTCTCGGGGAGCCGGGAATCGTTCGAAGGGCGATTCGTTGTCGTGCGGCGCCCGGAGATTGAGGGAGAACGAGAGGGAAAGAGGAGGCAGAACGCCCGAGTCAGGGGGATGGAGGGGAAGGGGGGGGGGAGGGGGGTCGAGAGAGCTCGCGATTGCTTCGTGTTGTACAACGTTACAGAAAGGAGGCCAAGCATCGGTGGCAAGCTCAGCAGCAGCCGTAACTTATTTTCTTAACGACAACATTTCGCTTTGCACCAGCCAATCACCTTGGCACTTTTTTTTACTGAAATTAATTAAGCAATTAAGCAGAAATATGGGTCAAAAATTGAAATTTCTGTATTGCTTTCTAAAAAAATGGTTTGTTGGAATGAAATTAAATAAAACAAAATAACAGTTGTGAAAATAATAAAGCCAACATTATATTTGTTCGTTGTCAGGAAAAGAGAAATGAACGGATATTCGTGGTAATATCTAACAATTAATATATTATATATTACTGCGGTTCAGTTCAATCGTCTGTTCTTTCTATCACCTAAAAGTGTCGACTTTTATTTCACTAATATTTTCATCAAATCTATTTACCGTAAACTTTCCCGCGTCATCAAAGGCGTCGAGCTAGATGGAATGATTCGGCGCTGTCGAAATGCGATTTTATTTCCATCAGGATGAGAAAATGTTCGCGTCTGTCAAAGAGCAGGCGAGGAAAAAGGAAGAAAGTGACTTTTAACTCAATTTGAAATGCTTCCCTTGCTCCCGCGCTCGCCCGGCTTTGCCGCGGAAAGTCGAAGGGTTGATCGCTTCCCCACGTCAAAAGCTTAATACCCCGTGAAAGATTATATGTGCGAGTGAAGAGAGAGAGAAAAAAAAAGCGGAAAAAATTGCCGACCGTAGCTTTAAAATTAATTCAGCGGCTGGTGGGCACCATTGAAGAATAGAACCTGCGGACTTCCATATAACCGGCTACAATGCAATTTTATCCTGATAGATGACGCGAATGACCGCGCCGAGCGCGTATTGCCCGACTCTCGCTTGTAGTACGATATTCAGAGGCTGCGGGCATTTTCTATGTTTCGTTTCTGACCTGAATCGAGTCGCGTCTTTGTGTGGACGTAATCGGCTTTTCCACGCTGGGAAAGTAATACGTCTGTTATATTGACTCGGTCCAGGTATACCGGCTCTCTCTCTCCGTTGCGCTCTCGCTAACTAAACAACCCTGTTTTTAAGTCCCGACAATAGAATTCGTAATTTCAACGTCTAGTATATGTTGCAACGCAACGCTCGCGGCTCACCTATATGTGTATACATATATACATTGCAGCGGCCGCGATACTGTAATCGTTATTAATTGCAGAACGTTATAATGGAAAACTTTGCCGGGTATTGTCGCGGAGAAGGAGGGCACGGCAATTGGTAAACCGGCCCGGTTAGCACAAAACAAAGACCCGGGAGGCAAAAATGAAAAAAACAAAAAAAAAACCTCATCGGGTACACGTCCGAGCTGCAGTGGCCGAAATTGCTCCATGTATTATGCATTTTCATTTGATACATCGCGAAACACTGTCGTTTCGAATCGCGAGTGAAGCACACGTTTTTTATTTTTTATTTTTTTTTTTATTTTGCGGCATTGATTTGCGAACGGAAAAAATGGCCACAGCGAGCACTCGACGAGTGTTGTAAACAAGCATCGGTACGTCGTTGTCGAGGGCCTCGCTGGAAGGGAAACACTTGAGACCTCGAAGGGGTTTTCGGGGAAACAATCGAGGCTCCTCGATCGGCCACCTGAGACGTCATTCATTGTACCAACGTCATTCATCGACTATCCAAATAGTAATTCGCTCGACTGTCGACTGTATCGACGGATATGCAGGACCGAGTGTATACAAAAAAATTCACTAACACCTGACGACGTCTGCGATATTTTCTTTTTTTTTTTTTTAATGAAAATATCACCGCACAAACGGCGCTCCGCTCCTCCGCGATGAACGACTCACTGAACGGCGATTCAATTTCCCTTGTTCGCGGAGCCGTGGCACTCGCTCTTTTTCTCTGCTAATTATCGATACGGATAGCCAATTTGCGTGTTTACGATTGGGTTCGCGTTCTCCGAGACAAACGATATAAACGCGGTGGAATGATTAAAAAAACATAGGAAACAAAACATGTACATACTACATGAGAAAGGCAAAAAACAATGAGCGCGCGCGGGGTAACCGACGACGACAGCCTATGCAGAAACGAACAATGGAGGCGCCCGACCACCGACGCAATAATTAACAATGGAATCGTAATTGAGGCATTCCGTTGCTATAGCCGTCGGCCGATCGTCATTGTGTCGCCGGCGGACGTGTATTCATCGGAAGGCAATGCCGCCGCTCGTGGATCGTCGTCGTGGAGTCGCCCAGTGCCACGCGGACCGCGGGGGCTGTTTTCCAATGATGCTAACTATACTATATGCAAATACTATTGGCTTGGAACCCCCCAACGCTTGCAAGCACTGCACGCTCCTGCGGCTCGTGAATCGTTGAGTGGAGCCCCCCCGACCCCCTGCCCCAGACCCCCACCCCCCTTCCCCCCCACCTCTCGACGTCGATCGCTAAACAATGCTTTAGCTCCTCAACGAGAGACGACGAGAACGATACGGCACTCGTTGCCAGGCTCTCGGGTCGCCACTTTCAGCTGTCCATCACTCTCCATATTCGCGTACTCTCTCTCGCTCTTTCTCGCTCTCTCTCGCTCCCTCGACTTGTCGTCACACTAAACGAGTGGCGCTTAGGCGTTACATCTGTAAAATTTGTACGGCGATGCAAACTGCGATTTTCAGAGCTTTTTAATCAAATTTGGAGGAGATAGGGAGGAGATCAAGCACAATGTATCGGGTGACCTGATAGACTTTATTGATTTCAATATTGTCGTACATCGTCAGACTATTAAAGAACCAGTAATAGCGTTTGAGGATTGATTTGACACGGGAAATGCATTGATGAAAAATAATTGTTTAAATGTATATTCCAACGCCGTTCAGCCCGCTTACTCGAAGTGTAATATTCGTAGAATTTCCATTCGATGATCATTATCAGACCGTTCTATAAGACACGATCGAACCCTCAAACCATCTTATGGTCTTGATTTTTTAATCAGTGTTGGTCACTTGGCATTTGTAGACTCGTCAGTCGATCGATACGTACCATAAAATCATTTTCTCCCATTCGGCCAGAGAAACAACCATCCATCGGTCTTACAATCGTTTCCGCTCAGTAAAACGTAACTAACAAAACGACAAGGACATAAAAACAGGTCGTTTAAATAAAATCAATTAAATTCGTGGACAGGTCTATTTAGTTCTGTTTTGTCGCACTTTCTGCCGATCGAGCGCGTCATTGGCGGCAGCACCGCGCAAGCGATGCCGCACGCGCAATATACATACACATCGTGAAAGCTCCACCCTGTGTACAGCCCATTGAATGTCCCGGCTGGGTTATCTCCGGTAAGCTCTCGCGTTTGCCCGTATGCATCCGGAGTGATTTTGTGGCGCGTTGATTCGCAACGATAGCACGCCACGATTTTACCCGTCAGAGTTTCGCGCTCGTCGCTATTTCGACTTTTTTTTCGGCTCGCTACGCACCGCGATAACGCGGTCCGACGATTCACAAGAGCCAGCTACGAGGATGACAGTTTTAGGAGTATTAAATGTACACACGTAGATATATCTATATACTATACACGAAACATTTATATACATGCATATATGTATACACACACGATGCATTTTCCACGCTGAGAGTACGTCGCGCAGCGTGGACATTCAGCATATAATAGGTGTCTTTTAAATTGCACTCGGCAATTTTGTGGCCCGTCGACGCTGCCGACCAACGGCCGGCAAATTGTATGGATACTTTACATTCGCGTCTGTCTGTGTGTCTGTGTGTGTGTAGATGTGGGTGAGTATTCCGCTCGAGATTGTATCGCGAGAAATTTCGTTGCGGACGTTAATCGCATACACTCGGCATGCTCAACTGCCGTGCGCGGAAAAACCGTTGTCGAGTTTGATCGCTCGGCTCGCTGGTTTCATTTCGCATATCTGCCGCGCGTATACGTACACGTCGCCGTGGCTCGTTAGCCGCTCTGACTGAAACGTCCACGCTGGAATAGAAGGCGGAGGATTCCAGTCGTCCGTCCGAGTCGCTCGGTTCCGACCCGATTCATTAGACCCAATTATTATAGGACTCCGGGAGCTTGGTTACCCGGACAGCGCTGATTCTGGTTAATCCCTTCTGGACTGACTACGTCGACTCCACCGCAGAGCATTAATATAATAAAAATACTATATAGCGAGCTCGGTCGAAGCTCGCCGTTTTGCTCGTTACGAAAAAAATAATTGAATACCGAATTACTCGAGCGTCCTGCCGCCCACAATTAATGCACACCCCCCTATCCCCCCTCTCTCCTCCGCGGAGCTGTACGAATTTATAACCGCGCCGCTGGAATCTCTACTTGATGAATCGAACAAGTGGTTGCGCTGGCTAGCGAGCATAGCAGCGGAGCATCCACCAGTCGCTTGAGAGAATAATCCGAAGAGTTATGTTTTCATTCCTGCCACCGCTGCCACTGCTGCTGCTGTTGTTGCTTCTGCCGCTGTTGCTGCTGGGCTACACTCTTCACAAAACATCTGACCGTGTTTCACTACGCCAGAGATATGGGTATTTAAGTTAAGCACGGGGTGTTACAAGTATTAAAAGGTTTTCATTTCTCGTTGCAGCGAGAGGAAGATAAATTCATAGCGCAGACGGAAGTGTTCGCTCGAGTCGAAACGTTATGGGAGAAACGTCAATGTCCCTTCCGCGCGCGGTTTTCCAAATGTATACGCGCATGTCGACAAACACTCGAGCACCGCGACGCTGTTGCACTTTCGTCGTGCACATATTCGTCCGGACATAAATCCGAATCGAATAATAAAAATGGAACGGCAACATATGTCCCCAGGATAATTTTTTCATTTCGCGAAGCTCGACATTGTGGACCATGTTTTTATAAATTCATTTTTCAACGTTTTGGTACTTCTGCGGAATAACAAGCAGCCGAGATTACGTAAACGTTATCGAGTGTAAATACGCGAAGACGAAACGCATGAAAACGGTCGCCAAAATTCGAATCTTGTATAAAACAAAAAATTGTAGATCATTTATTGGCAGTTTTTGACGTAGCTTTGCGTAGAATGAGAATTAACGTGGATCGTTTGTGTAGACGTTGCTGAAGTGTAAGAAAAATCCGCGACTTTTGAAACAGCTCCACGCGGCCTATTGTTATTCTCAGACGGAATAGACAAGGGTTTGACGGCTCTTTCTTCTCCGTTTTAGTCGGATTTTAAGAGCTCCGGACGCGCACACGTTGGGAGCTTTCAGAAGCGACGTCGCTGCCGCTGCAACGCGTAGCTCGCTGAGGCGACGTTGTTAATTAGTTATTCGCCCCTTCGCCTCGTATGTAGGTGCTGGATGGAAGCGGAGCTGCGAGCGCGCGTTGGCGGGAATCGCGTCTCGGCACTGGCCTCGACTTCGTTAGCCTCTTCCGTACGTGCATCGGCAACGGCAACGCAGAACGCCGGGGCGTTGACATCCCGGCGGCAACGCTCGGGGCTAAATATTATTAAAGAATTACATAGTCTCGCGCTCATGTGGAACCAGAACGGCCAAGACACGCGGCAACAATGAATATAAATTAAATGAATATCCGCGCGGGTGTTTCGAGACGCGGCAATATTTTAGGGCTCATAAAGCCGATCTGTTATTGCTCAACGCGCTGGCGAATCGTCGGTGCCTTGTATCCGTGGCGAAGTGTTAAATTCGATCGGGAATATTAGCAAATATATCGTTGAGAATTATTAATTAAGTAACATAGATTTTAACCGGAGGAACAAATGTAACAGATGTTAACAGTTATATCGAACCCACTGAAAATAATCGTTGGAAATCGCGTCTCATCAGTTTAATCAGCAGAGCTTTGGGTTCGTCGATCTCCGTCGATCAGCTCCACTGCTGCTCCATCATTAATTGGCATTGTTCCGGGAACGCAGATTTGTTCATTGGTAAACAGCGAGCGCGTATGTACTCGAAGCGTGTATAGTTTTTGTGTTCTCCCGTCCGATCATTGTAATTTACGAGGAGACCATTATTCTCGGTCTGTCAAGGCTAGTAAGGACGTTCACTACTGTAATTAGTAGTATCGTTTCTCGCAACAGTTTTCCCCCGGTTGAATCCAATACACCAGACATGTAATGTGCGTCATTGACGTAATACGAATAAATCGGGCAGAGGTCAACCTACGACCAACCAGTAAAGTATTTATAAAGCCAGCATTTTTTTACGAACCCGATTACATGCTTGCAAAATGCAAACATCTGGTATTTCCATCAACAAAAAAAATATATCAATCCAAAAACAATGCGCAATTACAATTGCACAACAGCAACTGCCCCATACTTTAATATTCCCGATAACGTACTATTATTATCCGAGTCAAAGAAGTTTCGGCTGCAACGTAAAAAAAAAACCGTAGGCACGCCTCGTCGAATTGCCCCGTAGCAGCAATATCCGGCGTCATACCGATCGCCAGCAGTGCTCGCGAGTTGCCTTCGTTTTCCCTGAGATTACATTTCTGCTGGATAAATTCCGGCGCAATAGCTGAATCCCAAAGTGACGGCGACCGAGAGAGCGAGAGCGAGCGAGAGCATTGAAGTTGGCTGCTGGTCACGCGGGGTAAACTCTCGTAAGCAATTATCCCTGCGGGGGTTTAAGCGCGGAGGCATTGACGGTGGTGGGTACGGCGATTGCAACGTGCCGCTGCTCCGGAATACGTTATAGCCATCCAGGCATTCCTTATTCGCTGGCTGCTGCTGCTGCTACTGCTGCTGCTCCCCCGCGGGATCGTTTCCGAATTAATGCATAGCCCGTGGCTGGCATACCATGTGCTCGGCGCGGTGGTGGCTCGCCGGGTTGGTCTTGGTCCGACTTGCAGTCGACTTGAGAACCAATTATCGAACGATCTCCACCGTCGTCCCGGCTTCGGCTCTCCCTCACCCTCCCCCCTCACCTCTGTCTCTGTCTCCGCTGTCTCCCTGCCCATCCCTCTCTCACTGTCTCCCTGCTTTGCCACCCACCACCACCGCTCGGCGCTGCCCGGTAACACCACCTTCCGCTCGGCGAAGGAGGGACCTGCAGGGCTTTTCTTCGCGGTATCCAGCAGCGACGAGACGACGCTCAAGGGGTGTATACGCGCCGAGCAGGGGATGCGAAGATACGAGCGTAAGTAATGAAGAAGCCCGCAGTTTCAGAGCTCGCTCTGCGGGATCGCGAGACTGGTGGCTGTGGGTGGTGTGGATTGGAAACGATCGTCTAATCCCGCGTTGCCTCAGCTTCAGCGAATCTCATTTCGCGTTGCAACGCAACCACTTCCCAGAACAACTACACGGAAAAAAATAATGTGCTGCTACAACCAAGAAATGAGTTGACACAACCAACCGATTATTCTGATTCTTCAACATCTCGCCTTATTTGTGTCAAACAAAAGGAATTGGTTTGCCGAATCAAGTTCCGTTGGTAAGCGGCGTGTTAGTTGCGGCAGCCAACCGAATGGTTGACACAACTATTCGAGTAAGCAGCTCAAGTATCCGATTCCTTGACTGTTCAAACCGCGTCATTTATTTTCGGCATAAATTGCTCTACTTGTACAATGAATATTATACATTAGCGTAAATGGCATTACTACAGTTTTAATCGTACGATTTTTAGGTTACGCACAAACCTGATTCGCACCTCGAACGGCACACCACTGCGAAGTTAAAGAAAAAGTGAGGTTATGCCGGTAAGAGAGGAAACTCTTCAAGGATGCGAATAGTAGCCTCAACCATTCGATTGGTCGTGGCAACTAATGTAATAGATACCGCAGCTATTCACGTAAAACTGAAATACAGCAACGTGAACGATTATTTGGCATGACCAAACTTTTTTTTCCGTGGGTCCCGTAATCTCGACGTAGTATGACACACGTGACGCGGCGTGTCGCGTCCTCTCTCTCTCTCTCTCTGCGATCGACGCTGCGAGCTGATATCCGTATCGACGGAATTCAATTTCATACATATTCGTCCAGCAGCCAAACTCGCGGCGGTGGATACCGAGATTTTACCCGTGAATCGCGACTCGACAAATCGAAGCGATTGTCTGCGATTAAAATCGATGGAAATCTGCCGAAGACACGTCAAACGCGGACGCGTCGAGTCGCCGGGTCCCCGAAATACACACACACGAGCGCGACGACGATTTTCCAGTGTGTGCGCGAGTATTATTGAAATTGATAATTCAAATTGGCTGTGGATTACCCATACTCGCCGATCCGCCCGATTATCCGCCTGAATTAGTAACCAATCAACTCGATCCATACGTTCAATGACCTGATAACCCGACGATAAAGGAATCAATGACGCTCGAAAGCGGATCGGGCGCGGAAAATATACATATATCCCGCGGACATTTCGAGCTCGATAAAAGACATTCGATGTTCTCTCTCTTCAGGCTCCACGCGCTCAAGAATCGAGAGGCGCAGGGCGTGAGAAGGGCGACAGATAAAGCGCGGCGGCGGCGGTAACTGGGGAGGTAAATTTTTCTTCTGACTCTGCGAAAAATCGGTGGTATAGGTGTGGCTATTGTGAGCAATGCACCGGATAGAAAATAGAAGAGGAAGAAGAAGAATAAGAAGAAAAGAAGGAAAAGAAGAAGAAGAAAAGCGTCGAGTCGGAGTATTATGGCGCGATAAGCCCGCCTTACTCACTCACTCGCTCGCTCACTCTGACTCACTCATTCGATCCGTCTTCCCGTTACATTCGTGTACCGCAGGCTTTCGATTCGCTATGTGTACGTATGTGTGTGTATGTGTGTCTGGATTCGAAGAGAATTGAAGAAAGCGCACCGAAGCGCTAGAGCGTGCGTTTACCCTCGCAGCCAATTTCATCCAATTGTGGCTGCACACATGTCCCTCGCGTAGAATCATCTCGACCGCCCGGACGACGTACACGAAGACGATGAGAAAGAAGGAGGAGAGAGAGAGAGTCACGAGGAGAACGAAGAACGAGACTGTGTACGCGTTTGTCGCATGATTCCCTTTGTCAGAAGTGTCGTTTCTTATACTTACATATATGTATAACATATATACGACACGCAACGTAGTACTCTGTTTAATACGGTATACGGCATATAAAGGAGAGGAACGAGTGGCGACTGACCACTTGACTCGGTGACCCACCCACATATCCCGCACAACGACGCGGCAGCTCGTCGAGTGGTCCGCTAGCATTGGCCGAGCTGCCACGAAGAAAAGGGAATAACTGAGCAGTCGGGAAAAGTACGCTCGGTGCACGCGACAAGATAAATAAGAGAAGAATCGCTCTCCGGTGGATAATAAGAGGACGCGACTTGTGTGTTATACCGAGACTTTAATAATGCAGAAATTCGCCACAATTCGCGTCAATTCGTTGTAATTAGACGTGCAACGCGTATATAATGACGTAACGACGGGAGCGAAATGAATTTGTTATTCAACGGTTTTACGGCGGGTCAAGGAGGGCGTCAAGGTGCGGAGGGAAATTGGAGAGAGCGCGGGTAATTTTTTTTGCGCGCTTTTTTTTCGAAATAATTGTTTGGCACGTAACACTGCGCGTGAAAAAGCCGGTAACGAGACTGCGGAGCAAATGCGTTCGATAAATTTATTGCGGGGATCGTCGCGTCGATGCCGCCGCTGGAAGAATGAGGCGAAAAAAAATGCGGGAAAGGAAATATTACGCAAGCGAATCGGCGAAACGAACGGGAAGAGAGAGAGAGAGAAGTAAACGCGTTATGTGTACAGCAGAAATATAAATAATTTGAATAAACCCGTGTGCGGCTCTCTGACTCTCACAGACGGAATAGCTGAACAGCCCCCGGCAGGCGGGCTCCGTTAGAGCGGAAGAGAGAATAGAGATGCGGGAATAATTGAGTGAATATAAAAGTGAATAAGATGAGGACGTGCAGCACCGGCCTTTTATTATATTTCATGAAATACCTGCCCGATTGAACGTAATTACACGCACTTTTCATAACGAGTCGGCTCTGAAAGGCAACGTCGACAAGAATAGTTGTACGGAACCATTAATTTATTGTGGCATTTTTATATAAACCTATTGAATTCGAAATTGTTTCATGCTTACATGAAACAATGTGAACACTTTGTTGTAAATAAAACAACTTCGACCGTGGAATCGAAAAAACCCAAAATAAAAAATTACTATTTTCACGGTGACTCCACAGCGAAATTTGCCATTTTTCAAAAATATAATATCCCTCAGTATCCGAAATCCTTCCGATTTTTTGCGACACTTCATTTCGTTAACGTAACGTACTTTTGAATAACTCCGCTGAAATTGCAAAAAAATATCAAAACGCCCGACGAACATTCAAGTGTCCGCCCAAATTCAAACGCTGCCATATTATTCATTGGCTGATAACCGTTCGCATTTATCCGCGCATTAAACCTGCGTCGAATTAATAAAGAGACGCTTCAACAAATCAATTATTCAATTACGGTCGAAATGAAGATACGAGAGTAGGTATGTATGGGTCAAGGCCCGAAAGGCAAAACCGCGACGGGGCTAAATTAACGAGGCGTCAAAATGCGCACAGGGTAATACGACAAAATGCGAACGAATCGCGACGATACGTATAAAGTAACGGCAATATAAATAATGTGAATAAACTCGCTCGCGCGCCCTCCCCTCGTATGTGTTTTTGTGTGCGTGTGCAACACAATGAGATATTCGAACGGACGCGCGCTTGCGAGGGAAACGAACGTGCGGTTCGCGCGCGCGAGTCGCTCGCGCTGGCCCCGGCGCGTACGCCCGTCCAAATTTATCGCTCGCTTAATTAGCGGACAAATAACACGATTAATGGCGGCGGTCGGGATGGTATTGTCGTGTTTACCGTGGCAGGGTAACGCCGGCCATCCGCAAAACCCCTGGACCGCCGCGCCGCTTTCCCGCGACCTCTCCCGTCATGACGTTCGCTCACCACTGGTATGCACACACACCGCATCCCCTCCTGCTGCTGTTGCTGTTGCTGCTGTTGCTGCTTGTCTGGCTGGTTGACTGCTGCGCCCGCTGGAAACGGCGTCCTGAACCGCACCGCGCGCACCAAGCTTCGCTCCGCCACACGATCCTCGCGGAGCTGAATAAAAAATTACGATCGAGATCTCCCCGTGGGAGAGGGGTGGGGGAGGGGGGATAACGGCGTAATAAATTGTACCTCACGTCGCTACTTCAATCCCCTGGCGAACGGACGTTGCCCGATCGCTCCAACACTTCCAGGCAACGCGCACACCGTATACGTATGTCAAGCATATCTGCCGATTCTCCGCAGCATTGCATGGAAGTCGCCTCAAAGGGACACGAGGACATCGATCCGGTGCGTCCGATACTCGTGCAATTACCCGAAATTACATCACAGACAGTGTCAATGTATTTAAACCTGTTAATTTGCTAGACAGCCGGCAAACATTTGCATCTCCGGTATATGCGGAATATGATAATGATCGGATGTGCCGGATGTGTGCGCGAGGACCAGCGAAATCATTTAATTTGTTGACATCCGGGATTGACCGAAGGGATATTTATCAATATGTTCTGGAGGACTCGACTAATTACCCAGGAAAAACGAAAGCTCTGCACTCTGTTCGGGAAACTTGTCGCAATTTTACTTTGCAGCGTTGTGTTTTATTCGTATCTGTAACCTTTCGCGTTATACACGATTTACGATCAAATCGATAGTCCGCAATTTTTCCAGCCCATTTCTTCATGGTTAATTAAATATCACGCAAATAAATGGCCAATTTTTCACACAAAACGTAAAGCAAAGTGCAGATTTAATCCGTCAAAGTGAGAAGTTATATTCTTCGGGTCGAGGCAGGAAATTCACAATACTCGTTCCCGAAAACTTTGATTATTATTGTCATTTTCTTCGTCTCTACGCTTCGCTGGCCATAGGTGCCGCGCGCGGCAGCAAAGAGCAAGATTTTTTTTCAAATTTTGCGGCTCGTGAATTTTTTCATTCTATGAGTGGTGCAGGCTCGTTGGTGAAAAAGCTGCGGAGGATTAAAAAAAAAATGGCACGGCACGGAAATATACACAGGAGCATACGGCGACCCCTGAGTGGTCTTGCACAGCCGGCAACGATGCCGCTGTTATAGGAGCTAGGCTTGCCAAGCTTGTAGCCATTGTCTCGCGCGACTCCGAGCCGGGCCTGCCTACTCTCGACGTGCCTGCTCCACTATGGTCCTCGCCGCTACTGGCTATTTCCATTGCTACGTAACGAAGCCATATTAATTAATCTGGTAATTATTAAACTAATTGCCAGCTTAATTGGCTCGAGGGATATAACAGCCGACGAGAACCAGTCAAGCCGTAAGCCTTGTAACGCACCCTCACAAGCCTTATGATCCCTGGTAACCCCTCTCTCTCTCACCCAGTTCACTCTCTGTCTCTCTCTCTCTTGCTCCAGTGAGGGGAACCCTTTGATTTCCCTCCTTTTTTCGGTGATTTCGTCAGTTCGCAATTGTTGTCGGTTCGAAAAAGAACTCAGTAGAGATTGGAATAGCTCGACGGCTACCAGAAAAATAAACCTCTAGCACTTTGTGGTTGAAATCTAGTTCCGACGAATAAAATTGTTTTCATCTTTAACGAGTGCGAATTTCTAGACCCAATACAGCGAAAGTTTTACTTCGTCGTTTCAGTCTAAGTAGCGTATTATTTTTCATTTCCCACAAAGATTCTATTTAAAAAAAATCGAACCATACGTATCAGTGTTCGTATCAGTGTTCGGTGTATGCAAAATATCCATATCCGCGTACCAAACGTTCCAGAGGTTGCGTTTCTTCCAATATCGGTTATCTTCACTTTACATTAAAAAAAAATTGACCTCCAATGATTTTTGTTGTATTCGAACCGGGAGTTTTACTCACAGAATCCGATTCCTGATATATTCTGTCGTTTCTGTCTGTCGAATGAAATAATAAAATAAAACAAATTATTTGCGCTGGTCATTTTATGGCTCTACTCAACCCAAGACTCTATCCTCGAATGACAAGAGTTCGTTTTTCAAAATGTATGCATTTTCGACGGAAAACAAACACCGCAAATATTATTCTCAGACAATATTATTCCAAGGCAACGGAAAATTGAGACAACGGAGGTATTGAAATGTCAGCTCCGTATGTCCGCACGCGTGTGCGTGAATATTTATTTTTATTTCACAAAGCGAGCAAATTCGTGTGCTTTCGTTACTTCAGGGAAACAGCGCGCGCGGAAGCCTCGGTGGATACGAACGAGACACGTAAGCGAGAGATTCCGAGAGTACAGTCGCCGAGGGGACGACGGCGAAAAGGGTTGTCCCATTGTAGAACAGTTACAACTGCTGTTTCCAACGAATACAAAGGGAGAACTCGCCTAAATGCACAAGAGAATTATTTAAAAAACCTCCCGTTATTGTGCCCGAACCCTTCGTTA
Source organism: Itoplectis maculator (assembly GCA_964034905.1). NCBI lineage: Eukaryota > Metazoa > Arthropoda > Insecta > Hymenoptera > Ichneumonidae > Itoplectis > Itoplectis maculator. The sequence continues at coordinate 14,280,925 of OZ035852.1, read as the reverse complement.
TTTCCCTCCGAAGTATCATCCCCGTCGCCGCCGTCTGCGCCGAGCGATCCTCTCTCTCTCTCGGCAAACTTTCCCCACTTCCTTCCAGCCCGAAACCCAAAGACGAAAATGCGAGCGTGAGGAGAAACATACACACGCGAATGAAATCCGGTATGTCTCATTCCCACGAAAAATTCATCAAAAACCTTTGGCCTCCGTCACAGCTTCGACGGAACAACATATCGAGAGACAATTCAGCAGCCGCAGGGCTTGATCAATCGAGCGAGACAAAAAGGTGACAAATGAATAAAAAAAAAAAGATAGATCATCGGGAACCTTTGAAAACGTGCTGGCTATGGTGAGAGAATGATGACGTTCCCGTAAAGACTGTGTTCAGGCATCTGAATTATGCGGGTTTCGATATCCGAGCAGGGTCCGCGCGACCCGAGTCTCCTCGATACTTCGGCCCTCAATTTTATTTTTCCTCTCTTCTCGCATCTGCATAACTCAATTCTCATTGGCTCCTGCACCGGGCTCCATTTTTCAAAGCCTCCGTCATTTCATTAAATAAATATTTGCTGTCACATTGACTCAACAGATTTTACGATCATTCCAACTTGTATGAAATGATGCTCGAATAAAAAAAAATTGTATAGGTCTTTTTTGTAATTACATCTATTTCATTGAAAAAAAAAGTAGGATCGCGTTCTACACGCATTGAAAATTACACTAGCTACTCTTCTATTAAAAAAAATAATAATAACAATAAATCCTGCTATACGTGTATATTTAAAAAGACAATAGGATTTCACAATTCATTTTGGGCGAATGGAGATGTATGGCGACGGAGGCAGACGGAAAGCGGAGCCATCGAACTGTCACTCGGGGGCTTCGAAGGTCTCCACTTGATTCTCGGGGAGCGTTGGCGCTATACGAGAGGTTATATCTATATATGTATATAAACGCGACGAGCGAAGAGCGGACCGAGAGCCTATTATGATTTTAGAGCGAACGCGCTGAGGGCCGGGAATTATTTAGATGGAGTAGAGGGACTCACTTAGGGAACGCGAAGGGTCGAAAGGGAGGATGAGCCCGGGTGAGAGCGGCGGAGACGACGAGGGGGAGCGTGCCACGGGAGACATGAGGGCGAAGAGAAGGGAAGGACATCGTCGACGCACGTGAAATTAGGATAAATCGTCGTAGTAGATTTATTCAACAGAGCCCGCGGACCTCCCGCGGGAAGGGACGAAAGGGGAGGGAGTCCGCGGGAGGGAGGGGGGGGGGGGGGGGGGGTAGGAAGTTACCATGGCTAACAATGGAACGCGCCTTCCACCGACCGTTTCTCTCTCTTTCCCCCGCAACGACTTTCCCTCTCGCGTAACACAACTCGTAGACTGCATCCTACAAAATTCATGAAAATTTCCCAATGGGTTTACGCCAACCCGACAAATAATCATCAGTATTACACGTAGCTTGTTACCAAGCGCTTTTAATCACATGGGCGGGCTACCGACGAAAGCATCTGGGCCGTTGCGTGACCTCAACGACGCAGCCGAACAGATAAATTGATTGGCACACATCGTGTGTGTACACAAGAGCCGCAGCATTACCGGCTAATTGCGAATGCTAATAGGATAGCGGAAAATAGTAGCTGAATGAACGAAAAACAGCGCTGGGAGTATTATTTATCGACGCTATACACAGGGGATTTTCGGTCGCGAATTTATTGTACTACAAATTGCCGAGCCTTGTTGAATAAACAGTTCAGCCGAGTTCAAGCGAGTTCGCGTCCGCCTATTAATTGATAACACGAGCGAAAAAAAAAAATGCATCCGAAAATAGCACCTTCCGATTACCTCCAAAAATATTTATAAGAAATTTTCTAAATCCGTGTTTATTTTTTACAGGTAATTGCTTGAAGCTCTTTAAGGTGGACGTCCCTCCGGTGGTGGATCCGCGTTCAGAGAAGGTCGTTTTGCGTTGCGTGTACGATCTCGAAGGAAAGGATCTGTACTCGGTTAAGTGGTACAAAGACGGCGACGAGTTCTTCACATTCATGCCGTCGATGAGGCCGCCAGGACGCGAGTACGACGTCGAAGGTGTCAAAGTGGACGTTGGACGTAGCGACAGCAAGCAAGTGATACTCCTGGGACCGACGCAATCGCCAAAAAGTAATAAACCAAACTACGTGTAGTCCGTATCGCGTGTATTAACGAGCGCACGCCGCTTTACAGCGTCGAAACTTCGCCTGTAACGCGCTTGTAACCGTTATACGATCGTCATTGTCTGCCCGCAGAGAAGATCCATCTCGCTGGTCTTTACGGCTGCGAGGTTTCGGTCGAAGCGCCGAGCTACTACACCGCGTTCGCCTCTGAGAACATGACCGTGGCTGTACTACCCTATCAAGACCCCGTGCTCGAAGGTCTCAGATTAAGGACTCATTACGACGTCGGTGACATGCTCAAAGTGGATTGCATCTCGGCGCCGAGTTATCCGCCGGCCGTTCTATCCTTCCTTCTCAACCACAAGGAGGTCAGTATCACATAGCGCGCACCACGCGAACCCGCATTCACAGGTTTACGTGACGGCCTTTGACGTGCGAAATATCAATTCCCTCGTCAAAGCAATTTGTACGCCTACACGAAGTATCATCGCCTAAATAAGACTGCGTTGAGAGAGAGAATGAGCGCTAATGGGTTAATGAAAATTCTTTACTGGTGCATACTTTGATATACACATGGGCATTTTTTATTCTTCCCGCATTTACGTAATTAAATAAAAAATTGACCGCAACGTTTTTCACTGATTCCGATACGCGTCGTTAAATAGCCGAATACGCGTGATTGCCGTTAGCGTGAAAATTGATTATCCGAGGAAATAATTCGCGTTCAAATATTTTCTTTCCGCTGCTCTGCAAAAACCGTGGACGAGGTTATTGCATGAATTGTTGTTAAACACACCGTCGACATCGGTTTTCATAAAACCCGGGTAAACAAACGCAGCAGGGGGGAGGGGGGGGGGGCTGGTGGTTCGTTTGTGTTTTCCGCTACGTGGTAATGTATTGATCGCTACTTTGTCCGGATGTGTCTCTGTATTACAGTGAATGCGGTGCCAGAGAGGTTTAAATTCATTTGACTGTGTATCTCTCTCTCTCTTTCTCTCTCCCTCTCTGTTCCTCCCTGGCGTGCAAATTAATGTAGTAGGGAAGAGAATACGATCAGCATACAAAATTCTCTGAATAGCGTGGTTAAGTGACCCGCGTAGGGAATTTCTGCAATTTTGCAACACATAGAATTGCGCGGCGAGAGGTATTGCTAAGGGGGGAAGGTCGCATCGTTAAACGCCGCGTGTTATTCGTGTCCCTGTTGAAGAATTCATTGAAATGTGAATACCTTTTGATCACTATATTCGCGAAGTGGATACCGTTGACAACATTTTATCGGACAATCCTCTGCTTGTCACGAACATTTTCCCACGCATGATGCCCCAAGCCTGCGCTCCGTCCCTTCAGTAATCCGTATTCATCGAAATATGATTTCACTAATATCCACGATTTTAATCAAAAATGCATTTCGCACATATCGAGTTTTGATTCACGCACAGGTTTCAAGTTAATCTTGTTCGGGATAGCACGTTGAAAACCGGATTCGTTTGACGCGAAATGTTTCAGCTGTATTAACTGACGAGTCTCGACAGTATCTTTTTATCGGAATATCATGGGCACTAGTGGGAACGATGGAATTGTACATTAATGTAAAAAATGTACTATGTGAAATTATGTAGCGGAATTAAATCGGATACGTTCTCAGTGAAAGAGGTGAATTTTATCTTTTTTATAACAAAATATTGCGAAATAATAAAATGCAGATATTCTGATTGTATCTGCAATGACATTAAATATTTCAGTAAATGTAATAATATCGAATGGAGGGAATAACGTAATTATGTCATTTATTTGTCATTTATGGCTTGTACGTACATTATGTAAGTTTTCGGCCCCCGGGCCAAAAACTGCCAAAATCGAGGTCACTTCATTCATTCAATGATTCAAAGATCATTTAAGATCCCCTATATGGCTTATTCGACACAAGTTTGAAGTACCCTTTTCCTTTATTCCCACAGGTTAACAAAGCACTGACGAAACGGTTGCCCAGCATGGGTCAAATCGAGGGAAACGTTCTCGACACGACACGCCTGAGTATCTCCTTCAAGCTCGAGCGTGACCACTTTCCGGGTGGCAACCTCAGCCTGATCTGTCGATCAGAGTTGCCCGGTGTGCCCGGTGCCGAAGTCCGGCAGTCGGAAGCGGTCGTGATGCTTGCTGCCAGCAACCAACGACTCGCCCAGGAACCACCAAAGTCAGCAGCCGCCGTCAGCTCCGATCCAGCTATCTTTCGAATTTTCACCCTCGCGATAATCCTGCTTCACCTTGCCACTTCCTTCACAGTGTAAAAATATTTCCGGCGTGTGTTTACTGTATAGTTGACTGAGAACTGTACGTCGAAAGCAGCAAGTGAAAGGTCGAGTGGGGAAAGTGCGATAGCAATACATATAAATGTGAACAAAAAAAAAGCGAAGCGAAAACAAAAAAAAACAACTAGCCACGTAAGTTTTGGGACGACGGCTGGTGAGAATCGCGAATGACAGATGAAAGAAAGGATAACGGTGTTGTACATAGTGTATGATTCAATTAACTAGTATTGTGATTATTAATAAAGATAAATGAAGTAATAAGTGTTTTCATAAAATGCGGTTCTGTGCTTTTATTGATTGTTCATTGTTACCAGTAAGCTACGTTCGCCCGCTTAGAAAAAACAAAAATTCGACCCCCTATTGACTATTTTCCGCATCAAGTTTGAACAGACGTCTCACCGCAATTTCGCAAACGTTAATTACTTTCAGTTAAATATCTTTACAATGTCGAATGCGTACATTGTAATGAGTTAAGAAGGCTCCTCGGCAACATTATATATAATATTTTACTATCAATGACGTCGGTGAACGCTCAAGGTAAGTGCATCGTCAAAATACATACGTATTCATGCTTAGGGTATTAGCTTAAGAGCTGTAGAAACGAAATTACAAGTTTCGAGAATCGCGTCGAGGGACTCCGAGACTGAGAAATTAATTAGGAGCAGATCAGAGAGCTGCGCAGCTGGGAGGGGCTGCTCTTCGATAAGGCTCTCAAATGGGTCGAGTACATTCGTTTGACGAGGAGGGAATAACGATCATTGTTCTGTCGTCGGCGACGAATCGATTCCTTGGAAGACGTCATCGACAATGCCCTGGCACCGCGGTCCGTCTGCTTTGCTGATGATGCTGGATTCTCGCCGTGCTTCACATCGTTTCAGCGCGCCCGTTATGGACTGCAGTGTGTATTGTTATGCTCGTTACGACGAGAATCCGAGTTGCTTCTGTTTGTTAACCATTGAGAAAGGGCAAGGGGCAGAGAAGCATGAAAATGCAGGGTCCGTGAGATAACGTCTTGAAAGCTCGGTCGACGGAAGGATTTATTCTTTCCTATTTCGCGGGGAACAAAGCGGAGCCCCGCGAGGTAAGAGAGGAAATCGAAGATCCGTCATATAAGCTGCAGTCTATCGTCTCCATGGATTCGGAAATCTCGTTACGCCTCGGAAATAGGTGCAAAGTGTGTGTCCAATTGCATCGAAAAATCGAGATATACAGCAATATCGGATGGGTAATTTTATAAAGTCATAATTTCACATTATTGCGTGATTTACATAATGAAGGCAGCTATAAAATAGTTGCCACGATAATTATAAAGATGTATGGGCGTAAGGTGAACTGTTGTTTTTAGTTGACGCAAAGTCAGTTGCATCAACTAAAAATGTACAGTTATTTTTTTGCAGTGGTCAGAACGTCAGCGAAAAAGGTCGAATAAAAATCTATAAAGAGAATTGCACAGGGCAGGACCGAGAAAATATTATATGTACCATGATAGCCACATGATAAACCGCGAATATGTGTTTCATGTACTTCCGGCGTAGCTGCAGGACTGAAAGACGAGAGGTGCTAAGAGGACTGGCGCGCTAAGGGTGTTTTCACTGGTGTATATTATGCACGCTTAGCATTGTCCTGCTGGCGATGGTGAACACGATGTGATACACACCGAGGAGGAGTCATAGTTGAGCACACACGCGCGAACACAAATATATTTTGTGCGGATGAAAACGTACCAATGGTAGCCGTACTGGATATAGTCAGGTGCTGAAGAACAGCACTCGGATCCTCTCCAGGTAGAACGCGGTTTCACGATGCTGCCACTCACGATTGTCCTCGTTTCAACCCTGACGCTGTACACACACCAAACTCAGCTCTCTCGCGCTCTCGTCGTCGTCTCTCATTCCTTCCGCATGCACTCGGCACTCGGCGTATTCATAACAGGCGCCGGCGTATTCACCTGGGCAATACCGACGCGTCGCGATACCCGTTTCACGCCGCATCTGCAGGCAGCGATATGATATTGCTTTTTCGATGCCGCCGAGAATCCGCATCTCAACGTATGATCTGAAAAAAGTAACGTTTTCTGCGGGAACAGTTTCAATACATTTTATATTGTCGTCGCTGCGTTGAAATTATTATGGTTTAAGGGATTCCTTGCAGTACAATGTTCACAACATTTTTTACTTACTTTTCATTTATGTAACTTTTTATTATTTCGATTTCGTCTATATTGCGATTTTTTCTCGATGAACTGCATTTTTGGCCGTGAAAAAAGTACGAAAAAACCGATATCTATTTTCTCTAAAAAAAAAAAAAAAAAAAACAAATGCACATATACATAAAGATGGTGTATCGTGTTACATCGAATACCAAAACACCGTAACGACATTACACAAGTATCATGTAAGTGCAAAGTCGAAAGAGCTCGCAATTTTAGCTTGACTGTAACGGAGTGCGAGAGATAAAACGCGCGTTATCGCGTCTCGGCGGCTTACATACGTATCCATGGGATGGTTGGAGCGGGGTAAGGCAGAGAGCAGCCACCCTCAGACGCGATGTGGCGCGTAACAGGTGATCGACGTTACGGTGCGGTGCTATGTGAATGCCGGCTCGTAGTCGTCGCGCGGTGCTCGTTGCTTCTGGTATTCCGTGCGGGGTCTATGGTTTTCTGGGTCGAGCCGCGTTTGTGCGGTCATGCGGGAACCCCCCGCGCGTATCCAGAGCTGGTATACGGCGTCACTGCGCTCCCCCGTTCGTTCCACTTGGTCCTCGTGTCGCGCTCGCATTCCCACGTACAAGGGAATCCTTTCATGCGAATTGAGAGACCACGGAGGCAAAGAGCGAACGTGCCAGAGGTAGGAAATATATATATACATATATATGCCACGTAATATTGATATATAGACATACAGATATACAGAAACATAGTGGCATTGCAGAGGGAAGCGACGAAGCAGTAGTCGAAGGGACATCCGGCGGATAGAGAGTGAAAGTCGCGGCAGACCGGTGCGATCGTACGGAAGCGGAAGCGTTGTGCCAATACTGCGGCCATTCCACCGAAACCAGCAACGTTGACCGAACGACAATTACTCTCGCTGACCCTCGAAACGAAATCTCCCCAAGCGATTTCTCACTCTCTCTCTGTCCTCTTATCGTCCAGTCACATCGAAGATTTCTTCTTGACCAACCAACCGCGTGCAAGGTCGACCTTCAGCACCGTGAACTTACAGTCCCCGAGTATACTGTTTCATTTATCAGCCGTCTGTTTCTCGTATCACGGCTCGGAAACGCGGAAAACGATTTATAGGCTGTAAATGATTTTCTTATCGCGGGTGGGTCACAGATAAGGACAGATAGAAAACAATTGATTCGAGGGATTTACGATTCAGTGCGGACAAAAACAGCTCCACCGATGAGGATGTGAACTAGTGGCAGAAGATAATTATATAGCACTGGAAGCGTGAGTTTATTTCCGACCTATACGTTTTTTTAATCCAGAACATTTTTCTGTAGGTGAGAATTGATAAAAATTAAATTTTATTCGTGAATATTAATTACAATCGAAACAACCGTTAAATTTTAATTGAAAATATATAATTTTCTGCATCAAGGTTGATTAAAATAATGCACAGCAGCGAGATTATATAATTTAACATAGTATATATCATATCGATATTCCAGGAAACGCGGAGCCTTCGCGCGGTGCACACAACTGTGTTAACCACGCGATCATCTATTCACTTAATTATCCAGTTGCACTTACCCTCTGCGCTCAGTACTGTAGCGCCGTGTGTGTATTTGTAGCGACGACTGTACACGCTTATACGTGTATAATACTCAACGAACGCATCGGGGAATAATCCTCGAATTTACCGAGAACAGGACACGAGTTCCATTTCATTATGATACACGTTGTATGGCCGTAGGGCGGTGAGGTGTTGGGTGGCGATGCGAAGAGGGGAAACGCATTACCGGCCGGATACACAGGAGTTACAGGAGATACTGCACAACAGTGGGACACGCGAGACGGAGAGAGGGACGGAGAGAGTGAGAGAAATAGAGGAGTGAGAGAGAGAAATAGAGGAGTGAGAGAAACAGAGAGAGTGAGAGCATGCCAGTAGTGCGCGGGGACGTTGGAGATACAGTTCGAGCAAAGCGAGGGAGCACAACTCGGGGAGAGAGAGAGAGAGTAACCTGGAAACAGGATATCCCCCAGTGTGTGTATCGCCGTATTTAGCGTAGTGGCTCTGCTGCTGCTTCTGCTCTTGCCGGCGCGAAACATGCAAACCGTGTACTATACCCGCGCCGCCCGCGACGCGAAGTGGGTAGCCGGGTAATTCCAGGCCAAGTCGAACTGGCCGTGACCGTCGTGCATTATTTTTCCGCCGAGCGTTACCGACCCGCCCGTTCACTCCACGCCTTTTCCACCGATTCCACCGGAAATTGATTTGCCAGTAATCGCCTCGGTGTTTTACGTTTTTTCGACAAGGATACGCTTTTTCAATATCCTGAAAGACGAAACCGGCTCTAATTTCTTCCGGGCGACTTTCTATTCTATTTTTCCTGGAGACTTTGCTCGTTGATACGAGTAATTAATCACGTGTTATTGAGCGTAGTAAAAATAGTGTTTCCGTGAGCTGTAGAAGCTCAGCGTGAAACACTCTTTTCGTTCCTTTGAACCGAGCAACTGAACAAGATTTGAACTTCTTAATAAGTCGACAAGTTTAAAAACTTGCGACGAAAAAGACGGGTTGCGATCATTATGAGCGTGATTTAAATGGCAAACTACTGTTTGCGTTTTTCTTTGACGAATCTCGGTCAATCATGGTGCGAATATGACGGCAACGAATAAATTGTGAGTTGCACTTAAAAATATAATGATCAGGTCACTTTTCAAGAGGGTTTTCAAATTTCCCTAGAATATATTTTGTGCCATCTCTGGCACTGCGAATTAGAATCTTTTTGCCAAAATATCATCTCACTAATTTCACAGCGGACTTCGCGTGGAATCTCGCATATAATACCGTGGCAGTACATACATATATAATATACCACCCGCTATATTCAACGCTCGTAGATCGGTTCGCTCTTCTAATATGTGTTCCCAGTCGTGCAAACGTACCTATACACACCTGGTAAGTTCGTCGGAGATGAGACGGCGAGAGCTGCGGTGCTTTGCCGTTGGTGCAAAGTGTTGCCCGTGGCTGCTGCTGGGCTATGGAAACCTCCGAGTATCTAGCATCGCGCTGTGTACTCGTGCGAGCCAGTACACGAAATAGAGCGAGTCTAGACCACTCGACTAAGCAGTTCGCGGCTGTATAAAACCCCCTCTGGCCTGCACCCTTGTCTAGTCCATACGCCCCGGCGGGCACACACGAAAAGCCTTGCCAACGACACTCACTTCGCTCTTCCCTCTCTCTCTCTCTCTCTCTCTCTCTCTCGCCCCCCCCCCCCCCCCTTCCCCACACTGCTCTCACTGGTCTCGCGCTTTCACACGTTAATACATCGCTCCATTCTGGAGGAGCGCGAGGCTCGCGCGCGGTATCCGCGCGTTGTACGTACCCAAATGTGTACGAATGGAGGTGCGACCGCGTTACCCTCGTTACAGTTGTTTACATAGCCGCGTAATAGTGTTGAAACGTCGCGCGTACGTGGCCGCACACGTGAACCCGTCGTACAATAGCGGCATACACGCGGAATAGTGGATGTATACACCGGGCGCGACGCAACGGTGTACAGAGAGTTAGGGTTCAAGTGAGAGCCGAGGGCGAGGACCGAACATCACTGGCAGCTTCATATGTACATTTTGCTTCGTAGGTCGCTTCTGCACGTGTAATCGAAACTGGCAACAAGAGAAGTCATGGCCTACCACTGGGTCGTCACGTCTCTCTTCGCCAGCGAGTATTGCGTTCACGTATATCGCGTTTTTACGCTTACGGCGCGTGTCGCGGTGTGCGAACGAAAAAAAATTGTATTCATTGAAGGGGTTCGAGTAAGCAAAAAATATGACTTCGCGGTGTCGAGCAAAAATTGCGCAGTCAAAAAAATTGCGATGAACGTGGTCACAGGTGGAGTGACTACACATTTTTATTGCATCCATGTGGCTATTTTTATTTTTGTAGCAACGGTCATTACTTAACAACTATGACAACTAGTTTATGGTTTGATTTGATTTAAAGAATACCAATTATCCGATTTTTTCAGTGCTTTGCATAGTCTTCGTTTTATTCTGCTGTGGAGGTGTTACGTGAAAGAAGAAAATGGATACTTAATTGCAGCCTTATTTTTGTGTGTTAGGTATCCTGCAATGAACTTAGGGAAATGTTGTAACAATGTTTTGCTCAAGATATCCCGAGTAGCTAAATAGAGGGTAAACATTCTTAGCGCGAGAATACAGAGATAGAAATACCGGATAGCAGACGATTGCCAGAGTATCTTGGATACCGTGAGCCTGATGCAGAGTACAGCGTTTGAAACTTGCTACAAGAATTTGCTGTTGATGTTTGTTACAGAAATTACACCTTGTACAAATAATACGTACGGTTTATGTATGGACACATGTACCGTGCGGCAATACAAGCTCACGTATGATCTCGATGTACCCAAGACGGTAGCTCAGACGCGCTAAGAGCAATTTAATTCCTTTGCCGTGCCCGTTCACTCGGATTCTCGGTGCTGCTTGCCAGCACGTCACTTTAATCTTCTTTGAGTATACGTGCGAATTTAATCCTCCGCCACACGACTGGCCCGACGCTGCGATGCGCTCGAAACGACCGACGACGGCGCTGCGAAGATCGCACTATTTGCGATCTAGTGTTGTTTCATCCAACGGGAATTCGAGTCAACATGTAAACTGTTATTCTTCCATACACATGTTTAATTAATTCCTTACTGTGTGCAGAAATAACAATACAGTGATGTATAAAATAAAAAAATAAAATAAAAAATAAAAAATACCTGCATCAATCGGTGGGAAGTGCAGCAACAGTTTGTATAAATAAAACATTGTTTCATGATAGAAAAATCAATAATTGTAGCCATAAAGTTCAGGTACCCGTATCAATTTCCTGCTGCGAAAAAAAAAACATTTTGTTACAAAATGTACGATGACAATTCTTCCGAAATTGCCTGGCTTCGGAGCTTCGGTTTCGGCGATTATTCAGGCTTCAAGTTAGGAGAAGTACAATTTACTCTTTGGCTCAAGGGACTCTGGCCTGACCGAATTTTCTCAGTCAGGGACGAGACCTTCATTACAGGACTCGTCCTTCATTACAGGACTCGGCCTGTAATGAAGGACCCAATGTATATTCGTCCGAATAAGATTCGCGTCAATCCGTTCTCGCTCCTCGGTCTTGAACACCCTCGGTACTGTGCAAGCGTCCGAAGTTTTACTTTCGCACGCGTGATTGTCACCCCGTGTACCAACAACCGCCGGCTATGGGAACGCGGTCGGCGAATTCTCGACCATGCATCAATAGTCACTGCACACTGCGAGGGAAGCGCTACAAAGGAATAGACGCTCCGCTCCCGCGTATCCACTCGTGACTCTATGGTGCCCCGCAGCCTTTTTCATCCGCAATAAAGGTACCTCGTGTTGTTTCGCATTCGCAGCCGACTTTTTTTCAGCCGCACGGTAAGTAGCGCCGTTTGTTGGACGCTTCACAGTGATCAGCAGTCTTCGTATATTCAATCGCTTGCGGAATACGAGGCGACGTGAAAATAGCTTAAAAAATGTAAAATCAAAGAATTATCAACAATACATCTTATTTCTGTATATTAAAAATAAAAACATATTGTCCGATAAAACAACAACGTTAAGTACGTATTTTTCAGTAATGGCCCGAACACGATGATGAAGTTAAAATTTGATTGTCGAGTTATATTATTTCTAATTTGATAGCGGATGGCAAAATTTCCTTTTTCGGTTACGACTTTTTTTTTTTTTTTTTTTTTTACGTTAATGTAAAAGATCTACGAATCACTATACCGTATGTCATGCATCCCCTTAAATGACTAATCACTGTACCGTTTACGTTGTAATTGTATTCCTATTTGAAGGCTCGGCTCTTTGCTGTTGCGCCTGAAAAACGAAAAAATTCCCGTCCGGCGTTCGGTGCCTCGCTTTATTCAACTCTTTCACCTGGCTGCTATTTCTCTCTGAGCTTCGTCCTCTTTTTCACTCGAATCGCGCTCGCGCGTTTTTTTTCTAATCCTTTTTTTTTATTTCTCTCCAAGCTCCCACTGACGTCTATGGCGGCGGCCAGGCCACAAGTTAATTAGTACTTCGCAGCAGTGGTACAGCAGCAGCACCAGCAGCAGCCCGAACCCTTCGCACCCTGGATCGAGGGAGATGTAGGGATCGGGTGGGCGCGGAGGGACGGTGAAAGGCTCAGCGGAAGGGCGGAAGGGGTGGTGGTAGTCTCCCCCGCGGTCGGTAGTCTCCATTTTTACGACGGCCAGGCGCTTATACGTGAAGTCGTTAACCCGCTCGTAAAGCCCGCAGGAGATCGCGCTCACGAATAACCGGACGAGGCTCTCCGTTTGCCAGGTCCTTCGCTCGATCTCACTTGCCGGCCGAGGCAGTTATCTCGTCTTATTCTCGCCCTATGGTGTAACCCCCCCCCCCCCCCCTCATCCACCTCGCCCCCACCCACTAAACCTACAACCCACCCGTTCGGGAAAGCACGGTCAAGAATTCATCTTCCTCCAACGCCGAGCGAGATATTCCTACGCCGTACAAAGACGAACGCGCGAGGGTGCCCCGGGACTGGAAACTCGCGGAAGTAGACTCACCTTCTGCTGGCCGGAAACTTATCGCCCCGCACGGCGCGCGGCAAACGCTCGTTTGCTCGCTCCATGGGATCGCGGCCCTCTGAGATACGAGATCGAGGGAAAACCGGGAAATGAAAGAGTCTTTAGAAATGATGGTATAGAGGGAAGATAATGAAATTGTGTAACGACAGCCGCATGTCCACGGAGAAAAAAATATTTACTGAAATAATTACATGTGGTGATGATCACCTGTGGATAGGTGATCTGTAACGGACAAAAAAATGCTTCTTACTAAAGAACCTGTGGATAACTTCTAAATATTCAGCCCATGTAATTGTTTGGCCGTGTCTGCCTCGAAATATCTAAGCGTACACAAACCACAATAATGTGGATCAACTATGGAATGTATACGCATTGTTATTCGAGTAAATAAAAACCGATTCAGCTGCTGTTACCCAAACGTAGTCGACGCGACACGATCGAAAAATCAAGTCCTGTTCACCTCATGTCCACGTATCTCTGTCGTACTGACATTGAGTAAATAAAACCGTCCGCTCCGTCCTCGCGAGTAATTGTGACCGATCTGATAGACTAACTAGATAAATGTTCCGAGCACACAAGTGTAATAGACTGCACTCTCTCGCACGCGGAGGTTTCCAAAGCGGCTCGTGTCACCTCTGTCGGTGCCAGCGTCCACACAGAGGGATCAGAGGACCGCGAAGCGAAACGACCCCGGGAGCAGCGCGGCGCGTCCGCAGTGTTCGCCGGATGAATGACGGTGTGACGCTGGTGTGCGAAGCACGCCACGCATGTCTGAGCGTTATAAGGCGCATATTCAACCGGCTCCGTAGTCGGGTTGTCGCGGTCGGTTGCGGGCGCGACATGTAACGCCGTATTAAATAAAAGCTCGTACCTCTGCACGCATAATGCCGAAGACTCGCTGTACAACCCATTTCATCCTCGTCCGCCCTTCGGAGCTTAAGCGCACTGATTGCCGTCTTGCTCTTAGGTCACGCCGGGCTGCTGCCGCGTAGCTCTGCTTCGTTCGGAGGTGTCGGTGAAGCGAAATGGATAAGTGAACGGTTGCCTGCCGTAGCATTAATGCCGGGATTAGGAGAACGCTGCCGCCGCCGCTGCTGCTGCTGCTGCTGCTGCTGCTGCTGCTGCTGCTGCTGCTGCTACTGTCGCTACTTCTGCTAGCTGGCTGGCTGGCTCTGCCTCTGCTTCCGCTGCTTCTGTCGCTGCTTCTGCTGGTAGACTAGTGTGAGGCTCGTGCGGTGAGCCGATGCTGGTCTCGCGCGATCTACGCTCCAAGCCGGAGGCCTCTATGACCGGCATCAGCTTCGCGGAAGCCCCTCATTCGAAAGCTCCCCATTCTATTCCTCTCCCTCGCACCTCGTCCTCGTGCTCATCCCGGTCGCGCGCGTCTCTCAACCCCGGTTTCCTCTCTCGGCTATCAACTATACCCCAGTCCCTATACCAGTCTCCGTGCTGCGCGCCGCTGGCTTCCACGTTTCAGCTCGGGAGCTTGGGGGTTGGTGGCGCGCGAGCGGGTAGAGGACAGGAGGAGTTCTGGCTCGCTCTCCGCACACTTCCCGCCACCGCTCGCTCTTTAAACAGTCTACGGTCGAAGGGGTCGCCAGAAGCCCCCGCGCGCACCATCAAGCATAGAGCCTCGGCCGCGGAATTCTGTGGCGACGCGGCGCGAGGATGCGGAAGGACACTGGGTGCTTGGAACCGCCGCGCGCCCGACGCCCGAGAGCGACTCTAATGGGTTATCGATATATTCATGGAGGCTCATCTCCGGCAGCCTCCTTTTCCCAGCACGCCGCCGCCACTATCGGAGGACACGGAGCTCACGTTGCCGACCGGAGAGGCGTCGAAAAGGGCGGTTGGGGAGAGGGAGGGGGACAGGAGCGTCGTACATAGCCGTTTGCCCACGCGTCGGAGCACTCTAATTGTTTTTCAACCCTTTCAATGCCTTGATTTGAATGATTGACAAGCTAGAGGGTATAAAAACGTGTGACTGGCAGTAACTTCGCGTCCTGACGAGGGACACGATCGATGTGACGAATAAACGAACGGTAACTTCAGTAGCAGTTTTTTTCGTCACGTTTTCGGGCTTTACTAAAGCACCGATTACAGGACATCTCTGTTTTTTACTGGATCTGCTGTTTAAATTTAAATCGTGAAATATTCGGAGCTGTAGGTAGATACATAAAGGCTGAAAATTTGGGCGGGCAGGTTTAGTTACTTTACATTAATTAAATCAATTTATTCGGTTCAATAGAGTTTATCGATTTTATTCGTTGCGGTTATCGGTAATCTGGTTTATCCTTAAGTAAGCTTCTGTAATGGGTATGTGCTTGCACTAATGCATGTTTTTGTTTATGTATTGGGAGGTACTTTTTTTGTTGACATCTAATTCTGCATTTGAAATTTATTATGAAACTTATTATTATTATTGAAGTTTTTTATAATGATTACTTTTTGTGAGAAGTACACGCGACAATGTAAGAGACGAAGGAGTACAGAGTTTGTACAACGTACAGAAAATTCGGTAGATTCAATTTGTACAGTTTAGCGACTGTAAAAATCGTAGTCCGTTGACACCGAGCTATAACGATACTGAAATTTGTTCGTGATTCCTTGGATAAAGTATACCATTCACAGTAAGTTAGCACGTAACCGATTTCTTCGCAACACCCGGTCAGATATTCGCTGGCGTAGTAATACATGTAAATGCAGGACAATGCGATTACGATTGCAAAAAGTAACCAGGCAGCTGCATGAAAGCGACCAGTCGCAATAGTATCGCCCAGACGGAAGGCTGTAAAGGAAATAATCTTTGGATGGTTAAGCTTTCATTACCTTCAGGTTTTCGTAACATTGTCTACATTAAAGTTTAAGAACCAATCGTTGTTTCGTACCGTAAAGGCAAATAGTAAACTGCTCGTCAAAGACGGACCACGCCACGTAGACTCTAAACGCTCTCTCAAAGCTCGTAGTCAAATTGAGAAGTTGCTTATGCCTCTCGACTAGACGACGAAATTCCTTGCGGCTTTCTTTTTCGTTTTCGATCGATAGAAACTCTTGAAATTGCATCTTAAGGATCTTGAACTGTGCCGAAAGATGCATGGCGAAGCTCCAGATGAGGATATCACTTCCTTTCAATATTAAATTAAGAAAGATGCTGAGTGCTATGTTAAAGACTGGCATCATGTAAATCCACAAGGAGTCATCGCTGAATGCACAGATAATTCGTTTATCCTTCAATGCTTCAACGTTCTTGAAAAACGGAGAATCCATAATTCTTCGTACATTAACGAACCCACAGAATACCGAGAGTTGAATAAAGAAGTAGAAAGATCCTAATTTGTCATGACGCTTCATAATATTTCGTTCTTTCGGGTCAGCTACCGAGGCCCAGTCGTGAATCGTTGACTCAATGAGAGGAATCATACGACTGCCATAAACTCGAAGGATTAGTTGTAGTAGAATCCCATTAAGACGACCGGCAATTGTTCCAGCTGCAAGACCTCCTGGGCTGTACGGGGGACACTTTTCCAATGGATCGACCAGGCGTGTTATAACTAACATTATCTGCGCACAAATTCAGAGATCGTAAAAAAAATTAATATCTTAGGAATAGATATTAGTCGAATAGATATTGTGGAGTGTAATACCTGCACCAATATTGACACTAAAAAAAGTAACATTGATCCTCGTTTGTGACTGTCAGGAGGCCATAGACCACCGACTCTCAGGCATTTTTTGAAAATAACCAATGTTTGCCACTTCACATGTAATAACACCATTCTTTTCTGGACACTCAGCAAGATTTTATATTCGAAATTATTTTTTTATTAATGATTATTTTTCTCACGGGCGCGCAGCAGTACTATGTGCTGCATGTATGCGATGTGTTTTCTGTCTGGCGAAAAATTCAATACATATTTCCTGAAATATCTGAAAATACAATGACCATACGTTTTTAAAGACTATTAGATTCAAAATAATTATTAATATGAAAATGAATAAACATACACAATATTGTATTTAGCGAGCCGAAGACCAAATTTTGTTGTTGGAACTGCAGAAAATGTTCTTCAAGTCACATTACCTTTTTTTTTACACATAGACTACAACTTTCTCCGAGAACGTATGATTCTACACTGCGCCTTTATACTATGTTACATGCGTTACTTTCCAGGACACGTCACAAATATGCGTAGATCAATAATATTTACGAGTTTTTTCGTTACAGTACAGTTTGTAATTATGACGAAAATTCTCCGAACGCCTTTGGAGTTAATCGATTGATTTTTTCTAAACTCTATTATATTTTTATATTCGAGGGGTGCTGAATCTACGCGTTTTATTTGAACTTCATACTAAATCGAATGTATCTTTGTGCAGCGCAATCGCCACGATACATGAGACGAGTGAGTACATACTTTGAACAACATACAAAAAATTAGGTCGGTCCAATGTATAAAGTTTTGCGACTGTAAAAATTGTGGGCTTCTGACATCGAGCTTTGACAATACTAAAATTTGTCCGTGATTCCTTACACAAATTGTACCATTCGCAGTAAGTGAATACGTGACCTACTTCTTCACAACACCCGGTCAGATAATCGCTGGCGTAATAATATATATAAATGTAAGAGAATGCGAGTGCGATCGTTAAAAAAAAATTGATTGTTTGGTAGAATTGACCTGTTGCAATACTGCCCCCAAGACTAAAGGCTGCAAAGGAAGATATTAGATTGGTTAACTGTTGGCCCACTTTATTAAGATTCAATAACATTCTGCTCATAAAGACTATATATCAGAAATTCCTTCTTCTTACCACTATGGCCAACAAAAACCTGCTGTTCCAAGACGACCATCGCAAGATAGACTCTGAATGCACCCTCAAGGTCCGTACTCAAATCGAGAAGTTGCTTATGTCTCTCAACTAGACGACGAAATTCCTCACGGCTTTCTCTTTTATTTTGTATCCAAAGAAAATCCTGAAACTGCGCCTTAAGGATCTTGAACTGTGCCGAGAGATGCATAGCAAAGCTCCAGAAGAGTATATCACTGCTTCTCATTATTAAATTAATGGCGAGACTGAGTGCTACGTTGAGGACTGGCATTATGTAAACCCACAATGAGTCATCGCTGAATGCACAGATCATTCGTTTATCCTTCATCGTCTCAACGCTCTTAAAAAATGGAGAATCCATAATTCTTCGTATATTGACGGAGACGAAGATTGTTGAGATTTGAACGAAGAAATACAAAGATCCTGATTTGTCATGTCGCTTCATGATATTTCGTTCTTTTGGGACTGTGATTGATGCCCAGTCGTGAATCGTTGCCTCGATGAGAAAAATCATGCGGCTTCCATATAATCGAAGGATTACTTGCTGTAAAATGGCAGTAAGACGGGATATAACCGTTTGACTGCCAAGATTTCCTGGCTCGTATGGAGGACACTTTTTAAGGGGATCTATCAAACGTGTCATAAGCATCGCAATCTGCATAAAGATAAAAAATTGATGTCACTCAGTTCAGGTTAACTTTAAATGAATAAATGTATGGTAATGGAATTCATGGAGAATTAGTAAAGCTAATATTGTGTTATACCTGTATCGACACTGATATTGAGAAAATAATCCATGATCGTTTATTGTATCTGTCGGGTGGCCAAAGACCACCGATTTTCAGACAGCTCTTGAAAATAACGAATGTGTCCCTCGACACGTTTAACAAGACCATTTTTATTGCATCACCAGTTAAGTAAAGTGGGGGGACGACTCCACTAAAAGACGACGTTCCAAGAATCTTATTACAGGAGACAACTAATTTTTGTCACATTTCGACAGTTTAATATCGGTTTCCTCACAAGTTTCAAGGGTTCCACGTAAATTTTATGCCGCAGTCGTTTTAGACTCGGAACTCAACATAAACCACCACTTTCTCCGAGAACGTATAATTCTGCACTGCACCTCCATAATGCGTAATATGCCTCTTTCGTCAGGCCACGTCGACAAATATGCATAGATCAATAATGTTTATGGCTTTTTCTTACTTGCGTTGCAGAAACAACAGCTGCAGAATTTTCAAATAGAACCGTTACATCAGATAAACACGCTAAAAATGTGCCGCACAACTTTCACGAAGAACGATTAATGTTTTTCCGAGCAAAATGTCACCAGAGATCTAAAGATAGTGCTACGGACAATCAAGTATATATGCATAGAATATTATTGTAAATCAAGGGATCCAACATCGTTTTCGTCTGTTGAATGTTACACCCGCCACGAAATGATTTAGCTAAGGCGACGAACATAAATGCTGACGGAGCTTTCAGATCCATCGTTCGTTCGGCAGTTATCGTCATTGACATCATGTTCGACAGTCATCGTGCACTGGTGTTGTAACCCTTTTTTAATACTCATTTGACTCCGTTCTCGCTTAGTGTCACCACACCTTCGGAAAAGACTGCGCTGTATGACAGTCGCAGAGTACCGCAGTGGGAAGCACGCAGAGCACGTAGAGCTGTAGAGGAGATTATTGAGCAGAAAGGGAAGGGGACAAGAGGTAACGCCGCCAGAAGCGGAAAAAAAAGAAAAAAAAAACGAAAAAGTTGAGCCCTCTCGTGAGGCCAGCTCGGGAATTCAACCGGGGATGGCCTGCTAGCGCCAGAGCTGGCTCGATTTTTACAGCTTCGGGGATTTCGGGCAAGCGCCCGGGAGAGCCTTCCTCGCCAAATTGAAATCGCGTCGTCTCTACGTTCCTTTACGATGTCCTGGACCAACGAGGGCTACACTGGAGGGGGAGAGGGTTGCAAAAGGCACTGACGAAACCAGGCACCACTCACGTTAAAGCTATTCTCCTATACCGCTCGGGTTCACACTGCATACTGCACTTTTATCTACCACATATTATTTATACCACAATTATCTGAATCCTGACGATCACCATCATCAGACATCTTGTTAAATAAAATCGAATGGATATATACAAAGACAACAAAGGCAGTTTTGGTAAATGGTATGAATTCTTTCGAACATAAAAAAGTGTCACCTAAGATGCTGTCATAATTAGCCCACGTTTTCATATTAAATAAAAGTATACACCGATTGCATAGTGTCCCATTAGTTCGTCTTCAAAAACTATGTGAACCATAATTATTAACAGGAAATTACATCGGAAAACAAAGTGGAACGTTTGTAAAAGAGGATACTTTGAATTTGTGCTGACACTAGATTCGGTATTGATTTTTTTTTCTTTCGCTTCGACCTTTCCATAGAAAGGGAGGTTCGAGTTTCAACGCTACATTGGGCATTTATCTACTCGATTTCCGATAACTCGTAACGACCCCTGTCACCGTTTATACACTCTCGATGAACGATGACCCCCGATACTAACGAAAAAAAAAAATGGATATACTTTTTTTGTGACCAATCGTTCGCTATCCCGTCCCAGCAACGGAGCGGCTCTTTCGCGTCCCGCTTCGCACTGGTATACGTGACTCTGCATGCTCGCCTTGGATTAGAGAGCAAGCTTCGGATGAATAGAGAGGGAAGGAAGAAAATTTGAAAAAGGACCGCCGAAAAGAGAGTATGCGAAAATGCTCGAAGCAAACCGTGTGTGTGTGTATGCCGGGCGCACGAGACGCAGCATGCATATGCATATACGTATATTCTGTGTTGTTATTCTACGTGCAGCGTCAAACATACGCCTGAATTACACCGTTGCCGAGAGAACGGGTACAGCCTGCACGACAGTGCGCCCTGTCCCTCGCGATACAATGTTCCGCTTTTCACTATTAAAAATTGAAAGATAAACACTAAAAATGCTTGAACCGACTTTTTCCTATACTGAACCGCTGGCTTCGTGCAGTATCTAGGCTTCCGTCCGTAGCAGTCTTTCACGACTGATAAAGGAGGATGGAAAATGTATCCAGCCCCGCAATATGTTTATTCTCCTGGTAAATCACAGCGGCGATTTCTACTTCTCAGCACAAACGCGCCGCAAAATATTTTCATTAATCTTTATTTATAAATCAGCTATAGGAAAAATCTTTTGATCGCAACGGATATTAATTAAAACGTTCCCCGTGAAATTTTCTTTAATTAACGGTTCGTTAATATTGTAATTACTTTTTCCTTGATGAATGAAATTGTTTTGTACCGTAGCGATGTTTTCTTTTCTCACTGCAAATTTCCGTAGTTGCTCATATATGCACGCGTAATAATAGACGTTTTTGTAAGCGGTGCCACGGCTGTGTAACTTTCATTGTGTAGATTCGCATAAAAACAAATGATAACGAGCCCTGCGGCAATGCGAACAAGTTTTAACATTCAACTGTAGCATTCCGCTCAATATCCTGGTGGTTAAACTTTCGTGCGCGAAACAAAAGGTGTGGATTTTTTATTTTCAATCTGTATTCAAAGTGCCGTAATTGAAGTGAGATAGGTTTTGTGAGAAAAGACGAAAAAAAATAGGGATCCCGGCCAGAAGTAGTAACGAAACATCAAATGAAACATATTATATTATATAATACGCAGGATATTAATTAAATGCAGGCACAAAGTAGAGAGTAGTACACAATTTGCTTGATGGACGAGTGCAGTACGTGTGTCCCAGAAAATTGACGTGCGTGTCGAGAGCGCGTGCACCATCCCTTATGCTCCATCGTCACGTGCTGCGGTCGTGCACATGGTACTCACTCGTATAGTATACGGGTTGTTCTTGGTCAAATCGACCCAGCTGGGACAGTCACGTTTTTCCACAAATTAATGTCATTCAACAAAAAATGGATCACCTTTGGCATCGTTTATTTTGTGTCATACCTGGGGACTTGTCAACGTAATTAGAACGTCATTCTGAACAATGAAAAGCATGGGATTTCTTATAATGTAAACAATAGTAATTTATAACCTAAACTATATTTATTTAATGTCACTGTTTTTGAATCACCACCGATTTCGTCTCCTATTTCTCGTATCTTGTCATTCCAACATTTCCCCTCGCCCGTAAATATTTTCTCACCGTGCTTCAAAACCGTAACAACGGAAAAAGCGCGTACTGGCATCGTGGCTCTCGGTGCATTTGGTACGAAACGGCCGAACATGCATGCACCACACTACACGGACCGCGTACGCAGGTCCGTGTACTACCTGCTTAACTACGGCACTCATACGCGCTCGTACGTTATGTATATGCAACGTACGCGTAGCATGCAAAGAGCGAGAGTGTGTTTGTGCATGATCCCGCGCACGCTGGAGGCAGTTAGCAGCCAGGGAATTGGTAGCCTCGGGCTGTTTAACTCGCGTGCACTGGTCCTTCTATAGAATTTCGTGGAACCGCCAGGCAGTAGCAGCGCTGGTGGAGCAGCGCAAGTCGGCGCTCCGGCGCAATCTACCCCCTTTCGTTCGCTCTGCGAGGGGCAGCAGCAGCAGCAGCAGCACCCACCAGCTTTGCTATAGCGGTTACCTCGTGGCGCGACGCGACCCTACCGTTCGCCACGTTACCTCCAGGGATTTATGGGACTTTTGAACGAGCCGGGGTCCACTCCATTATTTCTTGGGAATTACCCAACGAGATACGACGCCAACGGCTGGATTGTGTGCCCAAAGCCACCCCTGGAAAGACTGGCTCACCCGGAGAACCGGTACCACCGCTGGTGGCATCATGGTTTAGCCAATGGAATGCTGGTTGCTGAGAGTAGGCCACAGAGCGAGTGAGACGGATGCAGTGAGTGAGGGAGGGAGACTGGGAAGGATGGCGAAATACCCAAAAACCGCTTTATTGTGGCTTGATTAAGGGATGACGCTTGGGAAAAGGAACGAATCTCGTTTGCAGCGCTTTATTAAAAAATCATATAGAAATTGTTTGCGCATTATACTCGGCCGCTAGTGTCGTCTATTTGTTCAACTCGCGACTCGACGCGCGGAATGTGGAACATGCGCCAACGATTCTTGTGCGATAATGAGTTTTCCACGGTACTGTAAAGTGTAGTATCCATTAAGGTAATTAATATTGGCACGTGCATACGATTGCAGACGGTTTTCTACAGTTACTGCTATTGTGTACACTTCCGTCCATTCCTCATTTTGCATGTGTGTTGGTAGTAGTACATGGTACGGTCGTTATCGAAATAAGCGTGTCAAAGAAATTGAAGCAATGATTGGAAATATTCAAGTTCTTTTATTCGTAACTATACGGAATTATTAGTTATTGATACTAGTCATATTTTTTAGTCAGTAGGTACACAAGTCTGCGACTTTGTACACACTTGCACCACTTTTCGTATTTTGTTAACAAAATCTAATAAATTTTCTGTTAAAAAGTATTGATCAAATTATGCAACATTTGGCTATTGACACGAGACAAGTTTTGTCGTCTGCAAATTTAAGCGTCGAGGACACGCGACACACGTGTAAAGCTCCGAGGAAGTGCCGAACGTTTTCCAGTTTTGAGCGTCAAGTATACCGAGGGATAAAAATGCATCAGACAACCGTATGGGACGCCGTTATATAACGGGATGATTGTCGAGCATTCCCGTGGGCGTCGGGAAGCAATATTTTACGAATCATCCTTTTTCGCCCTCTCTCAGCCCGACCCTTTTTCGGTGTAAACTCCGCGACGCGAGAATGGCTTCGAATCTGGCGGGGTGCTTGGTTCGCGAACTCGATTCTGAAAATCGTGAAGATTCGTTGCCGACGTGCGTTTTGCTGTGCGTTGAATTTGGTCGGGGTTGGCGGATAGAGAGGGAGAGAGGGAGTGGAGCGCCGGGCCAATAAACCAGCTCACCCTCGTAAAATGTAATTTTATAGTTATTTTATCATTGCCCTTTGGCCCCAGGGCACTCAGACGCACACATGCCGCCGCGTGGACACCGTTCCATCTCGCAGTCGTCTGCCTATTCGCGTACCTATATATCGTCGCCGTGCGTGCCACTCTTCATCTCCTCTTTTCACGTCGCTTCTCATCCGATCAACACCACTTGCGACGCGGTCCGGGCGAAAAAGTCAACAGATATTTTCGGTGGTTCCGAGTGGACCCAACGTTTGCAATGGAGCGCGACAAATGGATCGGTCAGAAAAAAAAAAAAAAAAAAACAAAAACAAAAACAAAAACAAAATTTCAACAAAAACATTTTTTTCTCGTAAAAAATAACTTGACGAAATTTTACGAGAATTTTTGTAATTGTTGCTGCATTTGAAAAATGTATTAAATGAAAAGTCTGTTTGGAGTAAATTAAAAAATTCTCAGCTAAATTACCAGCCACGAAGTCTTCGCAGAGGGCAAATATTAAGGAACTTCTGGAACGTTAAATAAAACGCTGAATTCGTGCGTATCGCGATGAGTTATTTTCGCGATGTCATTGTTCGTTGCTATGTGAGACTTCATTTTCGCAAATAACCTTTCCGCCCGGCTCTCGGCCCTATCCGGTTACCGAAAAACTTTTTACGATCGTTCCGATCTGATAAGAGGACACGGCCCTGTGCTCGCCGCGCGCTGCGGTGAAGTGGCGCTCCTTACTAGCTGGGATCTTGACTCGCGAGGGAGACAAAGAGAAAGAGACAGAGAGAGACAGAGCCAGCAGAGGGGGACCCACGGAGTCGCTCGGACGATCCGATAAGTTCTTACCTCCGGGGCTTTTATACGGCCAACGGGCATGAAGAAACTGAAGACGGTCGAACGCCCGCGTCTTATCAAGAAAAGTGAGTATATGGGTACGTGCTATAAGCCCAGGGAACACAGCATCGCGAGCAGCAGCTCTGCAGTGACGTACGTTCCTGGTGACATTGCGCGGAGGCATCGGAGGCAAACCGATACCACGCCCGGGGAGCCTGGGGCAAGGAAATTCCCTTTCCTGATCCCACCGATCATATTAAAAATATTTCTCGAAATACTTTCGATAAAAATGATAATCCTGTTTTGAAAACAAACGAAAGCTGTCGCCCGAAGTTGTCGCGGAAGAGAATTTTAAATTAGAAACCAGATGCAAAGTGTAAAACATTGACGAATTTATTTTTTTCATTTAATAAATTATGATAATGAGGCGTCGGCTTAGAACTGTAGAATTAAACCGTTGCCGAGTATGTATCGCTATTCGATCTCTTTTCTGTCGATTGCGGCTTTTTCGAGTGTCGGCGGGTGTCTTGATATCGAGCTTTCTGTCTTTCCCTCTCTTTCCCTCTCTCTCTCCCTCCACCGCGCGCAATCTATACAGAAGACAATATAGCCAGGAACAACTTTGTCTCGGCGGAGACATCCGTCCGTTAAGAAGGCACTCTCAGGCAAACAAGCGTAAGCGGGCCGCGTCTTCGATATCCGGTTTCCAATACAGACATATATATATGCATCGACGGGCAACCGGATATAGGCACTCGATCGATGGTAGGCAGAGGCTTCTGCCAGAGGCCGATGTAGCCCTCTCCCACGGACTATCTATTCGCCTTTGCTGCGAATTATAATGTAATACTGTACGATACAATCTCTGTGGGCAACCTTGAGCGGGGGATAAACTTATTAGAGCGGCGCTGCGTCTTACGATGGCCACGGTCAGCCCAACCTCTACACTGTATATCACGGTCGTTATCGTGTTCATTAAAATGCTGTCTCAACGAGGGTTAAAAATTAATTGATATTAACTAATTTATCCAACACGAAAGATACATTATTTTTTATGTCAACAAAAAAATAATATGCTTTGCAAATATTTCAGAATACACAAGAAATGTAAGAAATGTAAGCAGTACAAAGTACATCTGATTCATAAAATCGTACAAAGGCATTATATTTTCAATCGTCAATAACATTAATTATTCTCTCCCAAACTCGTCGACAAGTTCCACAAAGCGGATATACAATTTTGCGTACCTTTTTCACGCTCGCAGCGGTGTTTTTATTTTGAACCGTTCAATCTGCGTTACTCGTTAAACGAGACGAGATTCCCGGTAGGTGCAAATTACCACGTGTTTGCAAAGTGAAAGATCAGAGACCGACGAGCTTGCGTGGGAGTCATAAAGCTCGGCGAGGAAGATTGTTCGGCGTGTGGGGGAGGGCAAAGCGGTCGGGAAAATATATATAGCCAGCAGTCTGCGCAGTTTGCCCGGACACACAGCGGGATTTCCTTCAATCGACTTAATCCTGGCGCTCCTCAGTTTAAACTGAAAATGTCTGGAGTACCTGGAGACCGGCGCACCGGCGACACGAGCTCGAAGGCATAAAAGACGTACGTCGGAACGCGCCACGCGCGGCGAAAGCTCCGAAGACAGTGGAAAGGGAGAGGAGATTGGAGAATAGAATGCGGTACCGTGGCTATATACTGAGCAGAGTTGGTGGTGGGGGGTGAACAAAGTAGAAAACGAAGAGCAAAGCGCAGAGCTCGGAGTCGAAGACTCCTGCCGCCGCCGATGCCGATGCTTCTGCTGGAGGCAGCAAGCATATAGGTACGCGGTAATAGTAAAGAAAGTCCCCGGTATACCCCGGTACCCTCCGTGCGAGTGTAGAGAGAAAAGCACCCCGAGACGAAAAGCTGCTCCAAGAAAATCTCGGTTAAATGGCGCTGAGATTTAGTGGCACGATATAAATAAATAAGTCTGGTGAAACCGGTTTCTCGACGAGGCCCGCGTCGGGGGTTGGAGGGAGGAAGAGGGTCGGTGGGGGTTGGTTGTGGAGGGCGGAAGGGGGGAGGGGGGAGAGTGAGAAGCGACCTCCTGTATTCATATCCCACCCTCGCTCCGGGCAATTCCAGTATTTCGGGTCCCTGGTACCAGCCCAGTGAGCACAAAGTGGCTTTTACTCCCTTCTCAACAGTTCGGCCTCGCTCTGGTGTTCCGTGCGATCGCTCTTTCCCGCCGGGGAAAGCCGCAGCCTGCATCCGCCGCGTCTTTGCTTCCCCCCCCCCTCCCCCCCCCTCCCCACCTTCATCCCCGAACGGGAAAAAAAGCGAACGAAACGCTCAATCGCACAGTTAAAACAAACATTCAGTACGAATAAATGAATTCAGCTCCTTTCGCGCATTTCCACTCTTCCCGATTATTTCGGCTGCGAGAGAAAAAAAATCTTTCCGCGAGATCTGTGCAGGTCACTTCGAGTCAAGTGGAATCCGAAACGAAAGAGCTTTATGATTTAATAGTAGGCAATGGTCCCTTGAGAGACACAAAAAATGGCGCATTTAAATGTAATCGTATACGAAAATAATAAATATGCATGCAAATGAAAATTCGCTCATTCCTGAAAAATGCGGCAAATTTTTTGCTGAATCGTAGTTGGTGGGAAAAAATGATTTGCGAGACAACGCCCAAAGCAGCGAGAGTTCGTTCGATGTGTGTATATTGCGGTGGCATTTTTACGGCGAGATCGTAAGAAAAGCCAAGTTAGTTCCCAACTCGGCTCGGTGATCCCTCGAAAGTCCTTTCCAAGGGAAAATGTGCGCTGCTCCGTTAGCCACTCGCTCGCCTCGACTCTTTCACCGCGGTTAGAGCTATAGAATTTTAAACAATTGCTGCACTCTCGACACTCCCGCGATTAGATTCTAATCTCAGATTAAGAAGCTATACGCCCACGCGGCCGGAGAGTCAGAGGTTTCGGGTTCACGTGCTGGCGCCCTCGCCTCGAGGCGAGAATTCCCTCTCTTATGTACTCTCCGACACATATATATATATTTATATACATGTACGGTTGAAAGGTCGAGACGGGACGACGCGGCGTGTCAGGACGCTTCAGTGATTTCACGAACGGTACAAGACCTGGAAGGGAGCGAAGCGAGCGAAACGGTGGGCGACGGGGTGTTTCCGGGGCTTCGCAGTCGAAGCGGAAATTGATTAAGACCGCATCGCGCTTAAGCAAACGCGTGCGCGTAGCTTTATACCGCGCGCGCGCTCCGCGTCGTTGGGACACCCGCGTTTCGCCCAGCGCGTTTTAGTGGTAGCCGTACGTGCGGCGCGCAACGAGAGCAATAAATGCCAGCCCGATGACAAAGTTGCTCGACCGAAGTGAATTCCGAACTCCGGCGATCCTCGATCCCGGGCTTTCATTTGTACTTTCAACTGTCCCCGCGTTATATACTTATGCCTGGAGGCAACTATAGGTGGGCTGAACTATATATGGGTCGCGGCAAATGGAAAACCTTTTTTTTCCTCGATACATCGTAATTTTCCGGAGCAAATGCAAATTGTCAGGGGGGGTGTAAAACTTTCGAAGTATGGGGAACGTCACATAAAATTGATAAATATGGACCTGAAAAGATAATTCACTGGGGCAGTGTCTGTGTTTTCTGAAAATACTTTGGGTTGAAATTTCAATTGCGGACTGTTGTTCGAGTGTTCGCTTTTAAGTGAGGAAATCTTGGTGGTGATTACTAACCGATAGCTATGAATTCGTCGTTCGTAATGTTAGTTCACAGTTCGATTGTGTCGTTGATGTAGTTACATCATAATTACTATTATAGTTATATGTAAATGGAATAATTATGTTGAATTATTAATTGGTATGTCTGCCACGAATATTTGATTGTGAAATTGAATCGTTTCCGCGACGCGTTTAAATAGAAACGTCGAGAGGTTGTAAAAGTGCGAAGCCGTCAAATTACACTGTCTTGCTTCCACGAGCAATTTCCGTTATTTCAATGTTTTTTTTTTATTTGTTATCAAACGCGATTTTTTCAATTAATGCTCAACGGAGAACTCAGCGAGAATACCCCGAGCGCGAATTCAGCTCGGCTGCTTTTGCCGATTTTATGCGCCACACGTGTAGCATTGATATTGCCAATACAGCGTATTTTTACTCGGCGATAGGACGGTAATAGGATAGTAGTCAGTGTGTATACGGCGAGGCATACGCCGACGTTTTTCGAAGCAAAGCGCATTTTCAATATCGGCAAACACTTGCACACCATCAAGCTCTTCGGGAACACTCGATCGGGTTCGCGTACTCGATGAAGCGCGAGAGCAAAAGATCGTCGATTGAAGCATCAGACCGGGTGCATCAGCGGAGATGTGAGCGAGAGGAGTGCGAATGAGGTATATATGAAGCTTTCAAAGGTGATGCTTGCACACCGAGAGCGACCGGTAAGAGGATTCCTCTGTTTCCCCGCGACCGACCACGAAAAGGGTCGTCGATGAGGTTCGACCGAAAAACGAAGAATCGAAGTGAGAGACAATGAGAATGCAGGGGGAGAGAACGACGGGGGAGGGACGTGAGGGTAGCGCCAGCAGCAGCGCAGTAACTGAAGGTGCATCCACCGGAAGCGGAGGAAGAAACGTAGGAGGTCGTGCTCGATGCCTCTCGCCCTGCTGGTCCCCCCCTCGATCGAATCTTAAAGACCCGAAAAGGGACTATTCACGCTCAATGGGAGGACCCCCGAGTGGCAGGATAGTTCTTTCGGCTCCTCTGCTGCTGCTCGTCGTTCCTCGATCCACCAGTGAAAGAGAGAGAGAGAGTTACAATCGTAAATGTAAGAACCGTTGAAAGTCCGATAAGGGCGTCGAGAAACCGGCGAATTTCTTCACGGATAAACGAAATCGACTATATATACATGTATATTCGTCTGGTCGTATCGATATACGTATATACAGTGATGATCGGAGCGAAATAAAGTTTCTGGGGTAAATTAGGACAAAACTTGTTGGTATTTAGTAAAAAAAAAAAAATCCATCATTGGAATTTTATATCCAGGACATAAAGTGGATTTGTCAAATATGTATCTGTTATATAAAGGATATGATTTTAAAAAAAATCCATATCTCGCTAATACGTTCAGCACTGAATAAAAAAAACGAATACTAACATCGACATCATTTTTCGCGTAGCTCACATAGACACATTTCCATGGTACGAAAATACAATGGATCCTAAAAAAAATGCTCCGCATCCGTTCACCATGTTGTGCCCTTTTATTTGCAGCCGTATATGAGTCGCGCGGCATCCGCGATGAGTCTGTGTTCATTTCAGTGACTCCGTCCTACTTGCGAGGCCGAGTATAAGTGGGGGGAGAGATCGACGAAAAGGGCGAGGGCGATGAAGAGGCGACATCGCGGCGATGAGAAAGCGCGAGGAAGAGGCGAGAGGCGCGAGAATATGGAAACGACGAGAGGGTAAGAAGCGCAGACAGTATACCTGCGCCCCTATCGCCGTGCGGACAGAGGGCTAATTCTCCCCGGAGAGAACGGCGCGGCGCGTTGGCTGCCCGTCGTGTGCGCTCGCGCACGCTCGGCGGTCTAAATATCGGAATAAATTGCGGGAGAGCTCCTTGGTGCACCCTACCTTACCTCCCCCTCGCCTTACCCCCACGGCCCCTCGCCCCCTACTTCTACCCTCTGAGACGTCGACCTGCATACTCCGCGTCGTCGTGGCGTACAGCATCAGCGAGGCTGTAACAGCGCTCTATACCTCCCTCCCTCGGCCGCCGTTTGCTTCCTTGCCGTGATAGGTGGGTGGCCCTTATCGCGTGTCCGCTCCACTGCACTTTGGGGGGCTGAAGGCACCTTATACCTCGTACCTCTTCGTCGTGCTAGGAGGCCCCTCTTCGCCTATTTGCAGCTAGCAGCCCCTGCCCCCTCTATACCCCCGCGACCCCCCACCCACCGACCCAACCCCCTCTAATGTAACGGGTGATCAAGAATCGTTCGCGAACGATTCTTCTTTCCACTCAGTTGGTGAACATTTTTGTTTCCTAGATTTTGCGATAAATGAACTCTCGCGCCGAGTCCAAAAATACCCAAATGAACGAAGTTAATGTTATTTTAATGTAAGACTGCAAAGTAGTCTTTCTTCCGTCCTGTGTAATTATTTTATTCGTTGTACGACTAATTGTTTTTCGTCAGATTTTTCGCAACACTTGTTATGCATTTATTATGACTTGAATATTTCAAACCTCTTCGACGATACTGGCAACTTTTCTCATGTATTTGCAGTCAAAAGACCCTCTGATACGCCGGACGATCGAGAATCCTTCGCAAGAGGGATTCTCGATCGTCCGGCGTCGATCGACTGCTCGTGCCCAATTTCGTCGTTGCCTTTTTCACTTCGAAAATTCGGTAATAAATAAAAGTCAACCCTCGTGCCATACAAGGTCATAATTTATTCGTGAATCCAGCTTGGGATTTACGAATAAATAATTCTGCCATGTAGCATCGGGAGCAGGAGGAGCATCGGCGACAGCAGCAGCAGCAGCAGCAGCAGCAGCAGCAGCAGCAGCAGCAGCAGCAGCAGCGTCGGTGCTGCTTCCACTGCTTCCGCTGCCGGTGCCAGTGGTGCAGCTGGTGAATACACCAGTGTAGGTCGAGGAATAAAAGAGAATAAAAAATAAACGTAGGAAAGTAGCAACGTGGTCAATGGAAATTCGCGTTCATGGAAGTGGAAGAGCCCAGCTGCACAACGTCGACGACAACGAGGAAGAAAGGTGCAGGCGCAGCGACTGTGTGTATGGCTATGTGTGTAGCCCGGGCGGCGGGCGGCGGGCGGCGGCGGCGCGGCCTCGAAGAATATCTGAATATCCGACGAAATCGAGCTGAAAGATACGAGCGAATACGTAATATCCACACAGCAGGGCGGACGCGGCTCGACGCGCCTGGCCCCGCGCGCCGCGGCGTTCTTCGCCGAGCTCTCGGGATACCCGCGTTTTCCGCGATATTCCTTTTCTCTTCGCTCGTTGCCGGCTGAAGAGACACGCCGGGCGCGCGCGTTTCTTTATCCGCCCGAACGACGGGCTACGTCGGTGTCGAGACACCCAGTAGACGACGATACCCATACCCGGCACTTTCTTCTCGCTGAGACGACGCGTAAGCCAGCGTCTATGGAGGGGAGGGGGGGGGGGGGGGGGGGAGGTAGGAAGAGACGCCGCGACGACGCCCGGGGAGAGGACGAAGCTCGCGATCTGAAGGAGGAGACGACGAAGACGACGAAGACGACGAAGACGACGACGAAGACGACGACGAAGACGACGACGAAGACGACGACGAAGACGACGACGAAGACGACGAAGACGACGACAACGCAGGCGCGCGGCACGGGAAAAGCTCGTCGGGATATGACGATGCCGGAGAAAAGCGAGGAGGGAAAACGCGATCGGTATAGGAAATATAGGTCTACCCCGTCAACTCTCGCGCGGGACTCGTGAGGTGCTCGACATCGATCTCTCTTCCCGGTGCACCGAACTATCAGGGTGGACCACTACCACCACCACCACCACCACCACCATCCTCTTCTCCTCCCCTCCTCCCGCAGGAACCCTTAAAACCCTCATCGCCAGCTCAACTTATCTCGGTTTTATAAAATTTCCTCCTTCCGACGGAGTTCCGTGCAAATGAGAAAATTACGATCGGTATCCGCGAACTCCACCATCGAGGGTCTTTCGTTAGCCTTTTTCTCTTCCTTCTCTTCGGTCGATCTTTTCTTTTTTTTTTTTTGGTCCCTTTCATCGAGTCGATTTGACTGGCCTCGCCTATTCTTCGAGAGGCTAATTCGATGATGGCTTTATCGTCGAATTAACGCTCGAGCCTGTTTAAACGATTTCAATTTTCCTCAACTTTCCCTCGGCGTTCTCTTTTTGTTGCGAAACTTATATATTTTATTACGAAACAGGTCAAGATTGAGGAGAAAAAACCTCTCGGTTTTTTTTTTTCGACGTTCGACTTATGAAAAAGTGTCTGATGAGAAAAGATTAAGATCCACTGCAGAATTAAGATTTTGTATTTTTCTTTTTGTTCGTTATCTACTGACTTTTTACTACTGTTCTTTATCCCCAGTTCGCATGTTAAGTTTTTATTGAAAGAAACTTCCAAACGTCTTTTGCAAAACAGAATGCACCTGACTCCTGATAAGATACGATTTATGTGATAGGTTTGGACAGTAGTGTTTTTTTTTAACCCGAAGAACACAGCAGAAATAAAGCACATGTACAAATAGACTTTCTTATCGCAAGCAGATTCGGTCGTTCATCATTTCTCACAGAAGTATTTCCAATATTCACTTAGTCGTAAATTTCGACCCATTGTAGATCGCAATTTTCCGTTTGTGTTTTATCGGGTTGTGTCATCGTACGACAACTATACACATGGTACTACAGGAAACCCAGCTCGTCGGACATTGTGCAGCAGATGTAGAGTACACAGTTTACGAGGAATAAGGAAACTCGGTTGCAACTGTAAGTTGCACTTTGCCGCGGCGCGTAGCGAGGAAAATGTCGTAAAGGAAATGGTAAAAGAATATGCTGGATGGCATAAAGTAGGCGGTAAAAAAAGGAGGTTTCAAGAGACGATGAATGCAACTATAATACGTGCGCACAGTGGGCAACTCGCTATGTCTGTATACGCACGACTGAAGTGATCCAGCCGATCTTTCCACCCGAGCCAAATAAAAGGTTTTTCTGCACATTCAACCGTGCGTGCGCATATATCTTTGCCTTCTAGCTGGGCTATACCTTTCCTCATACTCGACCTCTGCAACGCTTCCTCTTCTTCAACCGTCTGCGATGACGTGACTCTGTCGGGGATTATGAAATTTCATCTTACACATCGAACTTCTTACTCTATGCATCAAGAGAGCTGCCGCTGCTGCTGCTGCTGCTGCCGCTGCTGTTGCTGCTGCCGGTGCCTCCAGCCTCCTTTTCACTGTACATAGCGAGTGCGCGAGCGCACTCACCCCTCGGTGTACCGCACCCTCGCTTATTCTGACTCTACGACTTCTCTCTTATACCGCTGCCTCTTCGCAGTTCTATACAAATGCATATTCGATCTCTTCCCCGCTAGGATGCTTCCTCTTTGCATCGTATATATATATATATACATGAACACGTGTATCGTCACATTTCGAGCTCGATTCTCTCGACGACATCGTGAGAGAAAAAATAAATTAGGTGTGAATGAGATAAAATGTCGCCGCTTCTTATCGATAAGCTCATTATCGTAAAGTGATCCCCACAATTAATTAATTTTTTTAAAAGACAAATAAAATACTGAAATTATATCGAAAATGTCTGGCACATAATATAAACATCATTATATCGAAAATGTCTGGCACACATTTTATTAGATACATTTATTAAATATACATTCCTTTCATAAAGGTCGACGAGTTTTCGTCGGACAGCGACACTCCGCATTATTCCGCTCGAAGTATATCGACGCCCTAAAGTAGGAAATCTGATAGCGAGGGCAACAATATCGGAAAAAGGGCCCCCCCCCCGCATACGATACCGATAATCATAAGTGCACCGTCGGAAGACAAGTAAACGTCGAGCGAGTATCATAGCCGAATTTAGATGTCCGCTGGGACGAGCCCGGATCAGAGACGATGGAGGCAGCAGCAACCCTTCGAGTCGACCTGTCCCAAGACTTGTTAATAATATATATATGTATTCGTCGGCATCCTGCCTACTCAACCGACGGTATATCCCTCATTCCCTACAGCCGCTGTTTCTGCTTTCTGTTTCTCTTGGTCGACCCCCTCTCGCCGCTCTCTGCCCGTCGCGACCATTCACTCTCGTTTCCACAACCATGCTGCTTCTGACTCTCCCCCTCTCTTTCCCGTCCTCTCGTCCGCTCCTCTCCTGACTCCGTCTCGCTCGCCCAGCAAATCAATGCCAGTCCATGTCGAGCCGAAACATCAGCAGCAGCAGCACCAAGTACCGAGTACGAGCACCGGCAGCAGCACCGGTAGACACAGCAGCAGCGCGAGCTCAACCCTAGCTCTTTCCCTCGCCGCATCCCAAGCGAACGATATCCATTTCGAGCGGATATCCCGGAATAGATTCCGGGCACGGAAAAGCCCGGACCGCTCGGAATATCCCGTAGGGGGATGTCGGTAACGGGAAACGCGAAACGTCAAACTGGGCTCGCGCATCCACGAAAGGTAAAAGTGGGAGGGACTGTCGAGAGAGGGTGGATGGAGGACACCGCGCGTCGCGGTGTGCCAGGCGCGAGAGAGCCCGAACGTAACAAGGACGAATTTCGGCGAGGGCAGGGGACGTGACGGGGGAAAGGGGTCCGTCGATCCTGCGGGAATCGAAAACCATCGGGGCGCCGGGCAAGCACGTGGTTCGCTCCGGATTCTCCATTTCGCTTCTCTTTCTCTTTTCGTTCTTCCTCACTCGCAAAGAGCGGGAACGCGGGAGGGGGGGGGAGGGGGGGGGGGGGTGAGGGGGAAGGGGGAAGGGTTAGGTGAGCAAAAGCAAACGATTTTTGCAACCCTGGACGTAGGATGATGGAATCGATTTTTCGCTATACGAATGGATTTTCTTTTTTTTCGCATATGGCGTATTGTACTGTGTGATGAACAAACTGACCTGTTAATATGATTTACTTCGCTCGGTATGGTAACGGACGTATTGCGCGCAGCGTAAGACCCACATTTTGACACCTTTTAGACAAGCAGAACGAATTCTTTTTATCTTTCCGATTTCCAAATTCTGACATCGGAACTCCTGTCTAAAAGTACCCAAAATCAATCGCTCCAACTTTGTTTCTCTTCGCAACATCGACCTCGGCACCTTCGCAAATACGTTGGAGGGCCAGAATGTACGGTGGAACGAAAAAGCGAGCGATTATTGCGCTACTAGGACGCAGTGTGTTATAATCGATTTTGTGCAATGTGGAACGGATTTTTTTTTTTTTTTTTTTTCTTTGAAGAACACATATCCTGGATAGCGAACAGCACCTGCATCATGGATGCAGGGTGGGTGGTGGGGAGGGGGGTCCTCCAGCCGCGACGGTACAGATGGCAAAATAAATTAACTGGCAAATTACGCGGGAGCTTCGGCACGTACCGTTTTCTCCGGTGCATGGAGAAACGAGAATGGGTTTTGGCGATGGGCGTCGCGGTGCGTAGCCGCCGAGCGAGCGAGCGAGCGGGATGGAGCAGCGCCTATACCGGTTGTTACAGTACCTAACGACCCCCGGCGCTGTGTCCATCGCGAGGACAGTCGCGCGGTGTACAGTCGCGCGGCCCCCGCTCGCTTATCAGCCGGAGTCTAACTCCGGCCATGCCGGCCGCGCTCGGTTCCGGCTTAATTGCAGAGCGCGCGGGTGCATCGAACGAACGTCCGACCCACGTGCGCGCGAGCAGCGACCGAGCGAGCGAGCGAGCCTCCCCCGCACTGCAGTGCCCCGGCTGAACGCGGAAATCCCGTAGTTCCGATGTACGTCATCGAGTTATCTCGGACGCTGTAAGTGGATTAGAATGTTCGACGCTTTTCGTAACGATGCTCGCTCTGGTCGCGGGATGGATTGATTAATGGAAATTGGTAACTGAACTGGAAAAAAGTTGGGTACACCGGTGTATCGCGCGCGCGCGGCCTCGACAAAGTAAAGCTGCGCAATTGGGCTTTGAATATGCGCCGTAAATCTATCGTCATTGGTCGTTCTGCGCACGAATCCCGAAACCTCGCATCGAGACTCCTTTAATGAAATTTATGGCAGTAAAAAGTATATGACAATTGGATGATATATCGAGGACTTAATTATCTTTTGGGACACTTATTGCCATTTATGCTTTGCTTTTTAGACCTGAAGATATATCCCAATCGAGTCACTCGTGTAGGGTCAGCGTGATTAGGAAGTGGAGGCGTGAAAATTCTGTCATTTTTTAAGCATTGGTTAAAAAATAAAAATTAATAAGATAAAAAAATGAATAAGCACTGGTTAAAAAATGACTTTCATCGACAGATCGAACGCCGCTAGTTCCATGACTAAACCGTTCGATACAAAGAATGGAACATTGCAGAATTGACTCACATTGAACGTAATTGTGCATGCAAGTAACGCAAATAAGTCTCTGGTAACTAAATAAATGTGTGCTCATCTCGAATATTCATCTAAGTTGATTAACATCACGAGAAACCAAAGTTCTATGTCTACTCGTGAACTGTGCCGCGATCTGTTCCTTATTACACAGCCACTCACGAATGAACTTGCGGATACCATAGCTATATGCGCCACGATAGTGTCGCAGCCGAGCCGGGCTGTTCGAACTGCGAATTCCACCAGACAATTCGGTTCGTCCTGTATTACGTGGACACCGCATAAATGTAACGATGTTACGTAACGCACGTGTCCAGTCCAGTCACTTCCCGCTTAATTACCGATGAGATATCGGTATACAGGGACTCCCCGAGTGCTCTTGTGCAATTCCGTCTAGTCACTGGGCGCGTTTCAACCACCCCTGCATATCCCACGCTTGCAATCCATTCTACCGGCGTAACACACGAGACGGACCAGAGCCTCCCCGAGACATCGTTGTGTATATATTTTTTGTCATCCTTTCCGGAAATGATCGCGAGGATCTTAACGATCCTCGCCCCTCGAATCTTACGTCGTCGTTAAAATCTTCCAGGGTCACACACTGGAGGGAGAAAAGTTCGAAAACGTTCGTCTTTTTTTTTCCTCCTCGTTTTTTCGCAACATCTCCTCCAAAAATCCCTCGCTTGTGAAAGTCATCGCGGATTCTTTTTCACGGTCGGGTGAAAATCTCTCCTCATGCGTGGAGGAAAAAAATGTCTGTCATATATATACCGTGTGTATACGAGGCTTGCGCGCAGAGCAGATCGTGGAGGATCGACCCCAGTTGCAAACTACACAGACCCGGCAAGTGGGATGGAATCGTTGTTACGGTCTTACAGCCACAAACACCAGGCGCCCACCCCCGAGGGCCACCCCGAAAATATGAAACGCACACCTCCGCTCGCTCGCTCGCGGAGAGTCGACGTCGTACACGCGGCCCTCTGTGTGTATCGCACACCCCCGGATGAGATCCGCGCCAGCCACTCTAAACAACCCCTGCGACCTTCTGCTCTGTTCCGGCGCTGTACACGATTCATTCGCGAGGCTCGACGAGGGATGGCACCGTGGGGAGTCGCGCGAGGAAAAATAATATATGGGGAGTGACCCCCACCCCCCCCCCCCCCTCCCCCTGCTTCCCTTGGTGATTACCGGTCGATCGATAGAACGCCTCCGCTCGAATCCCGTTACTGTGTGCATCATCCAAAAATCCCCCAACTCACGACTTACACTTGACTATATCAAACCCGCCATATGTGTGTGTTCTGCATATCTGCCGCCTATGTTCATCGCGAAACGTTTCGTATGTGTGTCGTATAAGCGAATCGTCGAGCATTCCCTTTCATGTGACTCGCGGTCAGACACACGAGACTACGTACAAATATCGTTCGACGTACCCTATTCGAGGTATATGTAGAGTTTGCTCACTCGAGAGATGGGTCGTCTCAGCCAAGTCGCGCCAAAGTTAATTAATTTCTTCGCCCGGCGCGTTTCCTGGAATCGGGTTGGGTCACCGCTGCGAGTCTTAAGTACTCGACGAGTACTGCATATTTCTGGCTAAAAATTTGATTCGCATCGAAACATTGGAGTACCTCGCAGCAGGAGAAATCCCCAAATGACAAAATAGTATCGAAGGAGAAAAAAAAATATTTTCAGACATTTTCGTGGCAATTGTTTCAACAGTGCAAATTCCTCATTGAACTACAATGTGAAAACTTAGTTACTTTGCGGCTTTGTGAAAACTAGAAATAAAAAAAAAGATTTCCATTAACGTGTTTAATACATATTTAGAATAACGTGCGATACGATTCGACGAAAACTCAACCTCTTCTGTAAAACGAATACAACTGTAATCGGACTCCGAGGTTGCGATATGAATAGCTCGTTTGAATGTTAACTCCGAGCTCGGATCGCGGGCCTCGGTGCATTAGAGTATAATTTTGATTGGCGTCCTTCAGCGGCAAATACGTAGCTGCTGCGCGCACAGAGGGCGAGCCCAGATGAAATCCGCGAAACGCTCGACGATGCTAATCACGAGTCCAGGCATTATTGCGTCGCACTCGTGTAACCCCCCCCCCCCCCCCCCCTCCCCCCGAAATCTCGTGAGAACTTTGATCGCCCGATACGCGTGTTCCGTATATATGACATTAATTGACGCGTGCGGATATTCATCAAACCCGCCGCCGCGGGGTCAAATTGCGTTCTCGGGTCTTCAGTGTCCCAAACCGATAACTGTTGCATCGGCAAACATACGGAAATTTGTGAAATTTCAAAAGCCTCGGACTCGTTCGAGCGAGTTCGAACGCGCGCGCACTCGAAGGGGCGGAACGACTCGCTGTGCAAGCAGCCCATTCCCATTGTGCGCCGGAGAAGGCGCGGTGACGTGGCTACCGGGCAGTAACCGGGGGGTGAAAAGCGAGCGAACGGGAGCCCGTTGGAGCTTATGAAAAATTGAGAGAAAGCAAATATCCTGTGTGCAACGTCGAGGGCTCCCGTCGACCTGCCGAATGCACCGGTGCTTGTGGAAGCTCCGGTGCTGCTGCTGCTGCTACTGCTGCTGCTAGTGGTGGTGGTGCCGCTGCTACTGCCGCTGCGCCCACCATATATTCGCCTCTGTCGCGGTGAAGGGTTGCCTTTCGTCGAACCACCCGACCGAAAGAATTCGAAAATCGTACTCTGCACTACATTCAATGTTTTCCATCCCGCTACTATATTCATTCGTATTTTTTTAAACCCGCTTTTTAAATGACATGTCTCCGCGGCAAAAGCCAACCACCAGCTTTACTATATTTTTACGCACTGTTCGCGAAAGTTGATACGAAAAAAACGAAAACGATGCCGTAGTTTATAAAAAAATACCACGGTTTTTATGAGAGAAGAAAAACGCACGCATGGCATTTATTTCATCGACGGTGTTCATTCGTTCTAGCGTTACGAATGGTGAATTAAAAGAAGTGAATACTTTTTTATTGCAATATAAATCAGTTTTGGCAAAGATACGAGAGGAGGCTGAATCAGCCTACAACGAAATGACAAAATATTGCTTACGAGTGAGAGACATGTGTAAAATGACAAAAAGCGATATTGCAAGAATGTTGATATCTATAAAACACGATGCGAGCCCGCCTGTTTGCATATAACTATATATATTTATAACTATATGGCTTTCCCGACTCTCGACGTCGCCTTCTTCGCGCTTAATGTATATACGTGGGTGTACGTCGCGCGTTCGCCAAATGCAATATTTCACGTCAGATTATGGGGTAGCCTTCACTCCGGGTGCCGGGGACGAGACGAGGAATCGGCTCCGATATATCGATGACGATAACTTGGTGCCAGGAAGGTGCACACATATAGGTCCACACACACATGCACGGGCTACATGGGCGGCAGGTACATCGTGGCCTAGAGAAGAAGGCGACGCCGGCGCGGCATCGATCGCCCCGGAGATCGGAGAAAATCGGAGGAGACACCTTACCAGTGACGTTCGACCAAGCGGATGACGAGAGACTCGCTGCGTCGCTCGAACATCTCTCACCTAGTTATTCCGGGTGCCGGGAGACATGTACGACGTGTGCGGGGCCCCGCGCCATCATCCAACGTATACTCAATAAATGCGATCGAAAAATAGTCAGACACGTCGCGCGAACGCAGAGATTACGAGAGATGGGACTGAAAATAAGATTCTACGTAAATATATCAAAGACTGCAAACTGAAAAAAATATATATATATGGGATGCATTCAATAGGTCACTGGGTTTTCGTCGATATAAATATTCGAGAAACCTACTACAAGTGAAAGGGTTTGATTATTATTTTGTTTCTATATTTTCACGTGAAGTTTTGGAAGAATCTGACATTTTTTTTAAAAAGAAATTTTTTTATCGACAATGATTTTAAGATCTGTTATTGATTGAGCTGCTTCAGATTGAATACTAATAATTATTTAATTACGCCACATTACTTGCATTTGCAGTGCAACGAATATAATGATATTTTTTTTTACTCCTGCGTTTTAATTATTGATCTCTGTGGATTATAAAAATATTCCAATCACTTCCGGTGTCCCCGCAACATAAGAGAATCCAGGAAACCGTAGCTGAACGACACACCAGGCCCAGAACATTCAGACCCGCAAGCTCCCTCTCCCCATCCATCATCTCAATTCCGGATTATGCTGAGACTCAGGAGCACCACCCTCCGAACTAGGAAAATGTAACGCACAACGTCTGACAAGGGTTTTCGAATTCTCCGCGTGAGCTAAAACTGCGCAATAAAAAAAATTCCCGCTGTGAAATTTTCCAATAGTCTAGTTTCAAATATCCCAGAAATGGGAACGATAGATAGTGAAAAAAAAAAAGATGAATCTGCTGAGAAGCGTTGATCCTGGAGAAAGTGTCGCATGGAGCGCCCCGGTAATACGATAAACATATCTTCGTAAGAGTGAAAGTCCAAGGCGCGAGGGGCGCGAGAGTGAAATTCAAGTGGAACGGAGAACGAGCGATAAAGGCCCAGTCGAGGGGTATGAAATAGTATATACAGAACACCGCGCCGAAGGAGGGGAGACAGCGTATGGGTAGCCGCCGCGTGTAACGCCAAGTGCGAGAAAATCATTGAGTGAAACTTCGTCTCGATTC
This sequence comes from Itoplectis maculator, assembly GCA_964034905.1. NCBI lineage: Eukaryota > Metazoa > Arthropoda > Insecta > Hymenoptera > Ichneumonidae > Itoplectis > Itoplectis maculator. Next base: position 14,239,284 of record OZ035852.1, on the reverse strand, counting down.
TCGATTCGTATCTCGTTTCGCGATTCGTACCGATGTTCAGTCTCCGTCGTTCGCTCGGCTCTCGCGCTCTCCCTTTTCCATCGTCTCTCGTTTATCGAATGGGCGGGTGCGAATGTCGAGGGTACTCGTGGAGTAAATAATATTTCGTACGTACGGCGGGACGCGCAAGGGGGGGTGGGGGGGGGGGTGAACGCGCTACGAGAGAGGAGAGGAAGCGAAAAGACGAGGAGAAGCTTCGAGTGCGGAGCGCGAGAGAAACGCGAAGATCTCGTAACAGCTGCCCCGTGGGACGACGATCGCCAGCGAGACTTCTGCTTCTATACTTATTACTGTACGTACAGTGTGTGTAGGAGCGTATAGAGTGTACAGCCCGGTTATACTGCCTCGGTGCTCGGTCAGGTTCTCGGATGAAACTCTCGTGCCAAGGCTACGCCGGAGCAGCGCGGAGGCGGAGGATGAATCGCGTAGCTGGGGTGCCGTTGATTCGATTAGAAGTTCGGCTCGTGCACGCGAGGGACATTCGCCCTCCGCTGCGAAAGGGATGTTGCTTCGCGGCGGAGTAGCAGTCGCGTGTACTCGGACGCCGTTGAGACGTACGGGAAAGTGGAATCGAGAATTGTGTCTATGTGTGTGAAGTGCGCGGGCGTAAGTGTAAGTAAGAGAATAGGGAGGACCGAGTAAGTGAGTTTCTCCGCGGATAGATCGACGCCAGGCGAAAAAGGTTCTCTTCCACCGAGAAGATCGACATTCTTCTCTGTCGATCGGCTCGCGAGGAGATCGCGAAAAGTTAACAGCCTCGATGATCCGGAAGTCCTCGACTGTTTTCGAGGGACAACCTTGTTAACGTGTTAACGCGTTTGGTCGTTAGCGCGCGTTAAACAAGAAAATGGAAAAAGCTCGTGTGACGAGCTTTTTGCAGTTAGGAGGAATTAATCGCACACGTTGGAGCTATTTATTGTTTCGAGGATTGAAAATAATTGTTGCGAGTTGAGATTAAATTGACAATTTTTGTGGTTTGGTACTGTTACTTCTCTGAGCTTAGGGACTAAAAGAAACGCGTAAGAATTGTAAGTACGGTACTTGCATCGAATATTATCGAAGACGAAAATGCATCGACAGTCTTCTTTAGCGCTTCTTCCGCTTCACAAACAATTTTTTGTCACGTTATCGAGGGTCCGTTTACCCTCGCGCGGGATAATGAAGCGGAACAGCAGCGCGGGGCATAATGGACTCATAAATAGGTCCAATTAATGTTGCAACATTTTTTGTAAGGAAAATCAATTTTTTCGAATTTATCTTGTAGTGTAATAATTCGGTCATCTCGATTTTCCGTTGGGGTACCCAAAATTCCGTAGAATTCCGTAGAATTCTACATAATCCGTATGCAGCGGTGAATACCAAATTTTTTGTCGCCGGTGGTCCATTTTTCCCCGCGGATATCGCGGCCATGGTTATCCTACTTTTACATCCGTTTTTCTGGCTTCTTTTTTTGTCTTCGCGTCTTTCGCGCTTCGGAAAGCATTACATCCACTTTTATGTAACCCGACGATTTATCGAGAAAAGTGTTGAAGGTGGTGAAAAAAGAAGTCGAGGGGTTGGTGCGTGCCGCAAGGGAACAGCCGCGATGTAGGCTAGAGAAAAGCCGATGGAGACGATACTCACTTCTCTTTTTCTCCCGGCGGCCGAGTGCGGATCGTATAAGTATATTCGAAAGAGACGTAAATTGGAAAACAAGAAAGTATTACACCAGCGACGCGACGCGCTGCTGCGGCGGCGTCGCGGCTACTCCGGGACGAAATAGCCAAAGTAGCGGCAGCGAAAGGGAAGAAGTAAAGCACGAAGAAAAGTAAACTATGTACGTATATAACGTTGTTCCGCTCGCTCGGGGTTCTCGAAGTCGTCAGCAGACGACGATTCCCTCGGGCGCTGTTCCTCCGCGACTTCCCATCATCGGGAGCGCGCCTCCTGCTTCGTTCCGCTATGCCCGCGAGACCCGACACACCACTATGCACTTTTCTCGTATAGCCCCGGCTACACCATTGGCACTTCTTTCCTCGTTTTTCCGCACACAACACATCCCCCCCCCCCCCCCCGCACGGCCCCCGCGCCTCGTCGGAGTTGCGTCGCAGAGAGACGCAACTGTTAATCCCTGATCCGCTTTCGAATCTCTCGACGCTTCGCACTGTTTGGCATTGACACGCTTTCTCGTTGCTTATTTCGCAGTTATATCTTCCCCTTCGAATGGGGCGGACGTTAATGATTAAGCTCGGTTGAACGGAAACGAGGGATTTTTTTTCTGCTTTTTTTCACGGAATGGATTTATAATCGTGACTCATAACAGTAATTGGTTGGTTTAAGTTCTTAAATAGCTTTTTCTAATGGTAAACGCGCACAAAGAAAGTTATTTTTTGAGATTCTTAATTTGTTCGACTGCTGGTGTTATGTATGTACTGAGGGCATGCACTGAAAAAAATTAATAGTTGTGATTACCAATCGTTGGTCAGAGCTACTAATATTTTAGTAACAGCAACGAATATTTTGGTAGATCGAACCAATGATTGGTAATGGCAACTACTCAATTTACTCAGTGTGCAAAAAAAAAGTTTTTTCTTCAGTATAAGCATCTAATTACTTTGGGTAGGCAACGATACATTTATTTATTATCGCGCTCTGCGTAAGTGAAGGCTCGTGCAGACCCCCCCACAAAATCAGAAATTTCCAAAAATACGTGACCCGCAAAATGTTCGTTTCCCGCGCGTCTCGGGCGTGAGGCAAAGTTTCCTTATTGGCGCGCCACGTACAGGCGAGGGTACATCAGCCACCCACCGGCTCCATATCTTCCAGGCCACAGAGTGGAGGGTATAACGCCTCGGAGGAAATCCGCTATCACCGTCGGATGTCCGCCGGGCCAATTGGAGGATTTGCTCGGTGCTGCGCGCGGGCGAGAGAGAGGACGATCGATAGATCTCCCTCCTCCTCCTCGACGAGCCTGGGGAGAGAGTATGTAGAGGGCGGCATGGAATAGGATCACGACAATCGCGTCGCTTGAAAATTCTATCCGAAGTCAAGGGGACGCACAGAGCGCACCCTCTGATAATGATGTTTACGCTTTATCAATTTTTTTCGCCTCTTTTCATTTCGTTTTCTTGTCATTTTTGCGCAGTGTTGTTTTCTTGCAAAATTCGCCAAGTTCCTCGCTCGCTCCGCTCGTCGTCGACGAAATCCTTGTTTTGCTCGGTAAGTGCCTCCGGGCATGTACGTACACGACCCTCGAATACCGCGCAACCGCCCCACCGTTGATTTTGCGATAGCCTCCGGGTAACAAGCGATATAATGCCTAGGAGAATTTCACGCCTGCGACCAACGCGTCTACGGATCTGTGCTCGGTCGGGCCGAACGCGGGCGCGACCAGGGTTCGTTGCATCACTGGGACGAGTTATCAAATCATGACGGCTTCATTGACGCACCGATAATCGATTCAACAATTCATTTTTATTTTTAATTGCGAGAGACGACATTTCTACAGCTCGGAAAAAATTTCGTGAGTCAAAAAAGAGTCGTTTTGAATAGAAACTTCATTTTTAAAAATGCTACTTTCGCGCTTTCAATAAATAAAAGTACGTTCGTGTCGGTTAGATAAGTACATACATAATAAATGTTTCCAGAAAATACTCAGCAATTTCCGAAGTTATAAATCCAATAATAAATGGCTCGACAGCGTCGTGGTAGCTATAGACGATGTTGGCGACGCTGTATCGATTTAGCTGATCCATATACTTGTTTCCTATTTCCCGGAACTTTGTTTAACAAGTATTATTTATCCAAATGTTTTTTTTTGTTTTGGTATTTAAAAAAACGTCATCCTAGGTAATTTCTGTTTTCTCGATCGATTCATGTTGCCTCCTGAACATGAGATGATCGTGTAAAATGCGATTGATCTATACAAATTTGCATGCAAAATCGCATTTTATACTTTTATTGTTATGGGGATGCTTCCATATTTTTATTTTCAATAACTAATAGAAAAAGTTTCAATAATTCGAAAAATCGGCGTACGCAGATTGATTCAACCGGCCCCGGTCTGCCCCCTCGTTTACATCGCGTACAGGTCACGCGAGTCAGCGACCGGCCGCGAATAATGACGACACCGCCGGGCCGCCGCGATGACAGAGGAGGCAGTGCAAATAAAGTGGAACGTGAGGAAAGCGAGATATTGCGCTCGCGCGCGCGGATAACAAAAAATAAAGAAAGGAATATCGATGCACACTGCGGATTCGAGATAAAAAAAAAATACACGTCGCTGCCGCGTTCGAACGAGATATGGAAGAGGTTTTCCCGGCGCGCGTGACGGGATTTCCGCGGGGAGCCGGAGCTTCGACGTGATTCTCGCGCGCAACGCGCGCGCCTTCTCCGAGCAGCCAATATCACAGCGGCTCCGCATTCCCCGAGCGGCAATACTCGCGCGGATCATCGCAGAAAAATTTGCGCTATATAAATTCGGAAAAAAAAAAATTAACAAAAACACGTTTTGAGCGGCCGACGCGATCGAGTAACACTTTATGTGTCTGCGCTTAGGGAATTTTGTGTTGCCTTCGGCGCGCGAAAATTCTTCGGGTCCCGCCGATTTAATCGCTTCGCCTCATTTTATATCTAAAGTTTACGGAAAGATTTATCTCGCTCGGCTACGCTGCATTGTATACTATTATTACAGTATAGTCGAGATAGAAGACTGACCTAAGTGAGGAGTGAGATACCCCCGTGCGATGATAATAACCGTAAATAAGGGCAATAAAGTCTGGCACCATCACCACTCACTCTCCCTCTCTCTGTCTCTCGGCTGGCGCTTCTAATGCCATTTCGCTCGTCCTTCCTCCGCTACTCCCGCTGTTGGGACGTAACACGTGACGGTAACTTTGCCGAAAGTGTATCTTGATAGAGAGGGTGCGTGTGGACGTGGATCGTTGATAAAAGGGGAGAACGACCGTCGCGTGAACGAAGTGTACACGGTAAGCTCGTAAATGCGATATATTACGAATTTCGAAATAGGCGCGTAACACATTGTGAATGGCCATCAGATATCTGGATATGACATCGGCCGATTAAAAAATAATCCGATGCATATCTGACGTACTTCGTCGCAAGTGTAATTTACGGTAAGAAAGGGGTAAGAGTGTGGCGCCGCAACCCTCAACGAATCGGTGAAATCCGAAAAAAACATACATATCATATTTTTTTGTACACCAAAGACAAAAAAGTTTTTCCCAAAATACCGACGAGCCACTATAATTTCTCTTCGTACTCCAAAATGATACGTCAATTAACTTCGCCAAGGCTAAAGTATAATGCCAGCTGGTTTTCCCGTCTTTGATCGATGAACTTACATATTTCATGGTTATGCCTGTCTCGCAATAATTGATTTCTACCATTTCAACCCCCGACTTGCGTATAGAAATATCCGCAACGACGGGAGTATCGGTGTATTAGGTATTTACGGTATTTACTCGGCCGCGGTGGAGAGAGAGAGCGAGAGAGAGAGAGACAGGGCCATGCGGTGAGTATATTATCGTGCACGCCCCATTGCGTGTGTGACCCTGATGCGAATGCTCCTGCGCGCGGACTGCACGCTAGCTCGTCGTCACCCGACCGTGCAGCGAAGCAGCGGCAGAGAGACCGTCACGTTGGAATTAGAGGGAAAGTCAGAGTGGACGAAGCGGGGCGAGCGCGTAAGCGGAGTGGGTTTCGCGCGGTAACGCGATTATTACTCGAGTCAACGAGCGTGTATTGGAGGTGTGTCGTGGTCCTGCGGCGCCTGCGGTTCTCCCCCCCCCCCCCCCCCACCCCTCCCCCAAACCTTGCCCTCCCTGCCCCGCTGTATGTCAGAGTGTAATCGACAGAAGAGAACTCCTGTCAATTAGAGAAATACTAATTGAAAAAAATTGTAATCCTAAATGCTCTGTTTGAACCTTCCTGGAAAATTGAGTCTCTGTATCGTTGCAGCATATAGCAAAGCAGCTGAAGCCTGACAGAAAAGCTTTGCGCTCTTGTCGCAAAGACAAAAGGTCGCAATTTTTTTCACGGGTTTTCAACAGGTAAAAAATTGCATCTAATTTATTAATTAATTTTGAACAAACAAAAAATTAAAGAATTAACGTTTGACATAATGTAGGGACGAAAAAATAATAACCACAGCGAAGCGAAAATCTGATAAAAAAGTATTGACCACTAAATCAAATTCCCGAGAAGTCGCCGTAGTCGACATGAAGAGCTCGTCACACTCCATTAAATCTCCAACCCTTAGGTCACTTTGGAACAGCGGTCGAAGAAATGAAATCCTTCCTCGCGCGCGCGACTCTCTTGTTCGAAAGCCTCAATCCCCGAGCGCTCGCGCTCGCCTGCCCGGTATGTATACACACACGTCAGGCGGTTAGAGTGGCAGCGATGTCACTGGCAGGTATCGCGCAGGAGATGCGACGGGAAATCGGCATCCGGTGCTCAGGACATCGGAAGAGAAAGGGTTGAGGGGAATACGGCGCATGAGATGGAGAGGGCGGCGGAAGGGGGGGGGGGGGGCGAGGGGTCGACGAAGTTGCGGGAGCTGAGAAATGGCGGGAGAAAGGCGGATACGCGCGTGCGATCGAGGGAGCGAGGGAGACCGAGGAAGTAATCCAACCGACCGCAACTGACAGTGAGTAAAACAGAGCGGAGACCGGTTTGTCTCCGTCGCGTTCCATTATTCGCACGTTCGAGAGTTCGTTTGTGTCAGACGCGAGGGAGACATAGAGCGAGAGACAGAGAGAGAGAGAGATAAAGGCAGGGGGTAAGGGAGAGAGAGAGGGAGCAAGACAGAGTCAGAGAATCCGAGTGTATTCGTGTATGTGTAGGCAGCAGGAGCAACAGAAGAGGCGCGAGCGTGTCCGCCGCCTATCAGTGCAATTACACGTCGGTTTACAGGCACCGGGCTCGAGGTGGTCCGGTCCAATATATCGGAAACGCGTGCGAGCTACGCCGGGCGACGTTGGCCGGCGAGGGAGGAGGAGGAGGAGCACAGGAGGAGGAGGAGGAAGGATGAGAGAGGCACAAGAGGAAGGGTTTATAGCGCGCATGAGAACACAGACAGTGGACGTTGGGTCAGGCGAGCGAGCGAGCGAGCGCTCTCTGCGCGGCTTCGCAGTGTCGACGAGGGTTGAAACGCCGGCGACCACTGTCTATACTATGGCTTATATACTATAGCGTGCATATATATATAGTATACTACATAGATATGTATAGTATATACTATTGTATATGTATATATAGACACCGGTGGCTGCAGTGCACGGGTGGCGGAGCAGATCGAGAAACCGGCGAAACGCGAGAGAGAGAAGCGAACCGCGCCACGAGCAAAGCGGATCGAACTGTGGAGCCAATTATCGAAATGATTCCCATTGGTGTGTCGAGGGCTATTTCATACGGCCGACTAACTCGCGACGGGGAGAATCTTCAATGCCGATCACTGTATTCCTCTTTTTCGGTCTGGTGCTTAGATTTTGAAGAACCCTGGGAGATTGTGGTGCATATATTTTTGTTGTCTATGCGCGCCGCAAGCTACAGATGCGGCCTGTCGATGGCTATGCCAGTACGTTTTTTATTACAAGTACACTGAAAAAATCAGTACTTGCGGCTACCAATCATTGGTGACATCTACCAAAAAATTGGTTGCAAAATTGGTTGGTTGGTTGATTGGTTGCATCTACTAAAAATATTGGTAGATGCATTGGTAGCTCTGACCAACGATTGTGTCATCGTTGGTCAGAGCTACCAATATTTTCACAACTATTAATTTTTTTCAGTGTACGGAAACTGCATAATTTTAGTTGATTTTGAAATAAATATTTTTTTTTCGTGCTTAAAACCGCCGCGGCATGGATTTGAAATCGCATTTCACAGGATTAAGGCTATGTTCGCTACGTTTCTTTTGGATCTCAAATGAAGTCGATAACCCGCTGTTTCAGTCTGCAAAAAAACTGCCGGATTTATGCGATTGCACTCTAATCTCTCTCCTTAAGCCAATTTCGAATTCACTGAAAAATAATGACCATCTTTCGATTCGACTGTCAATTCATGCAGCATAATTTCCTTATAATTCCGATAACTACAAAGTGAATTCTCGTGGCCCAGAGGATCGTCGGCGCGACTGTGGAAAATAGTCGTCGCGTGGACCGAACGCGCACTTAAATATGCGCAAATTGTAATGGACCCAAATGAATACTTCTAAAATACGACACTTCTGCAGCAAAACGGGTTAAACAAATGGCAGAGGACCCGAGTTAAGATCTCGACGCACTGCTTACATTTTCCGGTTCTTGCTCCTCTGCCGTCACTCGAACCATTTGCCTTAGTTCCGACAGACGCTGTCTGCACATTCACAAACGCAAAGTATCTTTCTAACTGTATTGCGAAACGTTCGACGATGCAGCGCTCGAATCTGCTTGATCGAATTGGTAGGAAAAAAAAAGTATAAGAAATAAGCCCCCTCGTGATTCTCGCCCTGTGCATCGCTGCCGTTAGTTATAGATCGCATAAATAACGGTCGTTGCAGCTCGTTGTTACGTCTCGTTAAGGAGTTTCGTCGAAACTTCTTTTTATCTTATCCTCCACGGTCTCTTCTCTCGGCGCTTGCCGATCCGTCGCGGGTCTCAACCTGTTTCGTAATATCTGCGAGATAAGTTTACCCTATCCCAGGAGAAAGAGAGTGCGGCGCGGGCAATGAAAAGTGGAAACAAAACAAACAAACAAACAAACTAAAAAAAAAAAACAGAACAAAAAAAAAATGCCACGAGAACCGAAGTGGGTACTCCCGGTGTTAAGGACGGTGGGCGGACAAGAATACGAATGAGACAGAAAGAGAATAATATTCATAATAGGCTGATGGCATCCTCTTCCCTCTCACTCTCTCACTCGCTCAGTCTCTCCCCGTCTCTCTCCCTCTCTCGTTTCGAGAACTAAACAGATTAAAACAAAAGTTTGATGATTAGTCGAGTGAAAGAATAATTACTCAATCGGTCCAGAAGTTTTGCGCCTTTGTCCTGCGCAGGAAAGAAACGAAGGAAGCGAGCTTGGGAAGGGTGAGGAGGGTGCGGAGAGGGTCCGCAGAAGTTTACGTGGGTTACTCCAAGTAGGCCACAATTAGAGCCTCTAAAAGCTGATACTTTATCTCTGGCGAGAGGGTCAGAGGTTGCCCGTAACCCTCTTCTCGTATCTTTCGTCGGAGCTATCGAGTCATCCGACAGACGACTCGACGACGACGAGCGTCGTTCGGGGTCGTCGTGCGGCGACAGTTTGCGGGGGCGACGACGCGGAGGCCCCCTTTGGAGCAAAAATTAATAGGACCCCTGGAATTAACGTTAACTCGAGCTAATCATAATCAGGCTGGGCTTTGATTAGAGGCTCTCGACTCGACTCCGCTGCTGCTGCCTCGTTCTTTGCTCGTCTGGTCTCATATACACATATTTGCTTAATAGTGTATTGCACATTCGCGAGAGAGAAACGGACGACGACGACACCACCTCACCCGGCCACTGACTGCGCGGCTGAACCGCCGAACCCCGAAGCGTGCAACACGTACACGATTTATCGAATGTGGAAGTGTTGGTACGTGTTAACTGGAATGACGGTTGGCTCGATCCAACGGGTGACTCAATATGAAACATCCTGCCTCGTATTTACGCCGCAGACACCCACCGCCCATCGCCCCCCCCCCCCCCCCCCCTCATCTATGCTCCCCGACCATGCGAGAAATTTGAAACTCCCATCGCGGCGCATCATCTCATTGAGCAATATGCTCCGGGCGCTTCGGGATGCGTGTAACGGCTAATCAATGCACTGTAAAAAAATTCTCTTACACCTTTTAGCCCGCAGTCATCGTTAATTCGCCGCTGGTATTCGTATTTCACACCCGTCGTATCCATTTCCGACCACTTCGAAACCCGAGAACCATCCCCCCGGTTACACAGAGTACATTCGAAATATTCGCCGTATAAATATTTCGGGGAACGCCATTTACAGCGACGGAAAGAGCGAAATTATTTTATAAAAAATAATAAAGCTGGAGGCACACGGATTATGAAGTGGAGCGGATGAAAAATGCTGACGTAATCCTTCGCTCCGAGCACTCGAACAACGGGGGCGCTTTTTCCTGCCGCAAATATTTTCCGTAAGAATTATAATCATTTTTTTATGTTCCGCTTGACAAGTTTGTCGCTGAAAAGTGTCGTAAATTATTTAGGGTTTTTGGAAAACTCTCGGCTACAGGTGGGACGAAACTTTTCGGTCGCGAGCACCGAGCGTGTCGCGCGCGCGCGACAATGGCAGGATCTGTAGTTGACGTATTTAAAATTCACCTTATAAATATTTCGCGGGTGCCACTTACAGTGCGAATGAAAGAAACTATTTGCAAAAAAGTGATGAAGCGTAAAAGAGGATTACGAAGTGCAGCAGAAAAAAAAATACTCATGGAATTGTACGCTGCGTTATACTTGAACACGGTTTGTTTTTTTCGTAAAATTCTGCAGCGACAAAAAATGAATCAAATTAAAACAGTTATGTGAACAAAAAGTACAGATGCTAATCGACTGTTCGCAAAAGATGTAAAATCTCGGAAAGATGATTTACGAAAATAAAAAAAGCGTACGAATTGAATCAATACTGTATTGTGTAAACGATTCTCCACCACTTAGCGCACACGGGGCGGCGACATTTACGATCACACCGTGTGTATGCTCACCTCCCTCGGCGGCGGCAGCGGTGGCGGCAGCTATACCGCTGAAATTATCGAGCGCGAGGATAATTATGAATCCGAGGATAATTCAATCAGAAAATTACTGTGGGCGCCGGTGTCGGTCGGTGCCGTGTTGGAATCTCATCGAGCGGAAAATCTGGCCGAGCTTTGGTTATACCGTTGTAGGTATTCCGGCTGTCCGCAGTGTGCTCGACGCTGCCGCTGCCGCCGCCGCCGCTGCCGCCGCGGCTCAATAATTTTTCATTTCGACGCCGTATATACGCGCGTCCAGTACTAGCGTCGATGATCCGGTTAATTAACACACGAGACCCTTCAAACCGAAGCTCGTGACGCCGGATCCGTTCATGTGAGCTCTCCTATATATTCGCAGGACGTTCCTGTACGTGACGTGACTGCCGCCGCTTCGCCCAGCGGGGCTCATATCTGTACCGCATAAGAGCCGTGTTCTCCTCTGCCGTTGCTTCGCTCGTATGACAATTCACCGAGCGATAATAAATTGCGGTAATCAAATGCCTCGGCTGCGGGAATCGATCGTCCCAGCAACCTTCGATGAATTTGCAAAATACCGTTGATATATAGACGTGTGGTCGTTTGTGAAGTAATCTCCGCAAATTGTGAAGTTAAATTGAGGGGAAAAAAAATGAACTTTTGTTTTCTTTACTTTTAATTGAATTGGTTCGCGGTACATTTGTAATTTAAGTTAGCTGCATTTAAGAGGTATCCTCGATGTACAGAGTGTTTTGTCATTGGTGCTCTAGAGTAATCGTGGTTTTTCGAAATAACCATTCTGGTTGGATCTTTGGGTTTTCGTTTGTTCGTTTGCTTTGTTTGTCAACTTCGATGCTCCCAACCCAAATTTTGTAACACACAGCATTCTGTCATTTTTGTATTTCATCTTCAGATACATCGTAATTTTTCGCAATTACCCGGCAACTTCGGTACACCACAATTTTCTGATACATTGCAGCATCTGTGAATTGCAAATTGCGCGGGCGAATATGTTAATGCGAAACATATACGTCTCTTGTTCCAACGCTGGAAAAAAGTGGTGCAACGCTTCGCGTACCACTATTTTCTCTCGTATATATATTTTTTTCTTCAGACCACGAGTTTCGATGTTACGCGAGGCAATTTTTATAACTCGCAGTGATTCTTGTGTTTCGTTTTTACGACGAGAGAGACCGAGGCGAAGTTAAATTTTTTATCAGTCCATGATTACCACACCGGAAGAGCCTTCAAACAATTCATCCTCGATGACCCGAGCGCCAAGGGAACAAGGGAGCGAGAGAGAGAGATAGAGGGGAGAGAGAAAGAGAACCGCAAACTCAAAAGTATAAGCCAACAGCGAGATCACGACGACGACGACGACGGTGAACCCGAAGGAGCGAGAAAGGACGACGCAGAGGGAGGAGAGACCAGAGGGTGCGTCCGCGTAGCTACGGTGGCAAAGTAAAACGCGAGTGAGGAAACTTTGGCGCGGAGCCTGAGAGAGATATAGAAGAAACTTTATACCCTTCGCGCCGTTCCCGCCGCCGCCGAACGCGTTGTTCTTCCTCGGGCCGTTCGTTCGTTCGCCTCGTTCGTCCGCCCGAGCTTTGCGGCAGGAGAGAACGACGCGGGAGCAAAGTCTCGTGACAAATGCAAGGCAAATAGGAAGAAGAACGAGGTGAGTGCGCGCGCGGTGAGGTTGTACAGGGAGGGTGAGGGCGGAGGGCTGAGGATCGGGGGGAGGGGGGGGGGGAGAGGGGAGCAGGTTCTGTAAAGAAGAAAAAGAGGAGAATCCTGGCGTGTTCACGGGGGCGAGATAGAATAGCTGAAAGGGAGAGAATGCGAGATACGAGATAGCCGAGGGAAAAGCGAAGAGAGAGAGAGAGCTGCTGCGAGACAGGCGAATGAGGGAAGGGAGAGAGAACGGACACGAGAGGGCCCAGGATCTCGCGGTGAAGGCGGCTTAATGCCACCGATCCTCGCCAGTCGAAATAAATTAAACAAGGGAATTGTACTGTCTGCGCAATGAGAGACACCCCCACCCACCCCTCCGCCTCTCGTCCTCGCGAGGCCCTCGTCCACCCTCTGCCCCCCCTTTTTCGTGGACGACTTTGAGAAACCCACCCCCACCGCCATCCCCACCCCCAGCCCCCCCCCCCCCCCCCCCATTCCAACCCCTCGTCTCTGTGCCCCAGTCGCGGGAATATGGAAGTGTACATTTTCTCGTATACCTACCCCAAATTTTGTCTTTGTTCGCGCGAAACCTTCATCCTTCGTATATTTAATCAGCGTTTCGCAAAGTGTCTGATATCCTCTCTTTCTCTCGCTCTCTCTCTCCGTCTTTCTCGCTTTTTCGTACGCCAGGTTCCGCCTCATGTTCCTCGGGTGTACAGCCTTCTCTCCTGGTACGACCCGTCTTGTAAATTAATAAGACAGGACAAACACGAGGAGCCTGGCCCACACCGGAGCTGCTGCTGCCCCTGGCTGCCATTGCCGCCCAACCCTGGCACAGAGTCACCCTACTAGCATCTCGGCGCGCGTGTCTCTGTCGTCTGCAAACGCACACAACTCGTTTCCTCCTCGTCCTTGCCAGCTCTCACTTTTCGCCATATCTGCGCGCTGCTCTCGCGATGAGGCAAGGCGCAGAGCAGAGGCCGAGCGACTCTCGGCGCGCGAACCCTCGTCAAATTAAGCGAGAATGGGGCTAAGCGCTATGGCCGAGACCCCGTCGCGCTCCCGAAAACGTACATTGGCAAACGCGGCGTGGGAGTCGGACCGCGCGATCCAACGTTACGTCCAAGTTCGCTCCGTAACTTTGGAAAGTGTTTTCGTGTAACTGCAGATATTCCAATTTCGATTCACAGTTTTTTTGTTGATTCGACATGTCAGCTGGCGACGATGGTTGGAAGAAAAAAAAAAGGAATGGAAAAACGACATTGGCTGATATTCGAGAAATCTGACAAATCGACAGATAAATGTTTGATAAGATCGCTATTTTTATTTTTTTTCTACTCAAACGTGTATTCGTCTGTTTGACAGGATAACTGTTAATGAAACCAGAATTCAATGACAGACAACTTTAATATCAAGCTACTTTAATGCCAAGCCACACTTTATCCCATTATTAAAAGCCAAAGACCACTCTTAAGTGCAAAAAAATAACATGAATAAAACTGTTCCACCTCTCGTGCCGAAAAGCGTACGGAGCGCCTGTGGAGCAACGTTAAAGCCGGGATTATAGGTAGAACCGCAAACAGCGGTATGCGCTGCGAAATTTTTGCATGTGAAACATTTAACGGCTATTCGAAGGCTCTATAATGTTACCAAATTCGATCGAATCGGCCCGCGCCTTGACGGGTGGCCGCGCATCAGCGGAAAATTCCAGGACATTATTTTTGTCAATAAAATTTAATAAAATTAATGAAAAATAAAAATTAATTTTTCACGTAAACGCGTGAAAAATAAATCCCGGCGCTTTTGACGGTGAACCGATATCCATTTTTATTTCCTCGTTTAAATCGACGAAGGCGGTAATAAACCGTGTCACACGTTACCCCGAGCAGCTTACGTTAATTGCTATACTATATGCGCAAGGACTGTTAAATCCAGTGTAATTACTTAAATGTAATCACTCGAAATCACGTGAAACATTGTAATCTTGAGGCGATGCGAATTTGTGACTTCTATCTTCGACGCTGAGAGCAAAGCAGTCGTGAGTGAGACGCGCGACAGGTATGTGATTTTGCACTCCGGTCTTGTCTCGAACAGAATGATTAAATCCCGAAATCAGTTGGAATGCGGGGTAGTCGTTAGGCGCGATAGAAGGCGACGCTCCGTGCTCCGAAACCACCAACGCGCGCGACAGAGAAATATACATAGGGAGTTATATGGGATTATATAGCGGTCGTTGTTGGATGGCCACATATATACGAGTACGGGGCGTCTCACGCGAGAGATCGGTGACTCCTAGAATTACCATATCTAAATGAACAATCTAACTTATGCGAACATTCCAGAAGATAACATTTGTCTTATCGAGTTGACTGAAAAAAACTAGAGTCGGATGAGTATCAAAAATACTCAAATTTCCTCTCACTCCTCCAACAAAAAATTGTCCAGCGTAGTCTTTTTTTTCTGATTCCATATTTACAAAAATTCTTTATCCGAAGGACAACATTTCTCTTCTTATAACTCAACTAAAATTCCTTTCAAAATATAATTTTTTTGCTACGCTTTTTCTATTTGCTGCAAAAGTGCGAAAATCATTTTACTGCCCCCGCAACTGACGAACGACAGCGTCGCGCACGATTGTTCGAGGTAAGAAAATAAAAGTGAAAACGAAGGGAATATTGGTTAATAAAGATTCTGGCGTCGAATGGCGTTTATAGAACTGCGGGGCTATACTCGCGCAGTTGGTATGCACGGTCGTGTAGCGTCTTGGCAATACGAAGGTACGAGATCGCATAGGGCCCACAACGTGTACACACCGAGACGCCGCGCGGCCCCGCTGTGAAGTGGAAGGCAAGCCGAAACACCAACTCCTCGAGGACAAGAAACGTCGTCTCCGCTCGTTCCTCGCGCACCATTCTCTCTCCGGCTCTCTGTCTCTCGCTCTCTCTCTCTCCCTCCCGCTGCTGCTTTCCTCTCGCAGTCCGACGTCGTCTCTGCAAACCTAATCCCGGCGAAATCGGATGTCGTCGTAGCGAAGGGTAACGAAGTGTTCTCGACGCAACGGGTGTCGAAATATAACCGGCGCGTCGGCGGTGGAGATAGTGATGGTGGTGGCGGCGGTGGTGATGGTGGTGGTGATGGTGGTGTTGGCGCTAGTCGAAGTAATAGCAGCAGCGGATACCGAGGAGGCACTCGGGGGTTTGAGGGTTCGGACGATTCGAGAGTGTGGAACATCGAGTAGCGAAGCTGATCCAGGTGACCGAGACGGCGAGAGAGAGAGAGAGAGAGAGAGAGAGAGAGAAAGGCAGATGAGGTTCAAGCGGAGAGGCTGACCGTTACGGTGTCCGACTACGAAAGACCTTCGCCACTGGCTGACTACGATCGAGTTTCACCACTGCGCGTTCGAGCAAGTTATCGCCGTGGTGCTGCTGCTGCCGCTGCTGTTGCTGCTGCTGCTGCTGCTGCTGCTGTTGCTGCTGCTGCTGCTGGTTCACCGCCTATACACTGCACTTTCCGCTCGCCACATATTGTAGTATCTACAAGCTGGAAGGTGGAGCGGTCGCCACCCCTCACACTGCGCGCTTCCTGCGTGTTTCGCAGTCACTGTCGAACACCGAACGAGTTTCCACAGGTATTGCGCAGTTCTATTCAGATAGAACAGTCGCCGAGTGTCTGACCGTTGCAGCGCTTCTCCACTGACGCGGCGCGAGTTTAACGTATTCCCCGCGACTATCGCCAAATTGCTGCTGCTGCTCCCCGAGCGAATATGCCGGGAACTGATATAGATTCCATTAATGGACTTGTCGTTCGAGCGATATTATTACTGGTTTTTTGTTTACCGCGCGGAAAATTGCAAGAATGATTTTTTTCATCAACGCGTAATATTGATTTTGCGATTGCAAACATGTTTATTCAAACGCAATTTTGCGCGCGGTGGCGGCAAATCAGCCTCTTATTTATTCACGGTGCAGTCGGTTGCGGAACCGACAGCCAGATTTGCGGTCAGATGATTGAATCTACGTCGGGTGTGATCAATGTTTATAGCCCGCGATGATTGAGTGGCGACTATCGATTGTTGGGTCAATGCGACTAACGCAGCAAGAGGCGCCGCTGTTTCTAGGCTCCACGTTAAGAAACAAATTAGTTCGGCCACAGGACGATTTTTTTTTAACGTGTCAACTTTGAACAGAGAAAAGAATATATAACTTCTACGTAGTTTTCCATTAATAACAGCGACACCGCAACTTCCGGTGAACGTTTAATTTCCAAAAATGCCATATCGCTCTCAAGACTAAAAGACATGATAAAATACAAGAGAAGTATTTTATCTACCATTCGCCTCGTTTGCCAAAAACGCGTTAACTCTCCCCTGGCCTTCCGGACTACTTTGACCCAGAGTTTCCGTCAGACAACTTTCGCCCAAACTCGCATCACGGAGTCTCGGGACTGCCTCGACGTCTTCACTTAGCGTCTCTGACGTCGATATAACCCACACGTCGCCCGGTGGTCCCCGAGCGCGACTGCGACACTGTTCCTTCGCATATACTTACTCACCCCTGCACCACACACACACACACATACATACACACCGACGCGCGCGAAGTGCATCAGTGATGGTGGGCATACCTCGTCGGAAGTATACGAGACTAAGCTACGACCCTACGTATATGCCCCTCCTCCCCCTTGCCTAAATGTTTAAACGCTGTCTCGTACGTTAGCCCAGAGTCGCGTGGCTCGTATACAAACCCAGGAGAGCGACTCGTTGCGCGTCCTCTGCTAAGGTGGAGGCAGCCTCCGAGCGGAAGAGCCCCGAAAGACCCAAGTGCGAAGCGTTGTTCTCTCTCTCTCTCTCTCTGTCTCTTTCTTTCTATTTCTCTCTCGTCCCGCGCCGCTTCCATCTACTCCCGCAAGGTGAACGTCTTTACGATCTAACTCGCGGCCAAGGATCTCCCGAATCGAGCGAGACCTCACCTGAAACTTCCTCCGTTTCCTCTTCCTCGCCGTCGCCGCCGCTAAGGCTGTCCCCCCTGTCTTATTTTATTTTTTATTATTTTAAAATTAGGTATCATTTCACAGATTTCAAAAAAAAAATCAACAATCATTCGTTTTGTCTTTAACGACATTTTTTGTTGATTTTTTTCATGCAATTTTTTTGTCGCCTCACTCATGAAGATGAGAAATCATTTTTTCATATTTCTCCCACGAAAAGCTCATTACTCAATCGTCTTTCTCCCACGAAAGACAATCTTTTCCAATTCTAATTGGAAATAATTAACCACTTCTGTTTACTTGAGTAAAGAGCTTTCGCGACCAACTTTACCGAGTGAATTAGACGACCATATTAGGCGTTCATATTTATTTAAGAGAAGCTTGGAAGTTGGTAGCCGACACCCATTTTCGGCTTCTTTGAAGGGCTAATTAAATGTTTATTTTATTTATCTTTATTGCTTATTTTGCAATTAATTATTTTGCAATATTTTTGTTTAGTTTTTTTTGTCTGTGACAACGTATGTACGGATACGGGTATATACACTGTATAACACAGCGGATGGAAAATGCGATAAACATGGACTAAATATCCCACTGAGCGAAATAATGTCTCGAAGTGTCGCGTGCACTTATACAGGTGTAAAACTGTAAGAGGGGTTGGGGGCTTGGATAGACGCGGCACGTGAGTCCTTGGGTCACGGAGGCGTTTTCGCAAAGTACTTCGAAGTGTCCCACCACGTGCTGAGCTTCGAGACACGCAGAGGGAATTCCGTCTCCCAGAGGCGGAACGAGGGAAAGAGAGACTCATGACTACTTCACCTGTGCCTCTCGATGTCTCTCATCCGACGCGCGTATTCGCGTACACTGCGAAGGCCGGGGCTTGTCGGCTCACGACGTCGAGTGAAACACGTCCTGCCTCGAGTCCTGGATCGAGTCACTGTTGCTCAACGACTAAAATGTAACATTTCATACGTATTTATTTTGTGCAGGTTCAAAAATGAAAAAAATTAATAAAACCTATTTTTTTATTTCTCCTGAAGTGAATTTATTTTCCCTCCATCGAATCAATTTTGAACAATGCTTTCCTCAAATTAAAACTTTCGAGAACTTTTTGTTTTCCAGAGGGGTGAGAGGAGACATTCAATGCTGCTTGACACATTTTATACCGGGATTTAAGAAATTCACGTAATTCCCAATACGCACGGAGAACGAATATCGATAAAAAAATATTAATATGAATAAAACACACAAAATCGCGGATAAAAAGCATCAAACAGTTGCCAAGCAACGCCAGTTTCCCGCTTATAATAATCCGTATCGGCCCCCGCAAACTCGATATACTCCAATAAAATGTCGAAAATTTCGATGAAATTGAGTTCACGAGGTAAATCGACGCAAGTGCCTCTGCTCTTGTATTTCTATCGATACGTAGCTTCCGTCAATTTCAACGAAACTGAATTCGCGTTAAATCAACGAAATGGTCTTCTCGTTCTCGTCGCGCGCGCACTTCTATCAAATACACGTCGCGAGTTTCGATATAAATTTCGAAATACGATAACGGCGAAATTGTTCCAACTGGCCCCAGTCTCGCGACCAGCATCTTCTCTGGTGATATTCGGCGAGTGCCCGTGTACGTTACTTCGCCCTCTTGATATTCCCCGTGCACGTAAACCCCTCGCAGTACACGTATAATTCACGTACGGCGTATTTCTCGCTGGCTCTCTCGCTTATGCCATGTAGCGCACGAGTGAGATGGCTTGCAGCTAACTCGTATATGTATCTATGTACAGGGTGATTCAGAATCCCCACACCAAACAAGTGTCGGAAGTCCGAAATGGTTCCAGGAATGCGTGTGCAAAATTTGATATTTTTATTTCCGGTATATTTTTAATGAGACCCTATTTATGACGGCCAATCTCAACTTTTGCCGATTGGACAAAATATTCGGCAATGCTAATCGAGATTTTTTAAATTCTATCACCAGTTGCTGCGATCAATTAAATATTTTGCCTAATTTGCAAAATATTTATTTCGCCGCCTGCAACCGCACATTTTGTTAGCTTTAGCAATTTTTTTTCTCAGTGCACTTTCTGTTAATTCACCCTCAAGGTGAGAAGGCAAATATCTTAATTTGTACTCAAGTTAAGAGTTAAATTGAGAGCGAATTAGGAGCAAGTTGAGAGTAAGTTCTCCCTCAACTTGCTCTCAACTTTCGTTTGAGGGCCTTCGGTCCGGTGATTCTGGATCACCCTGTAGAAGGGGTAGGGGTGGCGAGGGAAGGGGGTTGTTCCGAAGTACGAAGGGGGGAGGTCTCGGTACTACAGTCGTCTTGCATCTAACTCGAATATGTATCTATGTACGTATGTATAAAGGGGTGGGAGTTGGAAGGGTAGGCGGCGGGAGGGAGGGGGTCTCCGTACTACAGTGATACAGTCGTCTGCGTTCACCTCTGAGGAAACGCGTCGTGCGATCCCTCGTCTTATGCCTCATCCCCGAGTGACGTCATTTCTCAGGGACACGCGTAGTGTGACACGCGTGATCGTAACTCCGGCGTCTTCGGTCGACCCGCAGCTTTCTCGTGCGCCCATTGGGACCGGACTTTACGATCACAACGTATACCCGAACGCCAACTACCGTTGAGAATCCGCTTGACGTCTTGTCGGCTCGGGCGCGCGGGGAACCCGTCGTTATGCACTCCGCGCGCGCGAACGTCGCGTATACCGACCCGGCAGGCGGTCTAACGTCTCGGAAGATTACTTCGCCGTAAATTTAGAGCTCTGCCTGCTGCTGCTGCTGCTGCTGCTGCTGGTGGCGAAGGTGCTCCTGGTCTGCCCCGTTTGTGCGCTGTATACGTCAGGATCGAGAAGGAATGAAGACACCTGACAGCTTTTTCTCGCGTGTCACGGTTATTGTTATTCATGAACCATTAAATTAGCTAGGCGTGATTTTATTCCTGTTCGCTTTGAGAGTCGGAAGAGATTGGTACTACAAATGAATCCAGCTGACGCAGGATGTGAGACAAGTAATAGGGTAGACGTACCGTTTTTGGCCACTTTAGGGTGGATTGTGGCCATCACATTCAAAGGAATAAAACAACACATTTAATGGCATAAAAAAAAACGTCGAGTAGCTCAATCAGTAAATTGATATGAATTTGTTCGAAACGTCAACACGTTTTTATGAGGAAAAAATAATTTCAAGAGTAAATTAATAAAAATGGCCACAATAGGTATAGTGGCCACTAATGGTACATCTACCCTATATTTGGTTTTCTACTTTTTCTACGGTCATTTGCGTCGGTAATAAGCAGATCTTTTAATTATATGAAAAAAGAAAGAAAAAAAATGTCAAAAGATTTGCACTTCCCTTTCACGATGTTATTTTTCACAACTCGGAGCAACATCAAATATTATAATGCAAACGCGGTTAATAACGAAAAAGTTTATTCATAGAAGCGAAAACGCTATCACGATTATATTCGGTGATTTGCGTTTCCTAGGAGTTCGCCGTTCTCCGGCGAGGATTCGCCCTGCTCGGTATTACTGATGATCCGAGGTAATTTCGACTGATTAGAATTCTTCAGCCGGGGAGGATTCGAGACTGGTTGCAGTGGCTCTCGAGATGAGGAATCCTTGTGAGTCGGTGACCCGAATGATAGCCCCGGCCGTAAGACTCTCAGGGATTCTAATACCTCTGGCTTCCGTCTGATTTTTCGGCGAGGGCGAGAGCCGAAGCGCGCGGCGACGGCGGGAGAGACGGAAATCTGCGGCTCTCGGTCGTCGAATCGAGAAATGGATAAAAGAGGATGGGTGCGAGGGCAGCGAGAAGACTGCGACAGAGGGGGCAAAATCACTTGCCCATTTGAGAGTTAAATGGGCCGTGGCTAAAATAAACACGGGAGGAAAAACTTTTGCGTCACGCGACGCGCATCTAAAACCGAATGGCGCTTGCGCTGCGCGCTGAATAAAAACGCGAATTACTTCGTTTTTTCCATACCGGCATCAGAGGGGAACGAGAAAATTTTTTAAACATTTCCAGACACGAAAACGAATTGTTCCTCGTCGCGCACTTTTATCGCGCCAAGACGGACGATCCTTTGGGTCTCTCAAATTGCAGAACAAATCGAAAGCAATATCTTACGGCAGTGCAGTATATATATAGCGAAGACATTCCTACCTCTATATGAGATAAAGGATAATCTCCTTTATCGCACATACCATCCGCGTTGTTGATTTGCTTTCGCCGCGGAGATTCCACCGACGAAGATTCTCCCCGGAGGAGAAAAATTTTACCACGGTTGCGCGCGGGCGCGGTGCCGCAAATCCGAAGGATGCGCGTAAAAAAAGCTCGGCGCGCAGCGAGCGGAGAAAAGACGAGGAAATCGGATTGCATTTCCATACGCACAGCGTTCGGGGGGACCACTTTACTGTCCTCGTGATTTACGGCTATTTTTCTTTCACATCCGATTATTCGCAGTTCCCGAATCGATTGTCGAGGAGACTTCTCGCCTGGGGTTCAAGAATATTTCCGTTTGGTGTTATACACCGAGAAAATATATTGGTCCGTTTGACTAATCTAATTACGACGACTGTTGGATGAATATTTAGTCAGCACTAAGAAAAACAATGTAGATTTTTTTTAACATGAATTTTTCTTGTTGCGACTTGAGAACGATGGTATAGGTTCGAAGTCGATATTTTGAAAAAATAAATTTCGTGACCCCGATTTGGGCGGTTTTCGGCCTGGCGGCCAGATCTACGATTTCTGACAAACTGTTCGGCTAAATTTTTTTTTTTTAATTCAACTAAACAAGGGTTTTTTAGTTGCGATTGCGTACCCTTTTAAAGGTTTTTAAGAGCGCAGCAGCGCAAAGGTATTTCGGGCACGCGCGCTAGCGCGTGTGATTAGTATCTAAAATAACGTAGGACACATTTATTATCCTCAGAAAATAGAAATCTTCTCCAAGCCCCTCAATTGTATGATCTGTGGGGTGAACCGACTCGAAGAAATGAAAAACTGCATCGCCCTAACGAAACATTCATCCAACAGTCTGCGTCCAACGCGGATTTGGCCGCACCAGGCAATCTTTTTGTTTCGGTGTTTAATCTCGGCGAATCGAGAAAAAGGTCAAGCAAGAGTTGGCGAAGAAATCGTCGTCGACGTTGCCACGAAGAAGAAACTGGTTGCCCGTAAAATCTCATCAGTTTCCCGAGGATGGTAAGCAATCCAGTCGTCGGGACTTTTTGCCAGAACTACAATGAAGCCTTGTTATCGCTGCTACGAAACGAATGTCTTTCTCGTTGCAATTGGAGAATCGTATTGCAATGGAACTGCGGTCGAGAGCGATAGGTTGTTGCTGCGCGGCGAGTAGCTGTCTTCGCTTCTTCGTCTTCCACGTCGCCGTCGTCGTCCGTCTCTATCTATCTTTTTCATAACGAGGTACTTTGCCACCGGGAGAGCCGCGGGAGGACGACGAAACTCGTGACCTCAGAGGGTGGCGGCGGAGAACCTCTCGCAATCTTTAAATCGGATCACGTTGGAAGAGGCTGTAAAACGAAGCAGTTTTCCCGGTGTCTACATTCGCCGCAACCACGAGATCCTCCTTTTTTTTCATCCGTGCACCTGAAGGAACGAGCCTAGAGAAACAGATATGCGTTGACGTGGAGGAATAAAAACCTCGAGGTTTGTGCGTTGTGTGTTCTATGTATAAGAAGGGTTTAGAGGACGCGAATCTAGGCGAGGTATAAGATCTACGTGCACCGTAGATGCGAGGACTCGAGAGCTACGGCTAACAGTGGAAATTACGCGAGAGCTCGGCCGTGAATGCGCCTTCGAGAATCCGTAGAGCATTAACCTAATTAGATAGAGTTCGTGGTATTGTTGTCTCAGTGTGGTCCTCGACAAAGCGTCAGATCCACGGGCGGCCGGGGTCGCCTCGTCGCTTTTCTGCAACGTTGTGGCACTGCATTAAAGCATTTCGTAGATCTTACTGTTTTTTTTTTTTAAATTAACGAGATTCTATTGAGTCGATTGGAATCTGACTGGGTTGATAGATTTTAAGATACAAGTGCATTTATAAATAAAATCATCATCAATTTTTGTACGACAGAAATGTCATCAAAGGACAATTATGTTGCTTTAAAAAAAAAAAAATTATCGCAAAACCTTCATAACTATAATCGACCTTTGAAAATGATTTTAACAAATAAACGGTCGAGTCTGTAAATAATGACTCAGTGGTCGATGTATAAAATGTTCATATATGTATTTAGCATCGCTTTATCAATACAAAAATTGGCGACAAAATTAGTCTATCCTACAATACTACGTATCACGTACAATTAAGTACCTAGAGATAAACTCGAGAAAGCTTGTCTCTCGCTAATTGTCTCATTCCTCGAATTTTCGCATCGAAAACGCAGAAAAAGTGACTCGAGTACAAAATACAATCGTCTGTATTATAAATAGGGCGTCCATAAATATTTCAGCTTTACGTGTATATAGTATATAATATATATATATGTATATAATTCGGGTAAATCATGGGATGCGGATAGTATACTGCATAGTAATATTGTAATACGTGCGTTGAATAGCTCTCTTTGGTAACCGTCGACGTCAAGCGATGAAATTGTTGATCGCCGAATAAATTTACCGCCATACGATAAGCGGCGCAAGACGTTCCGTCAATCTCTGATAATTCCTCTCTAACTCGCGCTGATAGTCGCGCTGATCCGGTCCGATGAGATTCTTGTTGCGACGGAGCGCGTCAAGGCACTTCTTCGAAAAGTCCTTGAAGCACAAACGCAATTTGTGCTGCAATCGCGAGGGCTGAGCATTCTGCTCGCGAACGCCAGAGAGAAAAACTACGGCAACCTCAGCCGGGCCTTGATTCACGGTCGTTCCGATGCATCCCTGAAGCACCATCTGCAGCATCTTCGCGTCGGGCGGTTCCTGCGCCGTCGCGGCCGCGACTTCGGCAGTTTTCTTCTGTATATCCTCGATGGCAACCTCGATGGGACTGAGAACTATCTGCTTTCGCGCCACCACCCGTATCCTCGTCTTCAAATACGGGAAATGCGTCGCGACAGTTAGAATAGTTTTTCGTTTGCATTGCTCGCGAAGTTCTCCGTGTGCTTTGCCGCCCGGTGTGAATGGTGTCGCGTACACGAATCGCTCTGCAATTGACGATTAGAGTTGTATACATAGTGAAAATACTCGAGTTACCGCTTCCGGCTCAACGCGTACTTACTTATGTTGAAATTTCGGTGGAAGACGGTAGGCCTGTGTCGTAGCTCGTGGGGCTCGAAATACGGCTCGACATACGTGATTTGCACGTACGCCTTGTCGGGTTCGAGTTTGCTCGGATCCACCGGATTCGAGTCCTTTATTATCACTATATTCTCCGAGCCGAATCTCTCGGCGTAGAAATTCTCGAGACGCGAAAATATCTCCGGTAGCTTCGTGAGCGTCGGCTCCTTGTAGACGAACTCTTCGCCGGCGAGATCACCAAAACGGGCACCGTAAAACCCGACTCGGAAGTAGGTGCCGAAAACCCGTTTCCCAGAGAGCTGCTCGACACGCGTGTAAGCCTCGTGAAGCTTTCTGTGTGAATTAAAACGTCAGAAGAAATATTAACATTTCTGTATATGCTAATCTGCGTATAATCGTGAAACTGTACATCGTTCGGAGCATCTTACCCGTGTATATTTGCCAATTTTTTGTAATCATGCGCGGCTTCAGCGATCGGCAACAAAACTCGATAGACATCAGGAATCGCTTCGTACATGCCAGCAGCTTGGAAAGAGCTGGCCGCGTGTTCGAGAAGGCCTGCCAATCCGCTCTCGGAGAAGTCCGGACCGAGGCAGAGACCCTCCTCTCGTCTAGCCAATACATCATCACCGACCGCGCTTTCCTCGAGCGCGTTCGGGCTGACGGGACTCAGAGCGACCGCTCCCACGGGACGTCCACCGCCGCCCGGCTCTAAAAGATGCAGATACTCGGAGACGAGAGCCGCACTGTGTACCAGACACATCGCAGCCTCCGTATGATTTTTTCGCTCCATGTGCTGCTGCGCCATATTCGCGAGCCATGTCAGTCTCAAATCCGGTGACCCTTGGTAGCCTTTTGCAATTCTACGACAATAAACAGTGTGATAAAAGTACTTATAATTATTGTTAAATTTTGAATATGTTTGTACAATCAATATTTTTTTATAATTAAGGCCACGAGAAAGTTCTGTTAAGATAAGAATTTCTATGAACAATATACCTGTACATAAGGTCGAGCAACATTTCCGGATCTTCCTGGAACTCCTTCATCTTTACTGTATCCGACAGAATCATGTGAAGATTGAATAGCAGATCCTTGACTTGTTCCGGAAAGCTCGTGTCGGCTAATTCGGTGTCTCTCTCCGCGTAAACGAGGACTGTTTTGAGAGCTCTGCGTAGAGCGCCCTCGCTGGGAGCTCTGCCACGGCCTACGAGCGCCGACAGCGAGGTCGTAACTTGCATCTTCACTCTCGCGAAGTTCTGTAAACGACGTTAAACACTTTTAAATGTAGTTACTAGCGACGCGGTTGAATGAGTGCTACTTTGGTGTGATTGAAGTAGCGATACTTTGGTGGTAAGTTTATGTAAAGGTCGTGAGCGCGTACGTTTCCAATCTCGAAGTTCTGTCGCATTAGCAAATACAGGCTCGCAGCGGCGTGACTTCTGATCGCGCTCAGCGGTGAGCTACATCTCGTTAGAAGCGTGAGACAGAGATCGCCGCACCGCTCGCTCTCCTCGTCGAAGAGTGCGCTGTGATACTTGAAAACGAGAGCTCGTTGAGTATTGAACATATGTTGTAGAACCGAAGTGCTCTGATTTCTGGCCAAAGCTCGAAGGAGAACCTTAAGCACGGCGCCGACAACCGCTCCTGAAAATTGGGTCAATTATCATGACCGATTAATAAGTCGCGGGGTGTTTGAAATTCAAAGTATATTCGTGGTTTCCTCACCTCCGCCCCCGTCGGCCTGTACCACCGACTCCAAACTATCGAGAACCACTAGAGACGCTTCGGCTGCCAAAGCACCTTCTATGTGCGCGTCCTGATCGACCGCTCGGCCCTCCGGTTGTTCGTTTGCTCTAATAACGAATTAAATTAAGCCAATATGAACGAATTTTCCACCGCACCCCTCCACCAAACGCCCCTCGCGGCGTGGAAGGTTTGACATAGTTTACTTTAAGTTGATGCAATTTGCGAGGTCAATTTTTTGAGTGTGCACAAATTTATTGGATTGGTAGGCTCTCTCGTAAATTTTATTGAGGTACTATAGACAAATTCGCAAGGACTCTGCCTTTATAAGTAATTGGCTTTCCACTATAAAAACAATTTTGAGTGTAATTTGTTTAAATAAGAAACCTTGAAATTGAGGCAAAATATTTTTTACACCAACTAGAGGCATAAATGTATATATTAATTGCCATAGTTTTTTTCCGAATGAATAAAGTATCATTGAATTTGTAATACTGTGAGCAATGTTGACACAACAATAACTTAAAATTAGTAATATTTAAAGTCTCACCGATACGGCATCTGATCTTTGCGCCATCTGAGCTTGTCGCCAGTGATTCTCTCCTTTCTGCGCAGCATCATCTCGCTCCTGGCGCTTCCCTGTCCAAGAATAACATCCTCCAATCTCGATCGTATGTCGCTCGTCGCCGCAGCCTGTGGAGGCAATCTTTTCAGCGCTTTTTTCCCCTTGTACTCGAAAGCCGCGGTTGCGATATTCAGCACTTGAAGAAGACTGAGCACTCTTCGAGCGCTGAGCTCGGAGCACCATTGAGCGAGTGCCGAGCGCTCCAATCCTTTGAGTACCCACAGGAAACACATAAGCAGATGCCTCGTGGATTCGGAACTGAGAGAAACGCGACACTGCGCTCCGGCAGCGTCGGCGGAGGCTCCTCCCGCTATCGCGAGCGCGACCGACTGTGTGATGGACGCAGTCTCGTCCGGGTAAACGCTTTTGTCCTTCGAGTCCCAATGATACAGCTGAGGCAACGCGTCCATCAGGATATTCAGAAGTGGCAGATACAGAGCCGCCACTCTGGCTTTGGCTGAAGGATCCGTGTATCGAGGATCAACGTCGTGCGAACCCATCAGATATCTGACTGTACCGATCGCTTTGTTCTGCAACATCGGATTCGGTATCTCCAGTGTGTTCGACAGATCTGAGAGAACCAAACCGACCAAGAAATGTTGTTGACGAAATTCTTGACTGAGTTCGGAGAATCTGGCCCTCTCGCCGGGTACCAAAGTGGAAATTAAACTGCCAGAACTGCCGGTCGACGGGCTCGGCGAAGCGGGAGCCGAACCGGAAGTGTAACCCGTGCCGAAAGGAAGATTCAAGGCGACGTAGTGCTCGTGAGAGCAAACAGTACGAACGAGATCCAACTTCAGAGCGAACAAAGCCGCGGAATCCGGAACGTGCATCGAAGCGTCAGCGAGAGAGCAGCAAGAAGCGCGTACCAACGATAAAACGAAACCTCTGTCCATAACGGACAGAAGATCGGATAGAAAATTGCCGAGGCTTGAGATGAGATTCGACGCGACTCTGCCGTCCTTTCCGCAACGATTTATTACCTCGGAGGTGAGGGCCGCGGTCAACGTTGCGACGTCGTCGCTGAATTGCGGCGAGAAACGCGACTTTCGCGGCGACTCGAGCGCACCGACTTCCGACAAATGCACGGCCATCGAGCGGACGATTAACTCGAGGAAGAACCAGGAATGCATGATCGCCAATTCTCGGGCCTGGCCCGTCGACACGACCCAGTGCAAAGCGAGCTCCTCGTGCAGGAGCCTCCTCGCCGGTTGACTGTTTATTGACGGAGACTCCTGTCGCATTGAGGCGGTCCTGTCCAAGCCACGAGAGTGGATCTCCATTTCTAAGTCCTCCACCGGTAAATCGGGATTCGACTGAGCGCGAATAACGCCCGGTGCCTGCGACATAGTCGGCAGAGAGCATTGATAAGCGGTATAGGTCGCGAGAAGTGCATGACGACCGTGAGCGTCTAATTGACCGTCCGGGAGATTCGTGATATTTCGGACTAAGAGACCGAGAGCCTCGAACACCGACGCAGCTACGTTCAACGGCTGCGAGGGAAGTGTCGGAGGACGAACGAGCAGTGAAATCAGCTGATCGAACAACTGCGGAAGGGAGCGAACGAGAGCCGAATGTGAAGCTCGCGCTAGCTCCAGCAACGCTGATTTTAACTCAGATTCCATTCCAGCTTCGCCGATCCGCGGTGGCACCTGACCAGTCTCCAAGGAACCGCACAGCGACAGAAATCTGTAAATATGCAAATTTCGGAGCTGTTTATATTTTTTAATTAAGCGAGAAATATCGAAAATCAGCAAATAAGTGTTTATATTTTTTGTAGTAATGCGATTAGAAAGAAAAGGTGATATAGTACCTGTCAATATATTTGTCTTGTGCATGAACGCTGGATACCGGTTCCAAAATCACTGTGAAAACTCCTCTGTGAGCGTCGACCCATCGCGTTCCAGGCAGAAGAACATCGGGTGCAATGTACGAATAATTTGCTGGCGGCGGATCCAGCATAGCCGGCAAATTAAACTCACCGGACTGCAAATGACCGTCTCGTAGAAGTGGCAACCACTGTTTAAACAAATTAATTTATGAAAATATTTATTTTTCATGTGATTATGTAAAATGGCTGTCGTTTTTATATTACGTACAGTATAGGCAACTGCCGTTTCGACGTTCGGTTGTTCCACTTTCTTCTGGCAACTGATATGATAAAACGTGAAAAGTAAATGATGCTTCGCGCTCAAATCAGCTGGTAAACGCATTTTTACTTCATCATAGAAGCTGGGATTCTTATTGTGATAAGAAACCGAGGTGAAACTTTCGTGAGTCATTTCCGGACACGAAGATCGTCCGAAAATCGCGGTGAGCGCGTCAGCCTCCTGTTCACCGCCCATCAATTGAATTCTCACCGCGATATTGCGCGCGGAGCCGGTTCTCGAGCTGAAATTAGCTTCTTTTGGATAGACGTACAGCAAATTACGATAGGTCAAATCCGGCGACACAACTTCGCTCGGGAATTCGAGGATCTCTTTGACCGGTCGATTTTTCTCGTCGGGATACGGCGACAGCCGTCGAAGATCGGGATCCAAGCATCTCGGCAGTTCTTCGGGTCTTGGACTCAGATCCAACTTCAAAATTCCCGGAAGACACTTGAGCCGCTTGAGATTAGAGCCCGGTCGTCGTAATTCAACCAAAAGTTTGTAGAGATCCTCGTCCCTCAGACGTTCGCTCTCTTGTTTGAAAAAGCTGGAGACCGTGAGAGTTATCGGCCGGAAACTGTCGAGGCAATTTGCAAAATCGTCCGGTGACCAGCTGCGTCTCTTGTCGGAACTGCGACGTTCTAATGAACCTCTTCTCGTAGGTTGCTCTACTTTCTTTCGCCACTGTTCCAAGCCTCCGGACTTCCTGTCCAGGGAACCGGCACTTCCGGTGCTATCAGTGTCACCGCCGCCGCTGATTACGCCAGAGAGATGAATGGCGGTCCACGCCAGTGGCATCCTGTAACGGCCGAGACGCTCGCACGCCATCGTTGCAGCAACTTTTACCTACAGATCAATTTATATTTATGTAACTCATTTTAATTCGACCAGTACTAATACCTCGTCAATACTCTCAGTCGATGTTACCTTATCCTTGTTCTTGTCGTCGCGTAAATACGGCTCCGCGCATTCGGAGATATCGCCTTGAAGAACTTTTTCAAGTCTAACAACGAGAAAGAGATCCGGACTGGGTTTGCTGATGTTGAGGACGCAACTACGAGCCAAAGTACTCGTGTCGCTGTAAGCTATGTGGGTCTCGAGCATTCGTTTCAGGCCCTCAGGATTCATGTCCACGTAAAAGTTTTCCGAAACTTTTTTCTTCTCTTTCGCGTCGTAGAGCGCAAGAGAGGCGAAAATCGGTTCGACCTCGAGCTCGAGTTTGAGTTGCAAACATTTCACGAGTACTCGATGAGCGAATGGTTCCGAAGGTTCCGGAGCTATGTTTATTTCTTGCCACTCGTCGTCGGGCGAAGTAGGAGGTGCGTAAAGTGGAAACAGGGCTTCCTGCATCGAATTGAGATGGTTAGTTCATGAGTATGGCTAAGCGATTAATTATGACGCAACTTGAATGTGTGAACCGACCTGGCGATCCTCCAACCGCTTTTGCTCGTTCATTTGATCGATAGTTTCGGGACAAACGCGGTCGAGCAGACCCGGAAGCAGCGGATCGTGTTGTGAGTGACGCAAATCTAAACTGGCCCAGGAACCGCGAGGAGTTTCAGCGGAATTGGACATGTCCTCCTCCTCGTTCGGTGAACCAGATCCACACGTGTCTTCCTGATCGACCTCAAAATCTTGCCGAGGAGTGTCCTGGAGTAATCTGTCCCTAGCTATAGGCGATGCTCTACCTTTGTATTTCCTGTTCACTATCACCCAATCCGATGTGAAGCTTTCGATACATCTTCTTACATACGGCGATACCGTATCCCTAGAAAGGTAATTTCTTATTTGAGTGCTAAATACATTGTCTATTTTTACACAATGAATACCTGCGATATTTGTATGTAAAATATTAGTTTTCAAATATAGCTTTCGAGTAAGATGTCAAAAATGTAAGCAAGCAAACAAAACGCAATTATTCTTGTATTCTCCTACATTCAGATTACTTACAGTGATTCCAGGGGAACGACAGGTTCCTCTGTTCTAATTTTGCGCTTCACTACTCGTAATTCCACATCGCCCGGCGGAAAGTCCAGGATAGGACGCAGCGGGTCTCTATCGAGAACAGTTTGATGCTGCACCAGAAAGTCCTCGTAGTCCAAGGGTTCCAGAACTTCGCAAAGAGACATCTGCCAAGAAAACAACAATGTACACACCAACAAATCAATCATCTATCATCAGTTCCATCGTCCGCCAGACCATTGGGCCAACGAGCAACCTACCGTAGATGAAAATCCAGAGACGCTGCTTCCGCTCTTAGACAGATCTCTGGAATACGACGTAGAACTAGCGATTTGTCTCCTAACATCGGCAGCGTGTTGCTTGCTCAGTTTGTGAGCAAACGCTCGCTGAACCGACGACATTGTAAGTCCGCTGTCTGACTTCTCACGATAAACCCTGTAAAAAGTATGAGAAGCTCAAGCCAACAAACCCAACATCTTTAAGACTAAAAAATCTCCTGCAAATATCATCGATGCATCGCCAAACCGCATTATTGACGTCTGCAACTTCTGACAGGAAGTGCTAAGCCATTAAATGCCATTGAAATAATAAACAGCGCGTATTCTCGAAAACTGATTATTATAACACTATTGTGACTTACAGTGTATTCCTCAACGATTGAACATCGTTAATGCGTCGCTGAACGGTTCGATATTCCACGAAAACCTATCGCCACCGCAAGAATCACTCGACGCTGGGCACTCGAAACGGACGAGGTGCGAGGGCGAGAATCATTCATTGAATTCCCGATTGATAACAGATAACAGATACACGAGTCCTGCGGCGACGCTTCTCGCACATGCGCCGCTTGACAAGGACGGCGCGAGGTTATCTCGCTCGTTATCTCGTTCACTCGGCTTCGACAAGATAATTTCGTCAGATAGAAAAAGCGGCCCCGCGTGAAAAGAGCCATCAGCAAAGCGACGCGCTGATTGGTCGTCGCCACAGCGATATCGGTTCAAGATGGCGCTGGCGTCGCGCTCGTCGCGCTCCTTCCTTTCGGACCTCAGTCGCAGCCAACTTCACGCTCACCCAGTAAAGATCAATTATTCTCAGAGCGAGGTTCGTCCCGTTTGCGTCAACATCAGCTGTTGTTGCGCTCTCGCGTGAAATGACAGTTGTTAAAATGTGTTTAATACGTAAATTGCGCACGGGAAAGTGAGGTACGAGGCAGTGTTGACGAGCATTTATCGACGATTTCATGTGATAAAGATGAACGGGAGCATTGGATTATTGCGAGGCGCGGAGCAACATCCAACGAGATTTGCGGATTATTTTGTCATCTGCGGGCTCGACAAGGATTCGGGTCTCGAGCCAGATAAATATTTTGGTGAGTTTTCGAGACTGAGAGGATAGAAAGAGAGAGTGTGATAAGGCGAATGCATCGAGGCGATGCACTCGAAGCGATTAGCACGTGCCAACGATCGTCTCGCAAACAGTTTACGCATGGAAATGTGCGCGCATTTTTTTTTTTTCGTAATATGGATTTATCCGAAGCCCGAGCGAATTCATTGCATAATTTGGGAAACGGAGGGAGATTGCGCAAGAGAATGTTTGACCGCGTAGACCGCGCAGAGCGCGCACCAAACCGCCTCGCCGAATTGAAGTACAGGCATGATACTCTCACTGATTTTATTTCTCGGATTGCGTAAAGCTCGTGCGCTATAATGTTTCATTTTTCTCACCCTTCTCGATTGTAAATCGCGGCTCAATAAATCGACTTCAATCACACTGCATCTGTTGTTTGAATTATTCGCATAAGCATGTTTGCGTGTTTGTTATCGTTTTGTTTCCAGATAAGACACATTTTTTGAAACACAAAATTGCACGGAATTGATTTAACTACTCATTGTATTTTCGTGAATAAAAATTGTATGCTAATAAAGTACACATCGCTCGTTGTGAGTCTCTCGGAATTACTGAGTGGCTGTATCGTCGAAAGGTCACGGTAATTATCGCAAGTTTGCACGCATCTATTTGCATCGATACTTCTTGACCCCTGTCCTTCCGATAACTCGGCGCTTTACGCCTTCCCCCCCCTCCCCCCCCGTAACCCCCTCCCCCTCGCCGACAGTGTTGTTATCATCCGGAGGAGAGCGCGTGTATCGATTGAACGCACGATTTCGCTGTGTCAAACGAATTCTCGTGGGCTTTGCGGAGAATAACAATAACATGAGAGAAGATGCTATGCACGGGTGACGAGAAGACGCTTACATGGAGAAGCGACGAGATAGACGCGGACGATTGAAGCTCGTACCCTTCAAGCTCGTCCTCCACAGTCAATTAACTCTTAATTGAAACAACGCTGTGCGTGCTGGCTCATCCTCTCGACTAACACTCGACGAATCGTTGGTCAAAATTAATAAAGTAAAAGATCACCCACACAGAAAAAAAATTACTAAATCCAAAATGTGCGGTTGCCGGCAGCGAAATAAATATTTTGCAAATTGGACAAAATATTTAATTGATCGAAGCAACTGGTGATAGAATTACAAAAATCTCGATTAGCATTGCCGAATATTTTGTCCAATCTGCAAAATATTTATTTCGCCACCCGCAACCGCACGTTTTGTTTAGCAATTTTTTTTTCTCAGTGCAGAATCCAACTCACGTATCTCTACACGCACAAAGGACAAGAAGATTTTTTGATTTTTTTTTTACCTAAATAGAGTCTCTTAAAAAGAACTTTCGCCTTTACATTTTCTCGACGAGAAAAATCTTTACAATTTTTCCAACAGTACAGCTGCTGCGGTGTGTCTAGCGGTAGCAGCAAAAGTAGCTTCCGCGCACTGTACCAGCAGTGCCAAGGCCTTTATCTAGCTTGGCTCGTACCTACCCCGAAAAACCTTTCATCCACGAGGCCCCCGTTGTCTCTTTGTCGGGGTCAGGGCTTTCTTCGAGAGCACCGAGAACCGAGGATCCTCGAGCCATGCGCGAACAATATGGACAGGAAGCAACAGATCTTCCTGAGAAACTTCGGTGCCACCGGAGCGATATTTTTCAGTGGCGGAAAAAAAAGACGAAGGAAACAAGAGGCATCGAGAGGACGAGAACGTGCGCGGCGGACACACGTTGAAAATATCGTTTTACAAACCCTGCGCGGCCCGGACGTTGGCCATTCACTCTGTTCCCCTAGTGGAAAATCTGAAGCGTCGTATCCAGCGCGACCTGCGGGCCGCTTTGGCGATCGGGATGCAGTTTCTACACGTGTCGGAAATGCACTATGAACGAGGCGTTATTATATAGTTATCGTGACGAGCCGTTATTGCCGATGTGCACGACACTGGCGACAATCGCTGTCGTCGGAGCGAAACGCACCGAGGGTCAACTAAATAAATACAGCGCGCAATCAATTGTTACTTATTCCGCGCGATAACCGCAGAAATAACAGCTTCTCATGCGCAGTATTTGCTTTGGACGGATTAACCACTTGAGTCTTGGCTCAAGCTCTTCATTCTTTATTTTTTATTTTTTGATCGGGAAACCCTATTATCAATTACAAAATTGCTTATCGCCAAAAACTAATTTCATGAGATTAAAAAAAAGTTTAATGTAATTTTTACGTTCCAATCTAATGTTTACACACATCAATTTTTCAACAGCTTCTCATGCGCAGTGTTTGCTTTGGACGGATTAGCCACTTGAGGCTTGGCTCAAGCTCTTCATTCTTTATTTTTTATTTTTTGATCGGGAAACCCTATTATCAATTACAAAATTACTTACCGCCAAAAACTAATTTCACGAGATTAAAAAAAAAACTTTGTTTAATGTAATTTTTACGTCCCAATCTAACGTTTACACACATCAATTTTGATCCCAGAAACCACACATATAATAAAAAATAATAATAATAAAAATAATAATAATTTCGACAAGCCATAGTAAAAGATTCTGAATCATTCACAGGCAGCATTGACTTTAGACGGCTTTTATAAGTCTGCTCGTCGATACGCAGCGCGCGAGCAATCACAAAGCAAACACTGAGGTCAGAGGTCGCCAGACAAAGGCGAGTCTGGATCGTCTCGAGAAGCTTTGCATTGTGACTTGTAGATTCGTGTGACCGACTCCTGTTCCCGAGCGATATACACGTGCGATCATTCTCCAACGGTTGCATATTAATTAGAAACGTTTTGCCCGCGAGGCGCAAACACGCAGTAAATTTCCGTCGCAACGACGGTGGTGCGGAGCGCTCGCTCGACAATGGAAAAACGAGGTCTCTGACTTCGCGCTCGCGTCTTTCGTGCGCGTTGCCCATTGCCCGTATATACACACCGCGAGCGTGCAGAATGCAGAATCTTGCGCACCCACTGAATCACTAAAAATAACTTCGTGAAACCGCCTACGGTTTGCTGCGAAAAATAGGCTGCGCCGCGACGGAACAGTTTCTCGCTTCGAACATGAAAGGCTCTGTGCTTCTCCGGGGGCACAAAGAAGCGCGTTTACAACCGACGGAACGTCGCACGCGGGGAGGCTGCGCGTCTAAAGATATACTACTCGGTAAGGCAGCTGCTGCTGCTGCGCTCGCGCGGTCTTTCGTCCCGGCTCCGGCTAACAATCCGGATATCTCGGCTGTCGTACATCTACGGTGATAAATGCTATCGCGTCTTGCCAGCTGCGTGCGACCAAACGCGTGTTTGCGTTTCACCCAATTTCGTGTTTTCCACTCGCAAACTATTTCGATTCCGATGATCGCGTGACAGTTACTATATTGAGCGGTAACAATTCATATTTCTAGTCCACGCGTTGGACTAGAAATATAAAATATAAAAATAAAATAAAATATTTTAATCCTGTTACTGCGAATAAATATTCAAAAAATCGGGTTGCGAAATTCTTGTAAAGTTCGAACGTGCGTTCAGTGGATCGATTTACCGTGTGCACTGAGAAAAATTAGTACTTGCGATTACCAATCATTGGTTCGATCTACCAAAATATTGGTTGCAGGTACTAAAATATTGGTGGCTCCAACCAACGATTGGTAATCACAACTATTAATTATTTTCAGTGTGAAGGGAACATGGATCAGTTGAAATTTTTGTCCTGCAATTAACTGTTAAATCACACGATTATTTCCATATCTTGTATTGTTATCTAATCTATTCGCTAGTTACGTTAACGATGGGAAAAATTAATTGAAATATAAGTCACATGTACCAAAAACGTTTCAGTGCAGTTCTGCACTTCTGAACGCGCGGCGATAATACTCCTGCGCGAATTACCGACGGAGGTCGGTAAGTCGCTTTATGAAGCGTCGCGGTGTCGAGGCCTGGGGCAAAATTGCGTTACTACCGAAGTGCCACGACGAAGTAGCCATTGTCGATGGTATACCGAAGCGTATATATTTCACGACGCAATATTCTTTCGGTGGTTGCGTTAGGGCTGAGAGCGAGAAGAGAGAGAGAGCGTTTCTCGTCGCTCGGTGCGGGACTTTATCGCGCCCCGAGTCCGGTTGGTCTTATATGAATATACGCGCGCCTTTCGCGTTTCAACCCCTCCCCCAGGCCGGGAACCCCTCGAAGAGGGTTGCTGAACCGTCGTCGCTTTCCCCCCGCGCGTCTCTCGTAAACTTGTAACGGGTCCTCGAACGTTCTCTGCCTCTCTTTCTGTCCTTACTCTTTCTAGGGCGATAGGAAATACGACGCTCGTTCGCAGCATCCCAGCCAGTCGAAAAACTTTCTGTACATTCCGTTTCGACCTCGCAGTCAATTCTCAGGTTCTGCCGATCCTGATAAGATTGCGCGATAAATTAAATAACTCTGCCGCGGCACTGATCGAGTTATCCTCACGCCGATCTTCTGCCAGTGATTCCTGATTTAATTTCCGTTCAAGCAGCCGTAAATCGTTATCGTCACAAAAAAATAATAGTAATAATGAGACTGCAAAATGATAAGAGCGAAAGTTGTATGCAAATGATGGTCATACACGAAAAATAGAACATGTGGTACATTTTTTTGACCTTTGTGAAATAAGGACTTATTATTTTTTCTAAAGCCCAGACCGAAATTCAGATGATCAATT
Source organism: Itoplectis maculator (assembly GCA_964034905.1). Classification (NCBI taxonomy): domain Eukaryota; kingdom Metazoa; phylum Arthropoda; class Insecta; order Hymenoptera; family Ichneumonidae; genus Itoplectis; species Itoplectis maculator. Next base: position 14,202,047 of record OZ035852.1, on the reverse strand, counting down.
TGCAGAGCAGTATTCGAGAGACAAAGTCAACGAATCCGCATTAAAATCGATACCAGATAATGAATCACGAATAAATCTTAAAAAACCCGAAAAAATCATGGTTGGTTATTAATGTCAATTGGTTGTAATTACTGCAAATCCGTCATCTTCAATGTTAAAAAGTAGAACAAATTTCTTCGTACGAATCCACCAATCACTACTGTTATCCAATACGTATATAAAACTTTTCAGAAACGATCGTAAAAAAGTATCACCGTAGTTTGCCTAGTGCGGAACGCTCCAACCTCATAAAAAATGGAGTTACCATAAAAAAAAACGAGCGTACACGACACACGGAGTGAATTGCACGAACACGGTGCATAAAAAGTGGAAACGAGGGTAGCCGAGACGAAAGAATAAACGACGACATCGCCGCGCGTCGCGGCTGCAATTAAGCTTATTAGAAAACGCGTCTTTCGCTGTGTAATTAACATTCTGCCGCAGAGTGAGCCACCCGAGTCGCGGTTTTATGCCCAGAGTTTGGCGCGAGGAAATTGTTTGGGTATTGTGTCAAGTACCGGAGATGAAAACGATGGGAAGCTTATTTTCGCGGTTGCCAAGTTGGCGTTCGCCTCGCGTTGCGCTGCTGCTGCTGCTGCTGCGCGGCTACAGTTATCGCGATGCGAATAATCGGTTCGCTTCGTCGGAATATCGGAACAATGGGTCGTGCGGTGCGTGATTAATATTCGAGAATTCTCCGGGGCTCCGAATGCGTAATATATCCGAACGAGGCCTCGATATCCCGTGCCCCGGTTTTTCGTAGCGAGACTAAAAAATTTCAATGATATATATTCGTCGCTCTTTACAATCGCTACGAGCGATAACCGTTTTTTTTTTAAGGCGTAGAATATATTCGTCGCTCTTTACAATCGCTATGAGCGATAACCGATTTTTTTTTCAAGGCGTAGAATATATCCCGCGGTCCAGCGTATAGATAACCGCGCGCTCGACGCTCTCGCTTTCGGACGCGATCTCGGGACATGAAATTTTCTCCGCAGGAAAGTGGCGACGATTCGTATAATGGTATACGACGGTCAATGGGATTCGATTGAATTTCATTCGGCGGCTGGAAATCTCTTTGCGTACCTCGACGGATACCATCGCGAACTTTCTCACGCGCATCGACGTGATCTAAATATTCCGAACCTTCTGAACGCTTCGCGGCGCAAGTGGAGCTGCCGCCTCGGAGCACGGCAGCAATGCCACTGCTGCTGGGAACTCCGTGGACCGCGCGCGGTGATCAGCTGGGCTCGACTATTGTCGTTTAATTGCGCTGAAATTGCATGGGACGCAGCTGCAAGACGAGAAAATTCACATATACTTGATTTCGCGGCGAATTTCATTGATTGTGTTAAAATTCGAAGAAAAAAAACGTAAAAAATCATTTCTCGCATTTTTCTCCTCGAATTTTCGATTTTTCGGGCTAACTCCCGTGTTTTTTGGAATCAGCGGGAAATTTCCCATCGGATAGGGTCTTAAAACTTCGTTAAATCCAACTTTTTTTTCCCCAAAAATCGCAAGGATCCTCCTACGCTGGATATTGTCCCTAGTAAATTAAAAAATTCATCTCATTATTTTTTATTTGCTAAAAAAAATTTGGGTCGGTTCAGTTAAAAAAAAAAAAATAACGCAACTCACAAACGGGCCACAAACAAAATCCACAAAAAATGCGCCGACAGACGATTTATCGACTGCCGATAGCCTTCAACTTTTCGGCACTTCCGATAATTTTCGTGATAATCATGATAATATTATTTATGACGCCAATGAATCACGAACCGTTCGCCTGTATTATACACCCGGACTGTCCGCTATTTCCCCGAGTCACGCTCGGTCAATTCGAGACGGGACGGGAAAAATGAAAGCGAAGACGAAAAAGGACTGACTCTCCGCGCAATGGGAAAGCTCCCCGGTGCAGCCGGCGCGGCGAGCACGTTCCTCCTCGGCTTGTTCGTCTCTTCGTCTATTTCCGCTGCATTTCCACCGTCATTTCCGCGTCTCGTCTCGTTCAAACTTTGAACGTTCGCGAGGGAGTCTCGTGTTTCACCCTCTGGGGGCGCTTCTCCTGTCCCGCTCAATCGCCTTGGCTGACAAGGACAAGGATCGTTCTCTCAATCATACTGCAACCACAGCAAGAAAAATAAAATAAACAAAGTGCCAAATATCGTCAATTTCGATGTACACACAATTACTACCATCTTCATTCAATTACTGGACTATATTATTTACTCTTACGCGATAACCACGCAAACAATTATTGTCTCATAATACAAAAATATGTTTATAACAGAGCCGCATTTATTCTTCCGGGTCACTTCGATTTCAAGATTCGCTTTGCCATGAAGTAGACCGCTTTACCAGGCGCAGCGCCCGCTCGTATGGAGAGTTCCTGAACTAATTCCCTTTTTCCGACCGCACACATCCGCCCTTTAAGCGCTTACTTAAGAGCAGCTCCGAGAGACCCCTTTATGAGAGAGAGTGACCCTAGATGACGACATCGGACGCGGAGCTGAAGGGCGCGCGAGAGAAATGCACGATAGAGAGGGAACATGGGTGAAGTGCGTATATACTGTACACTATATGGCGGTCGAGAAACGAGCTGGGTGCCCACTTTAGAGCCTCGAGCATATGCGCCAGAGCGAGAAAGCTCGCCGCTGCGACTGACTCACTCGTCTCTAACGTACACGCGTACTCTAATATACAGCCGGGCTTCTTGGCTTGTATACAACGAGGAAACGGTGGCTCGTATGAGTAACCTGACGTAACGTAAACGCACGGACGCCGCACGAGCACGTGCGTTTCGTGTACCATACACGTGTATTTTTATTTGCACTTGTGAGAGTATCGCGTGCTAATGTGCATAAGTGTGTGTATATAATATAGGTGTATATGTTCGTGGTTCGGTGTAGAGACCCGGGGTACGTTAACCGGATCACAAGCATCATACTTACCGTTCGTAGAAAATGTTTGTCCCGCCGTCTCGGTGCGTGCAATGCTCAAATCAATACCCTGACCGCGTGTCTCGCGCCCTGCGTATCGTACAGAGCGATTCAGAATCCAAGGTGCATAATCGATCGAGCGTATGAACGACCAAAATTGTCAGCTGCAAAATGCATGTTTTACTTTGCATTTTGTTGTTGACAGTGTGTGTTGGTTTTTCGGTGGCAAAATGGAAAAAAATGTGAAAGTTTGGTCTTTGAAAAATTGAAAATAGGAAAAATTTCATTCATTTGAGAATTCCGTACATTTATATGTGGCAATTGCTTCATGGGTTCGGAGTACTGGTTAATTGAGCGCGTAGGATTTTTCATACTATATTTTTTGTTGAGAAAATATTCTTTCATGTATTCAAACCTCTTAATTTTTTATTAACGTCATTCTTCGTTGATTATTCAATTTACGTTTCCCAAAAATTGATATCAGCAATCGAAGTTAAAAAATGTATATATAAATAATGTCGATGGATCTATCAATTTTCAATGATCCAACGAAGGACCCAAGCTAATTGTGAATCACCCTGTATAATTATTCGTACAACCAGCGACGGTGTCCGAGCGCCCCGGGGTCCTCTCTTCGGTCGATTAGTTCTTTCCGCGGGTTTCATTTACCCCTCCTGAAACGCCGAACGCACCCCTGTCGCGATGACGAATACACCACGCGCAGTGTCTGGACTAAAGAGCCGCCACCTCACCGCACGCGAACCACGTGAATTTTTCGTCCGACATCGTTGGCCTCTCCCTGGCGCCTCTAAATGCTGGGTCTACGATTTATCAATATACATGCGATTCGCACGTAAACGGGAAATAGATTTCGAGTGTACGTTGGTGTTTGCCGAGACAGCTCGATCCTCTAATAAAAAGTTCGTGAGCAACCATTGTTGTCGATTTATTCAGCATCTGATTGGTCGTTGGGAAACCGGCAGCAGTTTGATATTTAATATCACGAAATTTGGCAGTTTGTCAGAAAAAATATATCGTTTTTCGCGTTTTTCTCCTCGAATTTTCGATTTTTCGGGCAAACACCTGTCGTTTTTGGAATCAGCGGGAAATTTGCCATCGGACAGGGTTTTTAAACCTGGCGAAATCGAAAATTTTTTTTTCGCAAAAAACGCAAGGGGTACCCCTTCTAAAAATTTGCGATTTTTGAGGGTTAACTTAAAAAATCTGCAAAAAATCGAAAAATCGGGATATCGCGTTCTGCCTGGCGGCATTCTCTTCATTAAAAAGTCTTCTTTCGAATGCAAAAAGAAAATCCCGATTATATTGATCCAACGAAAAATTACAGCGATTTTAGCAAAGTGCCAAAATTGGGAAAAAGTGAAAAATCGTTTTTCGGGTTTTTCTCCTCAAATTTTTTATTTTTCGGGCAAACACCTGTCATTTTTGTAATCAGCGGGAAATTTGCAATCGGATAGGGTTTTAAAACTTCGTTAAATCGAAAAAAAAAATTTCGCCAAAAATCGCAAGGTTCCTAGTTTAAAAAAAAAAAATGCGGCTGAAATGACGAAACTACGTCGTTCGCGAGGCAATTCATGAAATTCCCGGGATTCGAGGAGTCGAGAAGATATCCGGACCCCCGTCTAAGCAGCTCGACCGAGGACGTAAAAGTTTTGCTGATAGCGAGAGGAGGGAGGAAGAGCGGAAAAGGGAGGGGGGTGTCAGTAGGCTGACGTTGCTGTTCCGTTGGGAACACGCGAAAGCTACGATCAAAGACACGTGTGAACCGCGTGTGAAGCGTGGGTGTGGGATTTTCTCGGCTGTTCTTGAGGTGTCTCGAGTCTCGTGAGTCTGCGAGTTTGCCCTCTGCGGAAGCTCCGGTGGGGATTTTATGTTTGTTTATGTCGGGCTCTGGCGGCCGTGACTGTGTAGCACACAATGTATATAGAGCGATCGGATGGTGAGCTGCGGCGTCTTGGCCTCCGCGCGCCTTGGCCTCCGTTGCGTCGCCGCACCGCTTCTCGGACTGCGGGCCAGAAGCTCGGGTTATTGGCCGCCTGTACGCGTCTCACCCTAGAACGCGGAGCCGCGATAAGAGTCCCTCGACTCCCGTTTGACTCCGCGTGACGAAAGCCGAAGCGCCGAAGCCGCGGGGGAGTCGATTCTCGCGGAATTCGTGATATACATATAGGGTAGACGTACCGTTTTTGGCCACCTTAGGGCCGATTCAAAGGCACATTCAAAGGCATAAAACAACACATTTAATGGCATAAAAAAAAACATCGAGTAGATCAATCGGTGAATTTATGTGCATTTTTTTTAAATATTAACATACAGTACTGGGATTGAAATAATTGGAAAAATAAAATAATAAAAATTGCCACAATAGGTACAGTGGCCACTAATGGTACATCTCGGTTTGAAATATTTATTCCGTACGAAAATATAATTATATTACGGTAAATTTATACCCTAATACCGAATGAACAGTTATCGGACCTATGAAAAAGAAGATGTAATTTTATCATTCACTGTTTTCTCAATAATGGTACTCGAACGATGCGGAAAAAATGTAGACTCTCTTATATGCTACAAGTTAAATGGCTATCCACTGTTGTCATTGCGAAAAGAGGCCAGTTTTTTTTTTTCAACTCAAACACTTCTCAGCGTCGCCTCTAGTTTTGCAGTTCTATCGTCGTCGAAGGACTCGAGGCAATTCCATCGATGCAGCCTTGGTCACGCCTGACATAAAAATGAGAAAGACTATATAACAGATATAGCTCGGATGTTGTCTCATGGTGGAGACGCACCACTCCCTTCGGAGTGGACTATTCCATTAAAAAAATTCTGATACGATGCGGCCACTGTACACAGGTATAAGCGACACATACGGGCTTCGCGCAACCGAAGTTAAGTGATCGACAACGCCGATGTTTATACCTATCCTGTGTGCCGTTGTCAGTCCACGGTTGAAGGTACATTCGATTATAGGTTCGTCGAACGTCGTGCCAATGCGTCAATGTCGCCGATGCTGGTACACACAGACCGTTCACATATCTCAATCCGTGTAATCCGGTTTTCAGGACGTTCGGAATTCTGCCAGGGTGTTTCAATTTCGCCTCATGATGTTCTCAAGCGCTTTGCCAGAAACCTCGAAACCCGCAGTGCAATTCTCTGTTGCCGCAGATAAATCGGGGGTGACAAATTGTATGATTCCAATAAGCATTTCGCTTATCCGTCTGATTTTTTTTTTCGAGAATAAGTTGATTGTGCATCGAGCTTTTTGAAAACCTCAATCATATATTCGTCATCGTTATATAATATAATATCCTTTTTTTACAACGAACCAAATGATATTTTTTAAATAAAAACAGATATGGTTACGTATTTTCTGTCGTCTTCACACTTCGAACTGTGAGTTTGCTACGGAGACTCGAAAGTGAATGAGAAGACGTACTTTTCCGATGATAAATTCATTTCGTGATATTCCGAGGGTAGGTCAACCACTCCTGGCAATCGTCCTGCCTCTTCCTCTTATTATCCCGCAATCACAGACAGAATTATTGTAACGATGTGGGTGGTTTTTATATGCTGTGTTATTCGACTACCACTGCATCGTTTGACTCTTCGAGCCAATTGCATTACAATCGGCGCCGCTCAATTAACCATTGTGAGTGCGGTAATTTGCCTTCACGGAAGATAAAGAATACGGGCGGCCGGAGTCGCCATGAGCGACGAACGTATTTACGATACGCTCATGTGCGGTGATTGGCCGCCGTCTCGGCGTCGGCTCTTCTCGTATAAGCGAAGCAAGAGTGGTCTGTGAATTGTTCATGAAACGAAAAAGCACCTCCTGCCGAACGCGCGACAGAGGTACGATGTAATCGCTCTCGGGCAAATTGCACTTTGCAATATTTATTTAACCGCAGCCGCCGCAACAGCTGAACCCGCTGCCGGCGCTATCGTGATTGGACAATCGACGTGGTAACGTTCGTTTGATTTGCGTAAACAAATCACTTTGTGGCTTTCGTTTAGCGAGAACAACGGAATAGTCAATCTGTCCGATGTGATCGAACCCGCGTTAACTTGATTTTTCCATCACAATTGCGCTCGGAAAATGTTTACACGTATTTTTGTATTATTTAAATCACTCTCCGTACGTTTTAATTCACGTTCATTACCGACACTGAATTTAATGTCTCTGCGTTGAATATACGAAAGGTTTTTTATTGGCTTCGTTATTTTCAAAACAATTGAGATTCCGTCGTTGACATCTATTCGCAATCGTAGTACACTGCTCCCAAAATCGTTACCTCGGCGCTCGATTGGCGAGCTCGTTCGTTGCATTATTCGATCAGCGCCTCGGGTCTAAGGACTCGATTATCAAGAGGAAATTGACCTCTGCTCGCTCGCGCAGATAGAGTCGACTACTGTCGACTCGAACCGTATAGCAGACGCAATTAAAGTCACGATCCGGCTTCACCGAATTTCGGATAATTCGCTGTAAATCCGATATTTCTGTGATCAGTGAAAATAGTCAAAATCGCAATTTTTAATCAATTGCAGCAATAAAACAAGGTCAAAGAATCCATCGCATATTTCCAGACATTCGATCAAACAGTCGTGACGAAAAATTGATTTTTTTTTACAAGTAGCTTCTTTGTAATATAGGAGACCGGAGGGCCAATTTCGCGTACACTGCGGTTCGGTGTGGCCTCCCTCACGCGATTCGCCCGAGGCGAATGACCCCCGAGGAATCGCCAATTCTGAAATTATTAAAACAGTGCGAGATTTCTCGCGGGAGATACGTATACGTTTTACTCGGTAAAGTCGCGCGAAGCGTGCCAGACATCGCAGCGTTAGCATCGCGCGGCCGAAAATAATTTATACTCGGAATCCGTCGAACGCTCTGAGGGTAAAAATCGCGGCGTTCAGTCGTGGCAAAACCCTCGAAACCGGTGTTATGCACTGCATCAATTTTCTTTATCTTCGGCGCGCGAAGCATACGTTACCTAGCCGAGCAGATGACGATCAATCTTACTTCCAGTTGCAAACTGCCGCGCGCTTTTTTTTTCTCTCTCTCTCCACAACATTATTCTCTCCATTTATTCCCGGGGGGCAATGCCAATAAAACGTCCGCTTCTTGTATCTCGTCGCGGCGACGGGCACGAAGATCCGCCGCTCGCATTGGGCGAGATCCATTTAATCAAGCGGCGTAGCTCTCTCGCCGGTGCCAAGCAGCGTGAAAGCCTTTCCTGGCCCTTTCACGGGGGCGAAAAAAATGCGAATATAGGCAGAGCAGCCGTGTTTGGCGCGTGCGCTCTCCGCGACTGATTAACAGTCCGCAGTCACGGAAATGCCCGAAGAGCGTGTAATTTTCTGTTACCCGAATAATTAAAACCCGTAAATCTGTTCGGCTTTCCTCCTTTTCACCTTTTCGTCCCTATTTTTTTTTGTCGCTGCTTTTTTTTTTTAATCTCGCTTGGACTTAATTTTTCATTCATCGCACGTGCCTCATTGTTCTTCGGTTTTTTTTTCAGGAAAAAGCAATATTCCATTATCGAGACAGAGGCAATTCTGGAGTGTACACTGTACATGCTGTTTTGAAATCTGTTGGTCGCTGAGCAATTTTTTTTTTCAGTCTCTTCTCTTTCGTTTTACGTCTCCCTTTCGTCGTTCGCATCTCTTCTCTCTTTTTCTTTGCACGAGGGTCTAGCAGATTTTCAATAGCGAACGATTAACTCGAGGCGGGGGAAGGACACTTGTGCGGTTCACAACTCTCTTTGCTAGGAAGAAGGTACTCGAGATTGGATCGTTGCCAAGACTACAACAGTCTCATTCAGGTCGCGAGCTTCGTGATACCACACGCGGTGCTCAATAACGACTTGCCAACGCTGCAACGATTCTTAACTCTTGTTCCCTCTTTCTCCTCTTCGTTCGTTCGTTATTTTTTTGTTTCACTTCGTTTTTCTCATGTGCTGTGTTCTCTATCTTGTGCCACAGGCGACTCGCTGCAATGTACACCGCTGGATCGAGCTTACAAGAGCAAAGTTCTGGGACACTATCCGGACTCCGTGCCCTGGAATCCCTTCGACGAACACGCTGTTTGCATGGTAAATATACTTCAAATCTCAAGGAGCGAAAACCAACGACGCTTCCACTCTTCGCTCAATTTGAAGATCATTTATTTAGTGGCTGACGCCGCACCAAAACGTTTCAACACCAGTGGCTTTTGGTTCAAGTCACTCAAATTATAAAATCAAAATGAAAATATCAATTTGTACATTTATAATACAATTTGTTTACATTTTATCGTGCGATTAAATAATCACTGGCAGAAGCAAAATAATTCAGTTGTCATCTGGGGTCTGCAGAGGCTTTTGTCGATTAATTGCAGTGAATTGTATATATTAATCCATAATTTTTTTGCAATTGCAGCTATGTCTACCGAGCGGTCTGCGATTTCGCACGCAGAAGCACTCGGTGGAGCCATCGTTTCATTCCTTCGTCCTGACGAAGGAGGACGGCCACAGGACGTACGGTTTCAGCTTGGTGTTCTACGAAGAGTGTCGGAATCGTAAGATATGCGCGGCTATGCAAACTCTCCAGGCGATGTTTATCACCGAGCTGAGCAGCGGTCAGAACGGCACGCCACCAGCGTAAGTTTCACACGCCACTCTGATTTGTATATTATCTCTGGCTGAAGATGACACAGTCGAGGCGTTTCTTGCCGATTAACACGAGTATTATTATTTCTTCGCAGGCCTCGCAGGGGCCAAGACGGCCACAGCACGAGATCCTTGCCGAGACACTTCAAGCTATCGGCACATTCGCCCGGGGCCGCGTTGGCCTACTACGATTCGACCAAAGACAAACTCCTAGTGACCAAATCGATATCTCTGCTCTGCCAACAACCCTACCTTCACGCGGCGCGAACGTTCCTCACGAATCTTTACAAGTGAGCCATCCAGACAATACGGAGTCGTTGACCATCAGCCAGCCCCCTTTTTAATTTCCTGAATGGCTCGTCGATTGCTCGGCCATTACCATTTAATTTGATCCTTTGTGTGATTCCTTAATATAACGTTTTGAGGTAATGCGGTATACAAAGTCAGTTAAAAAATTAATTTGCTTCGTATCTCAGACATACTTAACATTTTAGACGAACACAAATTCGGTTTAGTTGCGTCTGATTTTTATCTACGCGAATGCAATTTGTTTCGCTCGAATTGCGAAGTGTTTGAGGAATAATGTAGAAGACATCATATGATAGTTTTGTTCTCACATCGCCTTGAGGAGATTTTAATCACTGGCGTAGCGATACAACCGACGGAATACTCATATTCTTTCTCCTGTTTCTTACAGATGTGTTCCTAGACATCCCGGACCTGGACTAAGCCTGGAATCCTACGTTTACAACTTACTTTACAACGTGCCGGTGCCACTGCCCGGCAAATCACTGAAATTCTTCGTGCCGAACGACGAGCCGGCCAAGTCACCACTCGAGCTCGTAATACTTCATCCCAGCCCTTCGCAGGAGCTGCCAATGCTCGACTACGCTCTCAAAGATATGTTTACCTGGCTCGGAGCCGAGACCGTCATACAACTGTTCACTTGCGTTTTGCTCGAGAATCAGGTGCTTCTGAGAAGCTCGGACTTTCACAAACTCATGGTGGTCGCCGAGTGTATAACAGCTCTGTTATTCCCATTCTCGTGGCAACACGTTTACGTACCTATCCTACCGGCGAGTCTTCATCACTTCTTGGACGCGCCGGTGCCTTTCATAATGGGTCTGCACGCCAACAGCGAAGGTGGAAACTTGAAAATTGCTAGCGAAGTAAGTTGTCGGCATCTTGTTCTTCTTCGCGAAATAGTGAACGCTATACTGATGTTTTATTTATTAATTTTCTATCATTTGTCGTTTCAGGCAAATCTCTGTTACGTAGATATAGATAAACAAAGTAGCCAGTTCCCCGAGGAACTACCAGTCTTTCCTCACAAAATGCAGTTCATCGCTGAACTCCGCAGTCTTTTAAATAAGTACAAAGTACCCCAATCGGAAAAGTAAGTAATCTAAATAGATATTCAAATTATACGGCTGTCGTCTGGAAGCATATAAGAAAATAAATGTGGATCTCGATTTTTGAGGTCATAATCTCTGTTTTTTATTTACGATACTTGTTACAGAGCTGACAATATGGTCATAAATTATTTGAACGGTGACATCATGTCGACTAGTTTAACACTTCCCGGCTCCGGTTTTCACCTGGGACGAAGAAAACACTCGCTGCACGACGTTCTCGATTGGGACAGATCTGAGTCATTGCCGCAATCCGACGCTCTTCAAAGAATAGTGGACATTGTTAAGAAAACAGGTAGACAATCGTCTCACTGAGCATTACAACAAACGTGCATTGTACACCAGATAATTAATGTAAATAAATATCTTTTAGGGATAAGCTTGGACGACATCGACTCTGTGGAAAATGTGACAAAGGACAAAATACTCACGACTCAGGAGGAATATCAAGAAACTCTTGTCTTTAATAATGCTGTTAGAGAAATTTTTCTCAATCGCTTCGTACAACTTTTCTCGGGCTACGATCACTTCGTTATTCATCCAAGCCAGGTAATTCGCTTACACTCTACGAAAATAGTTTGATCCTATTGACATGAACGGTAATCCAATTTTTTTTTTTACATAGGACAAAGATGAATGGCTGAATAATCGTGACAGCATGCACGTATTCGACAAAGCAACATTCTTGTCTGATCAGCCGGCGCAACATCTACCTTTTCTGTCAAGATTCCTCGAAACGCAAATGTTTGCGTCGCTGGTCGACAATAAAGTAATGTCGTCATGGAGCGAGCTAGACTGTAATATCAAAGTCTTTGACCAGAGAATCGCTCAGATAAAGTAAGCACTTCTTCGATATCTCGTCTAGATGAAAAAAATGTAGACCTATATAACATTTGACATTTGTGTTTCAGGAAAAAAGTAGGAGAGGGAATCATTCGGTCCACGCGCTATGAAGTTTCAAACAACGTTGTAGAGACTCAGAAGACTTTGGAGCATAAATTGAACAACGTGGATTTCGAAGCGAATCCTCCGGTGGAAATTGTACCGCATCGTGCAGCTTATTTCCGAAGTTTTCCTCTCTTGGACACCGTCGCAATGAACAAGGAACCGGCGCAAAGGTACTTTTTCTTCTACTAACAAGTTTATAATTTAATCTGACAAAAAATATAATCTAACCCCTTTTATTTCTATTTTGTGCTTGACAAATAGTCTGCTACGGTAAGATTTTAAGATAATTATTGTCGCGATGTGTGAAAAATGTGGCCGTTTATCGCCATGATGTGGATTGAATGTAGTGTATTCCGTTATAATCATGAACTAAATATCGAATTATCGTATACAGTAGTCGAAGAGGCCAAACTCAATGGAAATACAAGATGAAATCACTCGAGACGAATGGTAAACCGCCAACTCCTCAGGAAACCCAATCGCCGAGGCCGCAGACGAAGCTTTCGGCGGACATGAGCCCCGCTCTAATTGCGCAGGCGAACTGGACATTCGTCGAGAAATTGCTCAAGGTAAACTATTGTCAATTAAAGAAATTAAAAAAAAAATAAAAATAAATACTTATCGACTCTCTGCATTTCTATCAGGACTGCAAGTCTAAAACGAAACGAATGCTCGTGGAGAAGATGGGTTCGGAAGCGGTGGCTTTAGGCCACGGCACTGAATCTCTCTCGGATGTCGAGGAGAACACGCTTGTCGCGAGTCTCTGCGATCTTTTGGAGCGCGTATGGAGTCACGGGCTACAGAACAAGCAAGGAAAAAGCGCTCTCTGGTCGCATCTGTCGATGTACCAAGAGTTGGAAGAGTGTAATGACTCAGCAAAGCCTATTGATCCCAATTTCCTTTCACCCGGTAAGTCGCTTCACTACGAATTTTGTACTTCTATCGTAAATTAATGTTTCGAATAACGATGTTATCTATACATTTCTGTAAAGCTGCTTATTACGCCATATTAACATCATCTTCTGACAAACAACTATTGATTCGGATGGTTCTTATTAATTCACATTCCATGTACCGCATTATTAAAATTGCTTACTATTGATCTCTGAAAGACTTGGGTGAAACAATGAAAATTATTCGCGGAATATTTGTCGTTTGCAGAAACCTATTTTATGAAAATCACAAATGCATTTTCACGAAGAAAATGCAAACATTTATTAATACAAGAGATTCACCTAGGTCTTCCCTTAAATTGGTTATGGTCGGTGTATAAAAAAATGATAGTGTCTAAATAAACACTATGAATATTTACGAAATTCATAATCTAACCAGTAAACTCGAAATCGGATAACTTATTAGACAAATAAAAACGATCATTAATTGGCTAATATTTATCATGTCATTATTAATCATGATGTTATCTTTCGGAAACGCAGCGCTAGCTTGGTGCGTGCTACGGAAGCGGCTTGATTGTACGTCAGTTACTACATTCCAATCGTTTTATCCTAGCACTTCGTCGTTGTTTGCACATTTATCAGCGTAATATACACCTTTCACTGTAGCCACACCACCGAGTAGATAATTGACCGATAAAATTCACATTCATTGTGTCACAGATGCACTTTTTGCACGACAATTTTGTAACTTATTATATTTTTAAGTTCTTTCTTTTACTTTTATGTTTCAATAGCCAAGAAAGCGTCGAATAATAAATCTTACGGGTTCTCGGATCGTTTGGTCGCAACCATTAAGATCCGAAACATTTATGATATTGCTTCCTATATCAAGGACAACTTTAATGGTAATCTTTTTTTAGCCTGCCGATATTTTAATTTACTTTATGTTTTTAGTTATTCTGTTACGTGTCCGATTAACAAATTTGGAGTTCTTATTTTACAATTAACCAAAATAATATAAATGGAAAATCGATCGCATGCTGCATGAACATTGCATGTACTGGCTACTATGAATGCTTGCAGTTCCATATTTCAACATCTATATGCAAAACCTTCCTTATTTGTGTGAACGCAATGCCGAAGAAAATCCACGGAGCTTAAATGTATAATGTCCATCGTAATGCGAGAGTATTTTGCGAATGCATCTGCGTGAATACAACTTTGGGCGATAACAAACGGAAGATTTGAATTATGTTATTCCGGTAGATTTGTCGAACTTGGCGCTAGAAACAGACGTATCGCCAACGCGTGGCACCGATAGACACAGATCAATGGGTGAACGGAAATCCATCGGTCCCGAGCACCTCAGGCCTTTGCCAGATTCTCTCACCTTCGACATAAGAAACGTTCAAGCGATGACAGATATCAAAACTCATATCGGTTATGCGAGAGCGTGGGTTCGATTAGCGCTCGAAAAGAAATTGCTCTCCCGGCACTTGAAGACCCTGCTGTCTGACACAGCATTGTTAAGGTATCAATGATAGAATCAAGTCACCTATTATTACATGGAATTAAAAAGTTAATGTCAACATTAATTTTCAACTACGCCACTATTTTCCAGGAGCCAATATAAACGATCCGCCTTCCTTCGATGCGAGGAGGAAAAAGAGCAATTCTTGTACCACCTTTTAACTCTGAATGCAGTCGACTATTTCTGCTTCACGAATAATTATCCAACGACCAAGCTGCCCTACCGCGTCATCATATTCCCGAGCAGAAAGGCCAGCGCCGCGACTACTTCGGCCAACAGTTGGGTGGCTATTTCCGGCACACTGTGCGAAACAAACCCGGTTCCTATACCAAAAGGAGCATTAGAATTCGTGTTCCATGTAAGCTTGATTTACGACTACAATTTTTATCGTTAAGGAACGAAATTTATGCATATGTTATTATTTTTAGCACAAGAATCTCGGGGTCCTGTCGACGCTGCGGATAGGTCATGACAATACTGGGCTTTCGCCGAAATGGATGGTGGAACACGTTGTCGTCCGAAACGAGGTGACCGGGCACACGTTTAAATTCCCGTGCGGTCGATGGCTCGGCAGGGGAATAGACGACAGCTCGACAGAAAGATTATTGGTTGGCGCACTCGTACCGCGAAGCATCGACAGCGAAGAGTTAGTGGAAACTTGCTCGACGCCTCCGCGGTGCAGGTCGCCGAGTATTCCGAGAAAACCGACGTTGTCGCAAGTCGAACTTCAACATATGCTGGGTATGCGAGATTCAAATGTCATTAATTGCAACAAATCGGTAGTTGATTTGCCTCTCTCATCATTATGTTCCGTTTTGTTTTAGGCGAAGCAGTCAACGCGATTGTTAAATATCACTACAGGCGTGAGCCACTTGACGGCTCATTAACGGCCCTTTTATGCGGAGAGGGAGGCCTGGTACCATCTTTGGAGCAAACCTTTTTATACGGCTTCAAGAACCAGAGGATATTCGGCCGGAATTTTTACGTTTGGGACTATTTTCGTATGTTTCATAGGCGTAACTATGTAGAATTGCTGATTATCGACCAAACTTTTAACGTGAACGTCTATTTTTGCAGTTCGAGTAAAAGAAAACTTTGAAATGTCGCTGTTGGAAGAAATGGATGGATACTCTCAACGACTGAATAGGGATCGTAGAGCGCACGCAGAGAGTAATCAGAGATTCACAATCCTCCGATGCTACTGTCATTTAATCGACCAAATCAACACGTTCAGTCAGACGCTAGGAAAGGACGGGAAATTCCAGTTATTCATATGTCTGGCTGCAAGGTGAATCTACAGATAATTAGCATACATTATACAAGTATCTAGCGTACATTCGTGGAATGATATTAATCGTTTTTTCTTTCAGGGAACAACTTCTTCATCCGATGCTAAGACCAATGAGCGAGGCGCGATCCACCACCGACATGTACGAGGAAGCGTCGTTCCTGCGAAATCCAGGACTCTTGAATTTCCTCATTCACATTCTCGAGCCGTTGAGCGAATTCCACATTGTTTTGGAGAAGAGTTTGACTCACGGAATATCCAGTATATGTTAGTCGCGTGCGTACATTCCTCGAATTTTGAATGCCCAAACAGGTGAGTAATTCTGCAAAAATTTGATGATCTGTCGATGCTCCTCATTTTCGTCACTCAAGACTGTCCAGTGAATGTAAATAGAATAATAGATGTTGCTAGTTGAAGTTTGAGAAACAAAAGAGCGCAGCTGTCGCGTAGCTCTTCAAAGAGTGAACTATGTCCGGCCGAATCTTGCCATTATCAGGGATGAGTATCACTGGAATGAAAAAAAAAAACCCATTCGAGTCATTATAAATGATTGAAGATAATTATATCTAAAAGTTATTCCCAAAGTAATTATTAGACTAAATTATTCTTCATTATTTAAGAAAAAGTAATTTTTCTTCGAATAATTTCTGCAAATGAATTCTTTGTAATTTGACTGACAACCGTCCCTGGACAGGATTATACGTAGAGAAGAGAGATGACGTTTCTTGAATCTTTAGCAGTCGGTGAATTGTGTACCAAAGATATTTATATTCTCATTATTCACATCGTAGTAACATGTTATCAACTGTTTCGATTATTTTCTCCTCTTCGCGATTGTGATCCACGGTATCTCGACATGACATTAGTTTTAATACGGTCTTTCAAGTTATTTTATAATGTATATACTAGGTAGGGCCCTCGAGAAATTTATACGTAGTCATTCTCTATATACGAAATTATGTATGTATTACGTTTTTACGTGATTATGCGAATGGTTTTTATAATTATTGTTCTGTGATGTCCAATTTTACACCGTATTATCGATAAGACGTCCGTGAAACAGTTTGTGCATGCTTTATCGTTGCAATTAGGAGCCCGCGAGTTCTTGAAATTCGCAAATTTAGTGTATTCTCGTTAATCAGTAGATATGACAATTCTCATCAAATTAGCAATATATTACATTCCTGGACTGGAGGTTAAAAATCAATCCTCTTATGCGTAGATTTCTTATGCTAATAATACAACGATACTTTATTGACAAGCACTCAAAAAGTTGATATTTTACTCAATTGAAACGCCGCATACTCGCAAATTTCGAGAACTCGCCCGCCCCTAGTTACCTACAAGTGATGTGTTTAGTCGGTTAAATATTAATTATTCGTAATCCCGAACGAGCGTCGATCGGTTTCCGCAACTCGGAAGACAATTCGCAGGTTTAAGTCAGAGAAAATGGATATAGTAATAAAAGTGTTGGAACCTAGACTATTGAACTTCGTGATTATTAAAAATTTGCCACTTTTCGGCAGTCATGAATGAGTTTTTAAAAGAAAAATAACTCGTTACTCAAGTTGTTGTAGTAATTTTTCCGACGACGGATTGTCCGATCAAAAAATTGTCGGAGTTTCTAGCAATAAAGATGGATTCATAATCGTCACGTTTTGGTATGTGAAAAAATGCGTACCGCAGATTTTGTTTTTCTCTGATAACAAACCTTCGCGAGAGATGTAACACAGGATTCTTGAGATTATATTCGTAATTACTATGACGTTTACCAAATAAGATGACGTGATAAAAGCCATATGTACAATATCCCGATTTATATGCCCAGGGAATACATAAATTCGCGTGAATTGTACATACAACACGTCAAAGTGCACAATATATTATTTATAATCTACACTGTATTTTAGTTGCCCTGTTGAGATCAGAACAGAAATAAGGCAACTTGGCGTAAAGAATTCTTAAATTATCCGCAGTACCTCAAAAAGTCGTCTTGTGCGATCGTTTTCCTCGTTCGATTTCCCAAATAATATTTCTCAAAGAGGTTACATCCGATCATTCACAATAATCGAGTACTAAATCTTGATAAATTGTTTGCACGCATTTCCAGAGGGAAATTATACGGATGTTTTGCGCCTGTTTGCGTCGTTATCCGTATAAAAGCTTGTGTAAACAATTTTTCGAATCTGGGTATTCAATTCACCTGGCTGTTCTGCTGCAGTCGTCTCAACACACTTTTACATTCTGTAGGCTCTTAAAAAACGTAATTGATATTCCAGGTTTCGTAAAAACAGTGGCCAAATATAACGCATTTTTATCAAGCTCACGTAGAACCCAATTAATACTACCAAGTGAACACTAACATGTGGCAAAGCCAATAACGTTATCGTTCGTAGATATCGAAAGGTAGAAAATCATCGAGAGACGAATTTTATTTATTACCTGCAAAATACTCATAACGCGCATTTACGTATAAATCGCAATGCTTTAAACGGAAGAAAACATACTCCGGATCAATAATATTCTCTATTGAATCGCACACGTGACGTATCACCCCACCGTACCGCCAATCTATAGAATGTATATAAGAAAGATCTGTAACTCGGAATAATACGTAGGATCTTTTACAAAAAAAAATGACTAATAGATTATATATGTATATACGATAAGTCATAGGCAACTATTGTACAGTAGAGTAAACTATTATAAAATATATTAAGTGAAAAATGAATTGTTTGAATCGAGTTTTCATTCTCCTACATATTTACAATGCAAATATAGGGATGCGGAAAAGGGATCTAAAGTAAACACAACGACATCGGTTGATTGTATAAAATACCAATACTTTATTTTCAATCGACTATGCGTATTTTAACGCACAAGATATGTACAGAGGGCATTTACATATTACAAGTTGCAATTATCGTTTAAAAAAATATTACGAGTATGCTAATTTTAAAAGTAAATGTGTAAGTGTGATTCCAAGGGCGGGGCTAAAAACTACAATCGGTATGGGGATTCGAGTGAAATGTGTATGATGTGAGGTATATCAGCGGTTCTCTTACTTTTTTCATCTATTGCATTTAATTATGTTCTTTCCCACAAACCCGTGATTCTATCCTGAATTAGAACTTTTGTAGTAACTCCGCGTAGAAAAAATCACGAAACTATTGTTTCTTCGCCGACGAATCAGCGTGGAGACTCGAACCCACGCTCGGAAATATCGACAAGCTACGCACGATAAATAAGTTTTGACATCGCGTGTTTAACATCGCAGACGAAAACAAGCGTGACAGGAAAAAAGAAAACGAAAAATTGTGTTTTAAAAAAGGTATCAGAACGGCATAGACGTGCAGCTCGTGCGTTCGCACGTCGACAAAACGTTCGGGGTCCCGTTTGTGAGACCATTTTCTTTCGGTTTCGCGGTTCGTGCCTTCCGCATAAAATAATCGTTAAAAAATAAGATATGCTGCGACGAAATAGTTCGTCAGGCTCAATCGAGGATTCACTAACTTCCTAGTACCAAGGCACTTCCCTACTTTCAACAATCATACATCGTACTATCGGAAGATACATGCTTGTCCAGCGCTTTGCGAGTATAAAACAAAAAACGAAATTCGTGAAAAGCTGTGCTGAAGACGTCGATTCCATTCAGACTTCGTATCAAAAACACACTTACGTACTATCAGCGCCTTACACATTTATTTTTCATTTTTCTTCTTTTCGTGCGCTGTGCATTATTCGCTTCACTTTCCAGCCTCAACGATCCCGCTGTTAACTGCGCTTACCGAACATTCACATCGAACACAACTCATTGGCAGTTATCTTCGAGCTCACGATACTCCTATTATTGTAACACAATGATACTGCATCGTACGAGATGCTCTAGTTAAAAAAATAGTAATCGGCAGTGCGTTTCTCGCTTGGTTCCCAATATTATTTATATTATTAACTCGCTTCCACGATTGTACTACAATTTGGTTATGACGTTTTAAAGTAACTAGTTTGCTGTGGCACTAGGCTCTCGGTGCCTCGAGGCAAGGACTCGAGAGCGCGACAATGTTTCGTTGGAGGTTTCGGAGCCACGACAATGGCAGTGGTATGGATCTCGCTCGTTTTTTCGCTTCGCTTCAACGTATTTTTATTCCTTCCCCTTTAAGTACTAACCAGTTTAATTTTTCGTGGGTATACATCTGATTCGCTTCGTTCCTGCCCAACAAACTACTCCTTCAGATCTCGCCGGCTTACGTTCTAATTCCATCATTTCAATCTTTCTTACACACATTCAGCGCAACACAGTCTTCTTAACATGTTCGTGATCTATAAACTTCTCGCACGGCCATCATAATAATATATTCATAAAACGAGTAATTCTTAAACCTATCGAACGGGCCTTAAAAAACCTATGTATTTACAAACGGACATAAAAAATATCCACCGCAACGACTTTCGCCACTTCGTTGCCCTTTACTTTTTTTTTCCTTTTTTTTTCTTCAAAAATATATTATATAAACGTAATAGTAAAAACTGCAAAGAAAAGTTTCTATTCTCGCAAAACGACAAAAAATAAATTTTCAGGTTCTTTTTTTTCGATCGATTCTTTTTAGTTATCTCACATTTTTAATCCTTTTTCGTTCTCCCTCGCTCTTTAATAACATAGACACACCCGCGTTTTTTTTCATCACTCATGCTCGCTTTTGCTCTCACTCGCACATCAAACACACATACACACACACACACACACGCACACACACGTACTCTTTGCTACGTGGCATTTTTCCGGGTCGACGCTCGGTCGCTGCAGGAACCGAATGGAATATACAAAGCGCCAAGCGCCGTTTGCAACTAGGTAAACATTAGGTAGCGATAGGTAAATATCGAAACTAACAATATATATCCATTGCTTCTTCGTAACCTCACGTATATACAGACGCTAAATGACTCGATATGACTATATTTTATTTATTTTTTTTATATTTCGTTTAGTTGTTTAGGTTTTCTTTTGTGCATTTTTTTTTCAATAAACGTTAATAGTATCGTTAGCTAAAAAAAAAAACGTTTTAAGTTTACTTAAACAATAATGCGTAAAGCGTATTGCATTGCCTTCCCCCAGCACGCCTCCTTCATGTCCGCGGTGGTTGTTGGTTGAATTGGCAAACCGCGAGGATGCATCGAGGTGAATGTATCGTCACCACCGTCGAATCGTTCGCGACGTTACGACGAAAAAAATGCTTCGTCGTATGCCAAGGAGGAGTTGTGTCTTCTCGCGTGTCCGTGACAGAAGCCCCGCGCGCAGCCGTGAACCCGCGGTTGCACCGTTCAAGGCTACCGTTTCACGCGAGCTCTGCGATCGAGTGACGCAGCGGCGATCGTCGCCGTCGCGGTTTTTCTCGTCGTCACCCCGATCGATCGTGTTCTCGCCGTCGTCTCCCTCGTGCATTCTGGAAAATTCCTTTAATCTCGTGATCTCCGAGCCAGGTTCAGAAATGAACATCCCTCACGTCGGTGGGTGTGCCCGCTTTCTCATGCTCCATTATCTTGTCCTGGCTCGTGTTCTGTTCCCCCAGCGGCCTCTGCGGTGCGCTCGCAATATTTGACGTTGCCACCTGATGATTGCCACCGCTTCGGGCTTGAGAGACCATCTCCTCGATCTGCTCCAGGCAGCCTTGTAGATAGTCCTGCAATAAAAAAAAAACAAACAATTAATTAACTGTCGAACTTAAGTATCAGTTTTTAATTGCAAAACATTTTATTTTCACGGCTGGACAGTCACCATCGGTCCAACTTCAAACCTACGATATTTGAAATATCCTTTGTAAATGTAACTTGCTTCTGAACTTCCATCGAAAAAATTCTTAGAACTGAAGGACAATCGGATTGGTGAACTGTCGACGGCGAAAACGAGCTGCCAAGATTTCGTTATGAATGAACGAGAGAAAGTGGGCAGAACTGTGAAGAGAGGAGACGCATTCAGTGGAGTCTTCCTGTTGTCGGTCGGCAGATGCGTCGGAGGACGGAAAATATTGCGCTTACAGGGCATGGACCCCATGCCGAGGGCCCCATTCATGCCGTTTATTTATGCCCCAAGGCACGCATCTGACCTATCGTTATATTAGTCGGTATACCGTTGCCCGCGCGTCCCGAGACTACTTTCTTGTTAAAACATGTGCCCGGCACCTGCTGCTCTCCTTCTTTCTCTCTCCCTTCCTCTCTCGCTCGCTCGAATTCAGCCGTACGGTTTTTGCAATACGTCGGAGAGGACGTCCAGAATGGGGTCCGACACTTCCTGCGGATGCGAGAGAGGCCCGCCGCACCAGAACGGTATCAAAGAAATCCTATGCACTTTTCTGTAACGCTTTCTCGCTGCGCAAGAAACGCGCTTGGAATCGCTTCTTTTTTTTTACTCCCAATTTGCACAAAATTCCGGGTAATCAAAGCGTCGACCGTTTCGTCGCTCAAGTCCTCTGACTCGCTTACCCGTCGATATCGCGGCGATATCTCGGCATTTCGTTCGAGCTAATAAATTGATATTTTATTTCGACGAACCTGTTCGATGGCGGTGATGCGAGTGAGCTCGTCGAGGAGACCGGAAAGCCCGTAGCCGCTCTTTCCCGTCCAATCGAGGCCGTGAAGAGCCGCCGCCACGCTCGCCGCTGCAATCATGCTTGGCGTGTACATCGAAAATTTGTACTCTGAAACAGAAATAATAAGACACGGTTTTTTTCAATAGAGCATAATTTATATACACGGCACGAATAGTACAGTTTATCGGAGTATATATAGTATAATCTTGGGGAGCCGCCCTCTTAATGCCAGTCGTTGTCTCGCGGCGTCAAGAGAAAAAAATAATGATGAAAAAAAAAAAAAGAACGGCGAAGATAGCCGTGGGATATGATAACGATATGATAAAGATATTTCGAGTCGTAGTTGCGGGAGAGGCGAAACTTTAGGTACTCCAAACTAAAGAGCACAAACGTATTCTTTCTGATGAAATATATCTCGACTCCTGTACTCGTCGGGCTTCTCGGTTATTTTTTTATTTACAATCGAGAGGATAATCCAGCAATGTGAACATTACAATGAAGACATTTAATCATTATTTCCTTGAGGAGAATATTCGGTTATTTGTCTCCACAAAGATCGGAAGCTACGTTGTAAAAAAAAACTGGAAAACCAGAATTGGAAGCTAATCGCGAAATTGACGAATCAGTATCGACCCTAACCGACAGCAGAGCCGACGAAGAAACTAAATGACCCAAGACGTCTCGTTTCGAGCAAGCCACAACATTATCCTCGGTGCTTTTCAAGGCAAAAGCACCGAAAAGTAACGCTGCGATTACGAGCAAGTGATGACATCGCAAGTGGCAGAAGCGAAAATTAAATTTAACCGTAGGTAGCAGCCGAGGCAGAACTAAGTCGCCTGGAATTGAGCCTGAAATTCCTGGTCGCATTTAGTTTTTCAATGTTTCTTCTTTCAGCGAAATTACAGCTCTGTAATGCAATAATCATGAAAAATTGGAGACACTTTGGGGAGCGCCGGCGGACCGGGCGCAGGTACGTGACTCCCCACGTTCTCGTTGGGCCGCGTGCGGCTTTCCAAGAGATGCGCCTAGTTTGGCGCGTGAGAAGCAATCATCTCGGTGTACTCGCGGTTGGTGTCTCTCGAACGCTGCAACGAACCGAAGGCATCAGGCGAATCTCGCAGTTCGCGTCGTCGTCGTCGCCGTCGTCCTCATCCTCCTTCTCCGGGGGGCTCAATGTTTTTGCGAGTGTGGAGGCTGTAATAACAACCGTCAGGCAACGTCGAAGGTACGGAATACTCGGTGACGGCTGTGTGTGTGAGAGCGAAAGGAAGAAAAGAAGGGCGGGCGGAGAGAGGGGAAAATACTCGAAGGAGAGACGCTCGGTGGCCGTGGGTCTCGCAGACGCCCAGGTATTCGAGCTCGGAGCGTTCTCCACTTCGGCGAGAGAGCCCTTCAGCCACTCCGCCGATCGTGCCAGACAGCGACGCGTCGCGAGCGGCTTCTCAAAGAATAAATCTTTGACGTTGCCTCGCAGAGTGCGCACGCAGGTCTCATCAGCCGTTCGAACGGACCCCCGATATACGACTCTATACGCGAGCGTATCCCACGGGCCATTCATTATCGGCAATCGGCGAGAATTAGTACAATTGTCGAAAAGAAGAATAAACAACGACCTCAGCATACACACAGAGACAGGAATGATTGTAATGAAATGTAATGTACCGGCATATTTTGTTTTGCCCCGCACAACCTGTCGGACTTAATGCACCGGTATGCATTGAAAATTTGACGAAAATCACGGAATCCAGGCGCGTATTCCAGAAATTCCTCAAAATGCTGTACACACAACACTGAAAAAAATTAATAGTTGTGATTACCAATCGTTGGTCAGAGCTACGAATATTTTAGTAACTGCAATGAATATTTTGGTAGATCGAACCAATATTTTGGTAGATCGAACCAATATTTTGGTAGATCGAACCAATATTTTGGTAGATCGAACCAATGATTGGTAATGGCAAGTCATTTTTCTCAGTGAAGGAGCAAAAATGCGCGACGAATATTACGACGGAAATCGAGACTCAATTTACCTCTCGCGCTGAGTGCGATAAAAGTCTGGGCGTGTCTTCTGACCATGAGCGAGTCCCATGCCCGCGGATCGACCGGAAGGCGGCTCAGTATGTGAAGAAGAAAGTCGCCCGGTGTCACGGCCGACAGTTCCCACTTGAGCTTCGACACGACGAGCTGCTCCCACGTCTGCAACAACGAAAAACGAAACAATGCAATTAATACAAAATATACAACAACAAAAACGCAATATTAAACTTTGAAAAAGCTTTGAAAAAAAATATTCATGTCCGCATAAGAAACGAAATAATCGCGATGCAGTTCCCAACCCCGGCGACGAGTGCGTTTCTCATTGCTGTGTGCGGAATAGTGGAAAGTGTAACGAGCAGAGCAGCGGGTTTTATAATGTGCGCGCGATGCACGCAGAGCGCAGCAAAAGGCGAGAGAGCCCAGCCGTCGCACATACCCAGTGCCCTCATCCCCTCGGCAGACACGAGATCGTCGGCGAGAGTTAAGATGATTGCACGCGTTACGCGTGCGTACGCATCGTACCGTGGCTGAGGGATCGGTGTAATAACCTGCTGCGCGAAAAGCCAGCGGCGGCGGCGGCGGCGACGGCGACGTCGACGAGAGCGCAGCGACGAGGCACCGTTGTTCCGAGCGTGACGAAGCTGCTGCGATCCTTCGGCGGACGTCGCGACCACCGCGCGCACGTTCTCTTTGTTTCATTCACCGGCCTCGCGGAGACCGCGCGAGGAGAACGCGACTCTCTCTTCTCATCTCCGCGGTTTACGCGCATCGCGCGTACTACTTACGCGCTATATATAAAACCGGGCGCATAGCCCACGAGGATCAACGACGCGCTTTTCGCGTATGGCGATATATTTTTTTTCTACACTGAGAAAAATTAGTAGTGATTACCAATCATTGGTTCGATATACTAAGATATTGGTGGCAGTTACTAAAATATTGGTAGCTCTGACCAACGATTGGTAATCACAACTATGTATTTTTTTCAGTGTACCGCGCGACACTCCAGTGCACTTACGCACGTTACCGGGTAATACGCGTATCGTACACCGCGCACGCCATATATTTTATGTAGTCTCTATATATATAAATGTAACGACGCATGTGACCTTCGAGTACCATAACTCGAACGTTCACGCACGCGTGACGAGCGAAAAACGGCGAAGGTAGTAAAATCGTAGTAAATTTGCACAGAAGAGTGAAACGTACTTTCGTCGGCTGCGTACGGCACAGAGTCTACTCGGGACGGTGGAATCCCGGAGCTGGGGGCACAGACAGGTGCGGAACAGAGACAAACTAGCCCGCGGCGGAAGACAAGGGGCAGAGGCTGCTCGCGCGCGGGGCACTCCGTGGGTACCACCGGGCTGTATCGGTTCGCACGCGGCGAGCGAGTTATCTCGGCAATCTTGGCCAGGCTCGCTTTACTGTACTTCCTTCGAATTACGCGTCCACTTTTGTTCTGAGGAAGGGGCGAACGAAAGAACGAACAGTACATTTTTGATCGGCTGCGCGGGTTGGAATAATGTTTTATATTCGTGAGC
Organism: Itoplectis maculator; assembly: GCA_964034905.1. Taxonomy (NCBI): domain Eukaryota; kingdom Metazoa; phylum Arthropoda; class Insecta; order Hymenoptera; family Ichneumonidae; genus Itoplectis; species Itoplectis maculator. The sequence continues at coordinate 14,176,167 of OZ035852.1, read as the reverse complement.
AAAATTCCTTCCAGCGATTTTACGAATTTTTCGTACTTAGGGTAGATAGATGTACCATTAGTGGCCACTGTACCTATTGTGGCCATTTTTATTATTTTGTTCTTCAAATTATTTTTTCCACACAATTACACGTTGATTTTTTTAATAAATTTATTTCAATTCATTAAATGATCTCCCCGACGTTTTTTTTTAATTCGATTAAACGTTTTGATTTATTCCTTTGAATGTGATGCCTATAATTGGCCCTAAGATGGCCAAAAACGGTACGTTTACCCTAATTGACAATTTACAAAAATTTATTGCATTTGGTAATTATTGATTTTAATGTTCGCGAGATAAATTAGCGAATTTACCCGGTGAGATTTTTATTTTTGCCTAGTTCGACGGAATAACTCCTTTTTCGAAAAAGACGTCGGTGACGACGAACTCGGTCATCGCTGGGTTCTTGCAAAGGAGGGAGAAAGGCAAATACGCGAGTTACTATTGGGAGGGAATTCGCGAGTATGACCTTCGTTCGCGGCGCTGAGGGGGCGATGACGCTCGCGGTGGTTGCACGGTAGACACGTGGGCGACGGACACGAGACAACCCATCCCCTCCCCCCCCCCCCCCCCCCTGGGATCATCTCATCGTCTGTTACGTTACAGCGTGTAGGTAGTGCGAGCGAGCCTGTATAGTAACCTACGGAGGCGCGCACGGACGTCGAGAGAGCGGAACGGAAAAAGGGAGAGAAAAAGAAAAAGAAGAGGAGGAAGAAGACGAACGCGAAAGATCGCGGGAAGTGGAGGAGGTTAGAGACGGGTAACGCAATACACGAAAGTGAATCACTGCCTCTACTTTTAGATCATCCGGAGGCAAAGCATCAGCACGCGCGCGAGTCGAGCGCCGAGCGACACTGTAATTCCGGCGTCGCCCGAGCGAAACCGTCCCGAATGTTTGATCCACCCCCGCTCTATTAGGGAAACTCCGCGTTGTAATATATTACGAGACGCGTATAGGGCTAATTTCGCGGTGACAATTTCGCCTTGGAAGTTCCGTTCCAACCATAGGTTGAACGAACTTTTGAATTTATTCGATTCGCTAATAGAAACTTCGGCCTCGACGAATATTTCCGTCTCGTGAACCTAATTTTTTTTTCACACGTTTTTTATTTCCCTCTCATTCGCATCGATGAAATATATTTACTGGTGTTTTCTCAAACTTTTCGCAACGGCGACGGTGAAATTTCTCTCGACACATTTTCGCCTGGTGATCAGCATCAAGCACCGGGTTTCTTTTTCGCGGTTCGGTACCTGCGCGAGGAAATTCCGAGAAGCGAGTTTGAGATTTATTCGGCCCCCGGCGAACGATGAATCGATAGAACTGGACCGTCGTTTCGGGCTGTGCGCTCTTCCCTGCCGAATGACCGTTCGGCGACTCGCAGGCAGGTCCCGAAGGTCCCGAAGCCGCTTATACCTGTGCCGCTTAGTAAGAATCCTACGTAAGAACCGTAGGAATGGGGAAGAAGCGGCGCTGCTGCTGGCCGCCTTGAAAAGCGACTGAGATAAACAGAGGAGAAGGAGAAACGGCGACTGCGAAAGGAAATAAGAGCCACGCACAGCTCTCGGAGGACGCGAAGGGCCCGTAGGGCGGCGCCTCTGAGCAAGGTGTTTACCATTCCGGCCAAAAATAAAGTATATAAAGGAGAGAGGAGAAAAGGAGAGCGAGCTGCTTGGATAGAAGTATAGCTATACCTCTTCCCTCTCGCTCTCTCTCTCTTTCTCTTTCTCCGCGAGCGGCATAGTTGGCAACAAAAAACCAGAATCACCGTCGCCCGCGTCCGCCCAACGCGCGCATTCCTGGCGCATTGGCGCGGCCTGCGCGTTATATTCCTTATTCGCCCCTACACTGTTAAAAATCCGGTGTTAAAATCGGTGTCCATATAGGTCCACACCAATCACGGTGATAATGAGCGGTGTTACCTGAATCTGAAATACCGATTTTCACCTAAAAAAATTAGAAGTACCATTTCTCGCGAATTATCAACGGATCGAAGCGAAAATTGAAATACAGACGCCAGTAATGTGAATCTAATGAATTAGTCAGAATTTTGATTTTCGAAAAAAAAATTACAGATCAATTACCCGGTAGAGGAACCTGTAATGAAAAAGTCAATTTTTTTCTTCAATTTTTCGATAAAAACTGAGAAAAGCGATTAATTCATTCACGAGATAATAAAAAATCACACATGATACGTGCATTCATGCCTTTGAAGCGAAAAGTATCACAGTGTTTCGTCGGTAATACAGGAAAAATTTAACGAAACGGCTGGTGTTAATTTTACACCGTAAAAAGTGTTACTATTCACTGCTATAAGTAACACCAGGAAAAAGTCCACACCAGCAGCGTTTGACACCGTAGATTTTTAACAGTGTACCCCAGGCCTCTCGCTCTCTTCCCCTCTCTTTCGGCGAGCGGTGGAAGCTTCGTCGGGCACAGCGTGCGCATTGGCCGAGGGCCGCTCCGCGGAGGCTGCGGCGCTACGCGAACTCGTCGACCGCCCCCGCGCTCGATCTCTGCAGTCTGCACCCTCGTTTTTCTTGCGCCAAGCGCATTGCTTGTATAGTATATATACCTGTGCCGGTACCACCATACCTCGCTTCCCATGCGCATTTTTCGGGTGTGGCACTTCCAGGAACTAGCTTCGCCGGTACATCTGCTCCGGTTACGCGGCATTCCGGGCGCCCTTTATGCAGATCTCCGCGGATGCTCCGGATGAGAGAGGAAGCGGCAAGACCGATGCATGAACGAGGGATGAAAGACTTTTGCCATTGTGCAACGTCGACGGCGGCGGAGGCACCGTGGGAGAAAAGAATTTGAGATAAATGTTTGGACTTTTGGTAATCCTCATTGGGTTTTGTAAATATTAATGCCGCACGTTTTTTTTTTACCTCGTTGAAGTATTTCATTCGAGATTTTTTGAATATTTTTCTCAGGTTGACAGCGAAGCTGCGAATTTCAATTTGGCGATAACACGAAAATTGAATAATCACACCGATGCGAAATATATCAATTACCCGGTTTCATGTTTTAATAAATTTCGTGCCACGTCGGTTATACCATCGTTGGGTGTTCGGATAAGATTATTTCGGTTCTTCGGTGGACGATGTGAAAATCAAATTAACTCGGCCGGAAATTGCATTACCGGTGTGCGATGGTAGATAAAAAACGGTTGGAAGTAAATAAAATTGCCGGTATTTATTTGGCGGGTGGTTAATTGGTGATAAGTGGCCGGGCGGACTAGTTTACAGCGGCGCGCGAGAGTTGCGCTAAGCGTTCCGTTGATAATCCCAGTGTGAGGACCGAGGTCCGCGCAGGTATCGTCGCAGATAAGCGTCCTTCGAGGATTACGAGCGTCGTCCGCTTTGGAGCGCCGCGCGATACGGGGGCGATGCGCGGTAGTGCTAAGTAAAACGGTATTATTTCGGCTGCGAGGTCTCCGCGCGCGTCTCAGTGGCGTCGGACGGTTCTTCCATGGGGACGACGACGCGTCGTCAGACAAGCGGCACGGAAAATCCAAAAGACGAGAGAGAGAGAAACCCGAGGATTCGGCACCCCTGAGCTTCTCCTGGATCCTTCCAGGAATTCCGGTGCGTATACCTCCGCTCTCTCACGAGACATCTGCTAGCGTCATCGACGCTATACGGCTGAGAGCAGCCGACTCTCGGGGTACCAATGGCTTTTCTTCCACGGACCCGGGACGAGATATCCCGTCCCGAAACTTTGCCTTCCCACACCGAGAACACTACTCAGTGTATATTAAAAAAAAAAAAAAAAAAAAAAAAAAAACCCCTAATTAATCCTGCGCTGAGAATTTTATCTCATTTTTTTTTAGTAAACTGTGGTAAAGATATTTATTCTTTAAATTGCGTTAGCTCCAATTTGTATAAGTGTCGCAGAAATGCGAAATAAAAAAGACCGAAATATTTTGTTTGTCCAACAATAAGCTCTCTCTCTCTCTAATACGGTACAGCTTAGCCACTTCCGGCTGAAGCATTTGCGCTGGTGGATATTTTTGTTCCTTTCGACATCCAAACGAGGAAATATTTCTGGAGCTGGAAAACACGTTTTTTTTTGCGAGAGGGAGAGACTTGTACGAATTTAACGCTGCTCTTTTTCGTCTTCTGTTTCTTTTTTTTTTTTAGTTGCGCCCACGAGCCAATTGGCGAAGTGCTTCTCGACTATATCGCCTCGCGCGCGGCGAAGTCATCGCCGGATCGGCTGGCCGTACCTATATGGCCGGAGTTACGGCGAAGAGTATAAATTCGACCACCGAGCCTCATGCGCTTCCTACGTCACATCCGCATTCGGCCGTCGAGCCGAAATCGCGCCGCGCGTCTTGCACACACGAACGCCCCGAGCCTTTCGGTTCTCATTCGAACGTTAGAAAGCTCCGTACGTATATTTGCCGTGGTCGTGCCTATGGCCACATTCGCGAATAAGTTGTAGAGAGCCGTAGAGCGTCGACAACGAGGCTCTCCGCTGCTCGTTCGTGGCCTCGAGTCGCGGTCACCGCCCCCACCTATCATCAATTCTCCGTGTGCTCTCTCTCTCTCTGCCGGTTGGCGAAAGAGTGAAATAACGAACGTGGCCTGTCGGCGTGGCTCCCATATCGATGGCCTCACAGCCAAACTATTTCTAATGCCGAGCGAGGATCAGTGATCTATCGACGGCTGAACTCACTTTTCACTGAGTCAGGTGCCAAACACAATTTCAGAAACTTTTGTCACAACGTAATAAAAATAATTTCACATCTCTATCGTGTCAAAGAATTTTTCATTGCATTATGAAATCAAATTGAGCCGTATTATGAAATCAATTTCGTGACAAATTATTGATTTTTAAATAGGAAAGTTTTCGACATTTATTTGCAAATTTAACGTCGACTTTTTGGGGCAAATATTTAATGAGTATTTTTAGGAAAGCCAAAAATAAAAATGTGCCGCGCCTTTTCCGGCAAACATTGGAACCGCAACATCGAACCTGCGATGAAAACTCTTCAGCAGACTTCGGTCCAGAAATGTGACATTGTGTCAAACGCATTGAATCTGTACTTTCGACAATTTCGCGCAGTACGAAAAATAATAATCAACCTCGAAGCTTGACTCTAAAATTACATAACATTCTTTTTGCTTTATATTCGAATCGGCCAGAGTCGACCGATCGTGGCAATAGTTACCGCACGTGTGCGTTACAGTATCAGCGACCCTGGGGATTACCAGCTGCTCAGACAACGTCTCGCTCTCTCTATCCTATGTCTCTTTCTCCCTCTCTATCTCTGTGCAGTATTGGCGGTAATACGACGCAGCAACAGCAGAGACGATCGATACGATACGTCGAGGCTAGAAAAAAGTGAGCCTTCTGGATTTCGTACAAAATTAACGAGACGTTTCGTCGCTGAGCGCGGATACCGACGTTTATCGTTCTAACGTGTTGCGGTCTGCGTTTGCTATTCATCCGAGTTTCGCCACATCGCGAGGATACAACACACGCTCAGTGTCGTTGTCTGTCCCGAATTTCGCAAGGCCTACAGCGCTCGCTCTCGGCTTTCGCGCTGGATCTGTGTAGAGACCCCCGAAAGAGCCGGGAGAGACTTTGCGAAACCGTTGCGAGCCTTTTCGCTCGCCCCGTGTATACAACCCAGCAAGCGACGTCCACGGCAGCAGCGGCGGCCTCGGCCAAAGCACCGGTCGTCCAAACGCTTCTATGTGAAATATACGGCGCGCTGTGCTCTCCTCGTGTGCACGACTCCTCGCCTCGGGCTGAGTTATACGATGCCTCCTCGGTCCCTCTATAACTATACACAACCGCGCCGCGCGTCTACCGGCGAGTCAAACAAATTCGAAAAATCTTTTGGCCCGTAATTGTTGCGACGACCCGTCTCCTCCCCCTCGAGGCCGGCATTAAATAAATAAACTCGTGTACACTTGGCGTGATTTACAAGGTCGAGCATCGATAAAGTGCGAAGTTATCGACATTACCGATTAGTAGAGCGACTTGACTTGCGGGCACTCGTTACTTTTTTTTCGCCTTGGAATCTTTCGTCTCCAAGGCCGTTGAGATTTTTTTTTTCTATTTACATTTTGTGGCGTGAAATTCATAAATTTTTTTTTATCAAGTAGATTTTGAGTAAATGTAAACAAAAAATTCGCTGATAATGTTGCAGGATAACGTTTCGGTTGGCACGGCTGGAATAACGTTACTTCGAGCGAGGAAATTTTCATTACATATTCAGTGCTGAATATTTCGAACGTTGATCATACGGCGACGAACATTCGTCGCTGTATGGCAAAAAAGCAGAAAGATTTTTACGTATAGTCCGACCACGCGAAATTCGTCGAGCCCGAAGTAGGTTAGCTGTTTGAGCGTTAGAACGAATGGCGAGAAAAAAAAACACGAGGCGACAGAAACAAGGTCTCCGAATTATTTTCACGAATTCATTGTACGGTCCACGTCGAAATCATAAGCAAATAAAATAGGAAATTCCGAATTAAACTATTCTTTCGATCGAAAATTAATTGGTCACGCAAAACATTTTCCATTCCATCTGTAATTTCTGTCGTTATGCGGCGTTTTCCGGTTGCCACGTGTCTTCCACGTGCGCTCTCAGCTGCCTATTCCGATCGCGCGACACGCCGGATACTTATAGCCCGATGAACAAGGTGAATGCACCTGTATCGTCGATGCTACGTCTTTCGCGTGGCGACAACGGTGGCACACACCAATCGTCTCGCAGTGCACATTCTAAATATATGCAACAAACTCCGACAACAGTTGAAACTCATTTACAGACAATTCGAGAGAGCACGAACCTCGATGACAAATAATTTGAGTCTAGAATTCTGACACTCAACTTTAAATGAAATAAAAATTCAATTAAAAACATTAAATTAACCACTCAACAAAACTGGCAAAAAAAACCAAAATGTTTTCACGTCATAATACTGGCGGCCTTGATTACAGGGTCGAAAATTCGCTGCAAATGCAAGGTGCATCAATGACGCGCTTTCTCCATCAACAGAAGGCTGCCGGTCGATCTCGACATGTGGCGAACATTATCCCGCAGTCGGCGGTGGCGGTGGTGGTGGTGTTATTATTGCAGCGGTATCCAAAGTCGGCCGGCACCGGACGTAGTACGCGAGAACGAAGTGAAGGGGGGCGTACTACGAGAAAGATCGTGGAAAAGGAGGATGGCAGGAAGCGAGCAGGTGGAAAGCGAACGGCGCAAGGCGGCTGACCTTTTTCTTTCTTTTTTTTTTTTTTTTCGCTTCCCTAAATTAGACCGAGTGCGAGTGAAACGTGAATATGCAGGAGAGTCACGTGCTGAGCTCTGCCTCTAATTGCGGGGGCAGGTGGTCGAGGATACTATATTACTACGTCCAGAGAGCGCGATCTTTACTCAAATGCATTCTCATTTTTTTTTTCTCCTTTTTTCATTTCTTTGTCTTTGGACATTCACTGTTTCTCTTCTTCTTGTTTTCTTCCGCTCGTCGACCCGAGCCTTGCAGTTCAGCGGCTCAACAGCAACACACCCCCCGTTTCCTCTTTGAGTCAGAGACTCGTTTGGCCCGCGCGAGACGTGGCAATGGCCCCACGATGGTACCACGAGGAACCGCGCCAGCTGCCTCCTCCAATTCCTCTCCGCGGCAATATATGCGTCCAACTCGCGAGATTCTACACTAAGTGAGGATGCGGGTTCTCGTTGTTTCTCGTCGTAAGCCGCGTTATGCTGCAAAGAAATGTGGTACGTGCCCGCGTATCGATGCACCTGCGCGCGCTAGCTTCATCGGAATCGACTCTTTAACTCCGAGCGTCGAGCAGGACCCGACATTGCCGACCGAGTTGTCGACTACATTTCTATCACTTTTTTTTTTAACTTTTGCGTCTCTCAATTTTTCAATTTTTTCATTTACGCAAAATAAGCGACAAAAATGAACTTTATATCTGTTACCATCGTAATCGCCGATTGTTTTTTTTTCGCAACGTAGCATTGGTGCAATTGTTTTTCTGTAACTTTCGATAGATACAAAACAATTTTCTCACCTTTGCATATTGTACACATTGCTATTAAAATAAATATGACATTACGACGAAGATCGTCGTAAAATGTGATCGCTCGGGATCTTCGGCAGCTGTCGCGACAATAAAACTCGCGGGCTCCTTCGATAATGGTCGGGAGGTTGGCGCGATGACGCGGTCCCGCATCGGGCACGAGTTCCCGACGGTCGTCATCGACCGAAAGCGCCGATTGTCTCCCTGCGCGCGCGCTGGCTCCCCGAGGCCGGTTCCCTTTGCACGGGGGAAGGGGGGGGGGGAGGGGGCTTGTCGTATTTCCTCCGTTCTTTCTTCAAGAGGAAGGAAGGAAAGAAGGGGTGGAGGGTAAGCATTATACGGACGCGCGCGACGTGGTCTTCGCGACGCAAGGAAAGATGCAGTGGCAGCAGCAGCAGCAGCAGCTGGCGCGGAACGAGCCCGGTGCACATAACGCGCACCCTTCGATCCAGGGCCACCACCTGGCTCTCACCTGCTTCCCTGGTGCGCCCGTCGCTTGTTGCTCCTGCGGATCAGCGCGAGCCACTGGATCACACACTTCGTGCTATACCGTATATATAACGCGCACATTTCTACACCCGACTATTCGCTGTACACACACATATATATTCGTTCCACCGGGCATTATTTGACCCTTGCACCAAATTGCGCTGCATTGTGCGCACATGATCTAACGCATATCGCCGGCAATCTGTATAGCCGCCGGAATTTAGCGCAAACCCGGTTCACCCTTCCGTTCTGGAGCGACGAAGACCGGGGCCAGATGGAACAGTATTTCAGGATTCACCCGAACGAAAAATAGAGAATTTATTTTTGTTGCCTTGTTTATTTGAGTATTTATTCTTCAGTTCATGTTTTTTTGGTCTCGGTTTGACTGCTTGGAAATACTCCTGGAGAAATTCTAGTTCAAAAAGCTGAATTAAAATATCAGTAGATTTAAACAATTTTCATTTGATAATTAATGATTGTTATAGGTACCAAAAATTGACCTTTCAGGCTTTGGTGAATTTTGTTAAATTTTTTGCTTTGCGTTTTTGGGCGATCCAGCACGCCCCGGTTACCTTCGATCGAGTTTTGACCCTTTGCATTTTTTCGCACCCCGTTAAATCACAAGTTTTGGTGGAAAGGTTATAAAGCTTAAGCAGTCGGTCGGCATAAACAACCCTATCGACCCCCTCATCTGCGAATCAACGAACGTCAAGCTCTCACGTGGCGTTTATCGGGCTCAACAGGTCTCCGGAAGGTGACTGCAGCGGTCCGGCTGTGTCGGCGGGTGCAAGGGCGAACTTTTGCACACCTTGCACGGACTGTCAACAACGACACCCTACGTAGCCAATGCACCGGAAGGTACAACGCTGCAAAAGTCAGCGATACGCTGACTTTTATATACGCGCAATTAACGAATAGTTGGCGCGTATCCGCCATCAACTTGCGCAGGTGACACACGAAAGGACTTTCAGCTTCGGAGTTTCCCATTTTTACCTGTCTACACTCGACCACGTTTTGCATCGACGGAATTTTAATTATTCGTATTTTTTCGAAAAAAACATACTTATTTCCCCTCGGTCGTAAATTTGTATCAATAAAAAATAAAAAATCAAAGATAATCCGAAAAAATTGAACATGTACAAAGTTTATTTAAAAAAAACGTTTTAATTAATAAAAATTATTCGCCGCTTTGCTGGTGCGCAATCGACCGGCGCTCCTTGCTGTTTTTGCTCTCAAGCTACATTGTAATCGACCCCCCGCGCGACTCTCCTTCCCCCCTTTCCACCATCGAGACATATTAAATAATGCCGCAGCGCTCGGGTATCAGCTGTTATCTATTTAGGCTCTCGTTCGGGGCTATCGCGACTGTTTGCCCGAAACTCCGCGAGCGCGCTTTTAATTTTCGTCCGTGTATGAAAAATCGCCGCACGAGTCACGGAGACGTCACGCGGACTAAAATCCACTTCGTCTGAAGTGCGGGAAAGCGCTGGAAGCGAAATTCCTGCGTTGCACGCGCAAAGCGAATGCCGACACTCGAGACTCACATATATACACAGATATACACATTTTTAAGTAGACGAGAATATAACAAAGTCTACTTCATCCTCGTCACGACAGATCGGCTGCGGTATTATTGTATATACGTTTATCAATAAAAGATACGCGTGAGACGGGAGAAACAAACCCAGAGACGTTTGCTCGAATTTTCAGACGCTGATGTTCGCGATTTAAATCTACTCATACACCAAATTGTACACGCTGAGAAAAATCTGGTAAAACTACAAATTGATCGGTACAAAAATTCTTTTTTTTTGTTTGCAGTAAAAAATATTTGAGAAACAAACCCAGAGGCGTTTGCTCGAATTTTCAGACGCTGATGTTCGCGATTTTAAATCTATACTCATACACCAAATTGTACACGCTGAGAAAAATCTGGTAAAACTACAAATTGACCGGTACAAAAATTCTTTTTTTTTTTTGCAGTAAAAAATATTTGAATGTATACGCACCCACTGAATGTATATATAACAAATCCGAGGATTCATGACTCTGTCGCCAGTGCAGTATAGGCTCATTCAGCAGCGGTTTTCGCGTCGCGTAAGCGCGGAAAAGAAATATTCCCGGTCTCTCTCGACGGCGGCGGCGGCGCCACAGCGGTGGCATTGTACTCGACACGCGTAATTGCTTCGTCGTATACCCACGCTCGCGAGATCCGCACGTAATAGTACTACAGTGTAGTAACATAGTAGTAAACCGGCTCACGGTGTGTCTTTCTCACTCTCTCTCTTTCTCCCTCACTCGCTTGAATACCACGACTATACGTTGCCATATATATTACCCACGACTGCGTCAGTAAATTCACGAGTGGTTTTCGCTATTCGGGGTCAACGCTTCGCGTTCGACGGTATCAAAGCTATTTTAGTTTCCCCGTGTGCTATATACACGCAAACGCGACTCGCGAATAGAAAATAAATGTTGAATTCAAGCGAAACCGCGAAATCCGCACGTAGATTACCATCGGGCACGTATAATGCGACTTTCGTTTTGACTGTTTCGTTCGCCGCTGAATTTCGGTTCGTGTAAGGCACCGAGCAGCCGATGCTGCATCGAAAATTCGTTCGATCGCCTCGTGGTGCTCCACTTTTATCGTCCCTCGCGGCGGCGCAGCTTCAGCTTCAGCTTCAGCTTCGGAACGCCGGCCACGCGGGGAGCGACTCGTGAAGCGAGGGAACTTTTACGTGCGGCTCGTACCGTATATACACGACGACCGAGAGACCGGCGTATATGGCGACATACCGGTTCTCGTCGTCCTCGTCGACGCGACTCGCCCCTCGCGGAGCTCGCGCGGAACGATTCACCGACAGGTAATCCAAGTGTACCGAGAGCTCGAAGAAAGTTTCCTCGACGTATATCAGCGCGTGAGTCACGACGGAGTCGGTCGCTCACACTTTTTGTTCCAATTGTTCGCAATTATCGTACGTCGAACTATTCTGATTTTCAATTCGTCCGTCGCAATTCTAATTTTCTATTCGTGAAATCGAATCTTTTTGATTATTGCATTTTTTTTCAATGGTGATTTACATGTAGTCGTAATTAATATTATTGGAGTTAAAATCTCGTTTGGTTGCATTATTGTCGACTCGCGAATTGCATTGGCCTCATTTTTTTTATAGATCAATTTGTATGATGTTTTTTTTCCCTATCTTTGGTCAATCGAGGAAAAATTAATTCCACGTGTTTACAGCGTTTAACGCTGGGCGGATCGGCGAAACTCACCCATAGGTCGTCGAGCGTGATGGAATTGTCCGTATAGAAAACGAGAATTTCGACGGTGAGGGGCCTGGGCTCGCGCAACTTGGACGCCAGTAGCAAGCAAGCGGTGCCGAGCAGTTGTAGCTGTGACTTCCTTATCGGACAGATGGACAGAAATCTGTCGAGATAATTCATCGACAGTGGAAACACCTCGTCCTGGCACTTTTGTTCCTCGCACACCTAAAAACACAACAAACGAAAAATAAAAAATAAATATCAATGGAAACAAAATAAAAGAAAAAAATAAAAAATTTACTGACAAAAAACTGTAATCTAAATTCGCGAATGCCTGGGATATAAACCTATCGTTACCGGATATCCTTCGGTCAGGCTACCGATGCGGTGGCCGACGATGGCTGCGTTAAATTCTCGGTGCTTGTAAAATTTTCTCTCGCGACCTCGCTCAACAATCTCGCTAACGTGTTTTGCAATTCCTGCCGGGAGTGCAAAAAATGTTCGCAAGAAAATGTGCAGAGACATCGAAACGTCCGTCGACACGAGTAAACTTAAATACGCCGGAGCAATTTATTCCAACAAGATTCTTCATTTCCTTTTTTTTATATTTCACCACCATTTATGTTTATCCACGGATAAACATATAACGAGTCCGCGAGATAATCTGCAGGCTAATTTGACGGTTAAGAGGCGACTAACTTGTACTTCGAGAGCTGCCGTGGAAACGCGGTCGAGGCGCGAGAGTCCTTCGCGCAGCCGCGTGCGGCGGCTAAAGGAGCGTGGCCAGTGTAAAACGCGCAAGCTCCGGCGTTGCAGTTGCGCTCGCCGTACCGCATAATAGGCGCGCGTGCGCACGCGCGCTTACTACTCGCTCTCGCGTCCGCGATTTCGTTTACCGCGCGCGCGCGATTCTCGCTCCGCGTCGTCCTCGAAACGCGCGGACGAGGCACAATGGCTGCGCGAAGTGAGGGAAGTACACGTTCGGTACAAAGCAAAGAAAGTCCGTCGAAGCGGTCGAAGCTGCGGTATAAATCCTTGAAGCGGAGCAGCGCGCGCAACAGACTCTGCGCGGAGGCTCTCGTCGCGGGGAGTACAAACCGTGGAGAGTCTCGCGAACCTCCTCCTCCTTTTTTTCTCTCTCTCTCTTCGTAGCCTTCTCCGGGTTTTCTTCACAGACGGTGAACACTCGAGCTGGTTGTTATAACCACCGACGAGAGTGGATAGAGGGCAGCGAATACAGGGTGATCCAGAATCCCCGCACCAAACGGGTCCCGGAAGTCCGAAATGGTTCCAGGAATGCGTGTGCAAAATTTGATATTTTTATTCCTGTTAGTTTTTGAATGAGAGCCGATTTATGACAGCCAATCTCAACTTTCTCGTAATTCGCCCTCAACTTACTCTCAACTTTCTGTTAATTCGCTCTCAAGCCGAGAGGGCGAATTCCGGGACTCGTTAGGGGCGGGGATTCTGGATCACTCTGTACAAGAGCAGCCAGCGGTGTATATGCACACTGGACGGGGTGTTGAGCCGCACAGCTACGCGCGTGCGCACTACGAAAAGTAGTACGAAGCTGTGCGTACGTGTACACGCGGGGCTGCGCATCGAAAGTACAGACCGTGTATTCCCGGAGGCGATAAGTGCAGGTTCGACGCGAGCCGCGTCGTCACGCCCGCACAGCGCTATTTTTTATTTCATTTTTTTCTCTTAGTTACTGTCCCTTCCGAACGCGCAATTACCGTCGGACGGTGGCGAAGAGTCACGAGGCCTGGCGGGAAATGACTATGATAAAAGGGAGCCGATGGGCAGTCGTGCGGCAGAGTGCAGGTGGGGACACGTGGCGATGATCGATGCCCTCGTTAAACTGTAATTCATGAAATCATCGAAAAGCTGTTTATACTTTTACGCGTCAATGAGGCGAAGTCGAGAGCGCCTTCTTTGGAGGTTATCGCGACTGTTGATGCAATTTTATTTATTGTAAGTATTTGTTTAGCACTTTTCATAATTCATTTTTTTTTACTTTATGAACTTCACTGATTTCCACGTTTGCATTACGCGAAAAGGCATTCCAGGTGAAATTTAATGTTATGTCGACGGTACCACGTCACCAATGGGAAATGACTATAATAAAGGGGATTTCCGATGATGGGCCGAGTTGTTGAAGTGCAGGTGAGGGACACGTGGCGATGCTCGACGAGCTCGTTATATCGTAATTCACCGATGCATTGAAATGCTGTAAATATTTGTCGAACGAATGGCTTTTGTGGTCTGACTTTGTTGCAGCGCGTGTTCGAAGCGTACCTATACATTTTTCGTCGGATAATTTTATATACGGACTGTAAGGTTATTTCGAGCTGGCGAGCAGAGGGCATCGTGAAATAATGAAAGGGTGGTTAATGAGCGTGACCGAGGCAGCGCACCTCGCTTCCCCTATTGCTTTTTCTCGCTCTGCGAATTTCCATCTCCCTCTCTCTCGCTCTCTCGCCTCTGGACTTCCTACCTTCCCTAACACCCATCGTAATTACTCGAGTAAAATACACTCGCCGCCAATTAGCAGAACCTCGGTGTTGCGCGGCCACGATGGACGCTACCGAGGTCGCCACGTGATCGTAATTCACGATTATCTCTAGCATAGTTTAATCGAGAACTAGACTTTTCTCTCCTTGTTCTACAAATCGACCACCATTTTCTGTAAAATCGTTGAAAAAAATAAGATTTCATAGATTTTTGTAGCTGCGTGCAAATTCAGACTTTCTATACTGAAAAGGAAAAAAAAAGTCCAGGCCATTTTTTGCATCAAATATTCTATTTTTAATGTGAGAAGAATATAATTCGTTGAAACCAATAAACAAACTTTTAGCGAAAATTCTTCGCTGCAGCCTCTGAATTGCCCTGAATTTGCGACGGTATCGATTTTTGCGAACAGCAACGAACGCGTTGAGTGGCACAGATATAGATATACGAAATAGCAGCGGAGACACCTATATCTATATACATTCGCGCGAAGATAAGCAGATGATACCAACGCGGTGCCAGCGTCGTCGAACGCCAGACCCCACTGCGTGGCCATGTACTGTAATACATTGTGGCGTTTGTAGTGTGCGCTGCGCGTGGAGAGATCACCGTAGCCCTGATATCAGCTGTCTCGCGGCTGATTGCACTGTGATCGATACGACGAGCTCTTTCTCTCCATCTTACTCTCTCAATCTACACTCTCTCTATCTCCCTCTATACGGCATACTATATATCTCGTCGTGCAGCACATTCCCAATTCCGCGTGAGGCCAAAAGCAAGGAAGCTCGCTCGCTACAGGAACCTCGTCGCTGTATTCGCCGAAACGGCAGATATTGCGAAACGACCATTTTCGCCGGAATAACGAACGAATGCGCGCGTGCATATTTGCTCATTCATATTTATCTTTGTCGGGAGCGCCTCGTCGTGCTCGCGTCCATACGCAGCAGCAGCAGCAGCAGTGCGAGTCGCGAGTCGTGAGGAATGTCTTTGAAAATTAATAACTCCGTGGCGGCCGCGTCTGCCCCGGAACGTGAAGAATTGAAGCCAATAAACTCGAGAGAGAAAGGAGGAGTCTTGCTCGTCTTTTGCTCGAGGAGTCCAGTCACGTTTGGCGCGTATATGACGCTTCTATGGCTCCATCCTCGACGTCTTCTCGCAGAGAGCAAGAAAGAGAGATAAAGCGAGAATAGTAGGTATAGAAATATGTGTATACATATAGGGTAGTGGTAAACGCCGATGCCAAGGTCACTCTTACAAACCGAGACGGTCGACTGTGCGCGAGAGCGAGCAGCTCTACGCTCGTGTATCGACGTCCGGGGAACGCGTTTACAACTGCAGCTCGTGCGAAAATACTGAGACAACGGCGAAAATCGACGCGCGGATCGAGAGCTCGCGCGTGGGTTTCTTCGCGCTGACGGCACTTTCACGTTCGTGAGGCAAAAGCACTTTTACCGTGTAGCAGCCTCGCGGCAGCCTCGCGCACAGTCTGTCTATAGCTATGCACGGATTCCTGAGAGGTTCGTCGCTCGAGGTTCACGGAACTGGAGCTTCGAGAATCGCGCGCGCGCACCTTAACTCGCCACGATTAAAGGTGTGGGGATCAAAATAACGAATGACCAAAAAGCGAATGGCCAAAATAGCGAATGTAAAACTAACGAACGTCCAAATCTAAAAAGATCATCATTACGGAATTCGCTATTTTAGCCATTCGTTATTTGATCATTCGGTATTTTGACCCTACATTTTATTCAAATGCTGTTAAAATAACGAATGATCAACATAGCGAATGACTAAAATAGCAAATTTTGTAATGATGGTTATTCTAGATTCTGACATCCATCATTTTTAAATTCGTTATTTTGGCCATTCGCTTTTTGGTCATTCGTTATTTTGATCCCCACCCGATTAAAGGCGACGACGAATCGAATCGAATATGATTTTTCTTTTTCAGGGTGTTTGATTCTTTTTGTCGACGAAACCTGATATCCGCGAGGCAGCAACAGGTGCGAAAGAGGACGTGCAGTTGCAGGAGTAGCGATGGTTCAGAGGCCAAAGGATTTATTTATGTTTCCACGTGGCGAGATCGAGCGTCGTGCAGGCGACGCGATCGCGCTGGCTAATAGTCGCGTCCGGAAACGGTCGAGTCGCGCGGGGACGTCTCATTACCATAGCCGGCAGTGAAGGAAGTCTGGCACGGGCTGATTGCTGCTGCCGGGTGCTTCGTTTTGTATAGCCAATGAAACGCGAAAGCTCTTTTCTTTTCCAACGCTGGCGACGTCACACTGCCGCCGCCGCCGGCGACGATGCTGACGGTGGTTGGCTAGGTGTGTAACCGCACCTTTACCATCATAACGTTCGAGCGCCACTTATGAACGAAAAAAAAAAACGACGCAGATATGCGCTAATAATCGTACAATTTAAACATTTCCCGATTGACAGCACAGATTTATTTTTTCTTCAATGAACAATGTATCGCAATAATATTATTATTATTATTTCCAAGTGGCGTCTGACTTTGACCTTAGCAGGACAATAACAACAACTGTTTGGCTGTTTGCTCGGTTCGAAATTAGTTGCTACTGTGATGTGTTATGACTATCGCCGAAATGCGAAAATGTGATCGTCGATTATCGTCGGGCTTTGTGCTTCGCGACGGGCCAATCGCGGCGCACCAGAAGAACAAGAGAGAATTTAAACCAGCTCACTCGCCGAGCAGCAGCAGCAGCGCTGACTCGACAAAGACTCGTTTTACGCACCGGTCGGGCGCTCGCACCGCTCGCGGCGCTGCCTCTGCTGTTGCTTATCCATTCCCGGAATTTCCCGGAAAACGTGTCGACGTTACACACTCTACGCCCTCCCCTCTCGCCCCGCGCGATAATCGCGTTTACGCTGCAGGCTAACACGTGAATTTTAACACGTGAATCGCGACGAGCGCGTGGAAGTCGCGCGACAAAATTCCGTGAGAAAGTTACGGATCGTAGGGTAGACGTACCGTTTTTGGCCACTTTAGGGCCGATTGTGGCCATCACATTCAACGGAATAAAACAACACATTTAATGGCATAAAAAAAAAACATCGAGTAGGTCAATCGATGAATTTATATGAATTTGTTCGAAACGTCAACACGTTTTTATGGGGAAAAAATAATTTCAATAAATTAATAAAAATGGCCACATGTACAGTGGCCACTAACGGTGCATCTACCCTACCTGTTGGACGATCGCGCTTTTGCATTCGCAGTGTCTCCTCGGAGACAGACACGACGAGCCGTGTAAAGCAGACGAAGAGTCGACAGAGCGAAGACGATATTGTGAGTCGAATTTGTGAGTCGTCGAAATTTCCAGCAACATCGAAAGGACACGCAGAACAGCGACGACGACGACGGCTTCGGTGCGTCTGCACCGACTCGCTCGGCTCTCTCGCTCGCTGCTTGCTCGCAGCCAACGAGCAAACGCGCAGCACGAGGAGGCAGCGGCAGTGGCGGCGGCGGTAGATTCGCGTAGCGCCGATCGACGGAGCCGGAATTGCGACTATTAATCTCAGACGCTCGCCCGCGCGCGCACCCTCGTTACACAACGGCGCGCACGATAAAGAGAATTCAGGGATAAGCGAAGCCCGAGCCTCCCGACGAGTCGCTCTCGCCTGTCTGCGCTCGGCGGCGTTCCTCCGTGCGTGCGGCGAGAGAGCGATAGAGAGGACGAGAGTGAGATCGACAGAAAGAGGAGTATACGTGGCAATGCGCGAAACGACCGCAGTCAGTCGGCGAGCCAACGACTCTGCTGCCGCCGCCGCGCATGTACCTTCCGCGCTGTACACACCGGGCGGCGCCCGGGTTTCTTCGCTTCGCCGTCTCTTCCAAGGTCTTCGCATGCACAAGGCAATTATATCGAACGCGACTGAGGAGAAAGCGATCATACTTGAAAAATCCTCTCAGGTTATTTCGCGGCTCGGGTTGGGGATCAAATTAACGAATGACCAAAAAGCGAATGGCCAAAATAGCGAATTTAAAACGAACGAACGTGAAAATCTAGAATGATCATCATTATGAAATTCGCTATTTTAGCCTTTCGTTATTTGATCATTCGGTATTTTGACCCCACATTTTATTAAAATGCTGTTAAAATAGCGAATGATCGAGATAGCGAATGACTAAAATAGCAAATTTTGTGATGATGGTTATTCTAGATTCAGACGTCCGTCATTATTAAATTCGTTATTTTGGCCATTCGCTTTTTGGTCATTCGTTATTTTGCGCATAGAGATCGCGCATATATAACGATAAAGGCAATTGGAAGTGCGGCTACGGAGTGGGGGAAGGGGGGAGGATTCCGAAATTGTGGAAATAGATGACTCGATCCCACTGTCACATTTTCGCGGGTGATAAATAGAGGCTCCGACGATTTTTCGGAGAAAAAGTATAAAAATAACTGACGTGGCGTAATTAATTGACGGTTGAATTGGTGAGAATCGGTTCGAGATGTGTTTTAGACCTAGACAATAAAATTCAGGCAGACACCGCAGACACTGGTGAGCTGTCTACGTCACCACCCTATATCACATTTGTCCCTCCTCCTCCCCCTCCTTCGCTCGTCCCACCGCCTCCACCGACTTGCTCTCTCTCTCTCTCTCTCTCTCTCCCCCCGCGCCACCTTCTCCGATTCCGTACGCTATAATAAGATTGCTCGATCGTCACGGACACGGGCAGAGACCACCTCCGGCCAAGTATGCGACCGGTTAGTCCCGAACTATACTGTACACCGCAGCAGCACCACCGCCGTCGCCGCTGCTGCTGCTGCTATTGCTGCTGCGCATGCACTGTACATGTGTTAGATATACATAATAACGTTCGCCGGATGCCCGCGAGGGTCTCGTGAACCGCGCCGCCGACTGAGGAAAAGGAGGCGTCAACCGAACCCGGCTCTCTCGGCTCGAAGCAACAGGTCGTCCTCGCCGTTTTTCGGTCTTTAACGCGATAAAGAGAAAATGCGAACGAAACGCGATGAGAGAAAAAAAAGTACTTTGCGGGATTTCGCGTCGGATCTGCTGACTATAAATACGGAAATTACTCGTCTTCGTAATACCAGTCGACGAAATACATTTCTTTGATTTTTTTTATTTGAAAGTGTAGCATTACAACGTTGAAACCGTACAACTTAGTCCGAGATACCCGTGTTCCGATTTTTTAAATTACTTAGTTACGTCGCGTTAATTTAATCACAGCGAAATTAATCATTGAGCCCGAACGACAATCAGCGAGCAGGTAAATATAGAGATCACGTGCGTCGTCAATGTCTCTCCAAAGTTGACTCAGCTATTGTTCGGGGGGAGGGGGAGTGGGAAGGGGGGGGGGGCGTTTTTATCCGCAATTTTGTCCGCAATATCGCACCTCGCGCTCCTGTGTATTACATATGCACGAATATAACCAAGGGACAAACGTAAGGAATTCAAGGACAGTCGTCAGCGCGTGCACGGAGACGTGCGACACGTGGACCGGAAACGGGTTGCTGCTGCTGCTGCTCGCAGGGGGGACTCACCTCCAACATCCACTCGGCGACGATCTTGCGCATGAGCGGCGATATGTCCCTCTGCACGCACTCGAAGTACGAGCTGCTCGGTGCGTAACGCTCCTCGTTCTTCAGTAAATTCTGGAGAACTCGGTCGTCGCCAAGCAGCGCCGGATCCGGATACGCTCGGCACTCGTTGCTCTCGGTCGTCTCGCAGCACAGAAGATCCATGGCTGATGAAGCTTCCTCTTGCGCAGAAATTGAACGTTCTCTTTGTGTCACGAAAGCGCGTCCGAATTTCGCTCGCCGAATTCGTAGAATCCCAAAGCTGTCGGCTGACCTCCGTTGCTCGATGTCGGGTGCTCCACGTGGCCGCCTGGCTTTCAGACCTTCGCTGCGCAGCTTGCTCGACGCTTCAATCGTGTCGATTCGGTGCAGCACTGCGCGCTTTAACCGTAGGAATGTGGCCAGGACTTCGAGAGACCAGGACACTCGTCGCGCACGTATTATCGACGACGACGACGTAGGCGATAATAATGATAACAGCAGGAGCAGAGTTCCCACTGACTGGCTTTGGACACTCTCGAAGGTCGAGTCACAGCACCGCACACTTTTTGTCACAAATGAAAGAAAACAAGACGAGGAAAAAAAAGGAACGAACTGAAACCTCTGGTCGTCGACCCGGGGCACTCACCTCTCGCACGTCTCGTCTTACAATATATAGATATATATATATACAGGTACTATGCTCGCCCCACAACGAAACGAAAAATACAGTACACAGAGCGAGTACCAAAGACAGTCATGGATTCACCTCGTGCACAAACACTTCGCTTTTATCGCCAAATAACCACGTGCCCTTTTTTTCCGAGAGCCTGTCGAGCGAGTCGTAAATATATATATCCCTCGAGCCTCGTTGTTACACACCAGTAATCGTATTCTCGTTCACTTATAGTTCGTTTATTTGCGTATCGTTATATTTACGGTTTATACACGATGGATAAATCGCTAGACAAATAAATTATAGTTGCGTTTGCGTTTCGCGTATCTTCGACGCAGTGGGTTTCTTCCTCACGACGAATTTTCCTTCCTTCCTTCGCGTTCAATAAATAAGCGTAATAATTTGGATCCTTTGGAGAGGTTGTTGCGGTTGCGTTCGAGCGTTCGTCGGGTCTCGTCTTCTCTCTCTATCTCTTCTCGTGTTATTCGTTAATGTTAATTCCGTTCGTGTGCGAAGGAACGCAAATTCTTCGGTGGGGAGAACGGCGGTCGGGGAGGGAGCGACGAGTCGGGTTCTTGACTTTCGATAAGACTTAGAGCGCGTTTCAAGCGAGTTATGCGTGACGACTTTTTCGTTAGTTAGTTCTCGTTGCGATTTTTTTCGAGGTTTCCACTTCTTTTTGCTGCAATATCCTTTGTGCGTTTGCGTGTGTATGTATATGTGTGTTTGTGTTTGTGTGTGTGTGTTAGTTTGTTGGTTTACGCGTTAACTTAGTGTGTAATTGTGTGAGTGTGGAGTTTTTGGTTGTTAAAAGTGTTGGGGATTCTCGCGCAGCGCAGAACCTTTCACTTTCTCACGATCCGACACTGGCGGCTTACCAGGTCAGAATGCCGCGTCGTAGATCGTCGCTCGGAGCACGAAGTCGAACAGAAGGCGAGCCGAGCCGGTCGCCGCCGCCGCCGACACCCCCACCAGTTCGGCGCCAGCAGCGCCGGTGCCACGTGATGGTCCCTTCTTCATCCCCGCCACATATAAGCGCTGCTCTCGGAATGCTCTTCCCGTCCACGCCGGTCTATACGCCGTGCAGACTCGGTACCGCTGCCGCGGCGGCCGTTGTCGGGGTGCCGGTTCTCTCTCTCGTCGCCCCCCTTCGCCTCGCCAACAGCGTCGCGCGCACAACCGGCGAGCTGGCTGTCTGTTGGGTTCCTTGGTGGGGGGAATCCGCAGCCTCGTGTAAAATGGACTTCGGCGACGACTCGGGAGGCCCGACCCCTCCGTCCGAGCGACGAGCTCTGTTCCACTCGGACTTCCGAGCCGATCGGACGATCGGTCGCGTCGCTCGGCTATTCAATGAGGATACGTTTATTCTAAACAGCAGTGAGCTTCGGTTTTGTCGTTCTAAATGTTCTTTTTTAATAAGGTTGGTTCGAGTTTATCGACATTCGTTCGCCAATTGGGGGGAAGCGGAAAGTTTCGTATTTAATTAAAAAGTGGGTTGGGTTGAGACTCTCGCTTCTTGTTTTTACGCTGTGAAGGTTTTTTTTTACTTAACTGAGAAAAATGAGTAGTTGCGATTAGCAATTATTGGTTTGATCTACCAAACTATTGGTTACAGTTACGAAAATATTGGTAGTTCTGACCAACGATTGGTCATCACAACTATTAATTTTTTTCAGTGTTTCTTAGGCAGACCTCGCGGTAGGCGCTGCTGGTGTTATCTACGCAGATGTCGCGATGGAATAAGGTTATGGGGCAAAAACGTGTCTATAGTTTTCGATAAGCATCGCAGAGGCAATGGCGAATGGACTACACGTTTCGAGTATTTTAGGTTATGGCTTTGTTCGAGGAGCTGAAAGGAATTATGTCTGAAACGTTTTTGGAGCAGGTGGAAAGTTTGTTCGTGAATCTTTAGATTTTGAAGTACTTTTTTTTCGTCGAGTTCACGGTTAGTTAAAATTGGCGGATTTATTTACGGTACAGCTTAGAATACCGATGACCTTTTGCATCGGATATATAATATTCGGCGGAGCCAACGTGGCTCGAAGTTGACTCTTTCCTTAGATAAACTATCGTCATCTGGCATACAGATTAGATATAGCTAATTATAGCAATCGGCCCGACGTAGAAATTCGTAGTTTTATAACCGAGCAGCCGTGTTCGATCCGCGACTATGCGAAGAGGTTATCAAGATGGCAACGCTAATGAGATTCGTCGTTCTCTCCAAATGTGAATATATAAAATTATGCTATTTCTCAGAGTTATCGCGATTTATATTAGACGAAAAAAATTTCTTTCGAGTTAACGATCATTGCCCTACATAAAAACCCTATCCGATGGCAAATTAACCGCTGATTATAAAAATCACGGATTGCTCGAAAAATCGAAAAATTCAATGAGAGAAACGCAAAAAAAAAGTATTTTATTCTGACAAACGACCAAATTTTGCGACATTAAGTATCAAACTGCCGTTGTTTCCTAACGAAAAGAGGCCAAATAAATCGACAACAATGGTTGCTCACGAACCTTTTAAACAGAGGATATTGGATATATAGAATTCCGAGGACCCTTGAGAGACTGAAAAATCGTCCGGTTACTCTCTTCTCTACCTCTCTCCCTGCAGGCCCGAAGTTTTTCCATGCACACAGACGATAATAGACACGCGGGGCGGTCCGTCCGCCACGCGTGAATGATCGAGAAGCGGCGAGACTCCATTGAAGTCCAGCACTCTCAGACAATAGAGGCGGAGGGAATCCTTGGCGCTGCTCGGCGAAGGCGAAGCGCGAGGTTAACCCCGCTGATGCAGCAGTTTTCATACTATATATATAGCGGCTCGGACAAATCAGCATTAACATCCTTTCTCACACTGCAACCTGCGCAGCGACCGAAAATAAACGGAAAAGAAGGCTGAACGACGAAAATTCGAAGAAAAAAAACGATCCTCGTTCGATGTAGAAATCGTCATTGCCGACTAAGTCGCCAGACTTCATCCGTGTTCTTCCCGACACAAAGCTGCCTTCCGTCTTAATTGTGAGTCGTACAATTTTTCTCGTACAAAAGGAAACGCAATACACTGAGAAAAAAATTGCTCAATCCAACAAAATGTGCGGTTGCGGGCGGCGAAATAAATATTTTGCAAATTGGACAAAATATTTAATTGATCGAAGCAACTGGTGATAGAATTTAAAAAATCTCGATTAGCATTGCCGAATATTTTGTCCAATCTGCAAAATATTTATTTCCCGCTCGCATCCGCACGTTTTGTTGGATTTAGCCTTTTTTTCTCAGTGTGACGCGTCTCGAGTCATCGCCAGGATCACTTTGCTGGAGCTCCACTCGTTCCAAGGCCTCGCGGGTCTCGTCCGCAATATCGTTATGATACACCGCGCTCACGCTCTTCACGGTGTCCGAGCTACTGGGCGCACACAGCCCGAGACGACGAAGATGGGAGAGGGGGATCTGTGTCTTTCCGTCGAACGAGTAATTTTTATCGTCGAGCAGGGGTGATGCGCGGTTGTACGTGCGCGACGTATCGTCAGCCGCATCGCTCCGTATAAACTAGGGTGTACCAAATAATAATAACAATTTTTGTTCTTATCTTTTTTACGGCAAAAGTATGTATTCTGACCTTAATACAAACGTCCCATGCAGAAAACGCGCTAAATATATATTTGTTTAATTTGAAATTTCATGTAACAAGAAGACCTCGATTGAGGCACCTTTAAACATCATTTGCCAGCGAATCCCTTTGGAACAGTTGATTGTTAGGTCAGCCTCTTGAGTCTAAGCCATGAAGACCAATGAAAAGTGCGATAATTAGTAGTAAAAATCAGAAAAACAAAAAAATTCTATTTCTCGGGTTATCGAGGAAAAGTAAAATAAATCCGAAGATTATCGCACTTTTCTTTGGGCTTCATGGCTTAAACTCAGGGGGGTGACCTAATAATTGACTGTGCCAAAGGAATTCGCTGGCAAATAATGTTTAGAGGTGCCTCAATCGAGGTCTTCTTATTACATGAAATTTCGAATTAAAAAACTATATATTTAGGCGCGTTTTCTGCATGGGAGGTGTGTATTAAGATCAGAATATATACTTTTGACGTAAAAAAGCAAAAAAAAATTGTTCTTTTTTTGACACACCCTGGTATAGACGCGTGGACGTTAACGCCGGAGGGGCGGTAATATAATGTGCGAGTGCCCTCGATGCACGGGAGACAACGTCGGTTAATACGGCGCAACGTTCACTCTGTCTCCGCGCGCGGCGCATTAAGAGGGAGAGTGACGTGCGCGCGCGCGACCGGCGCGGAGGCCTCCGTCTCGTACTACGCGCAGGTACTACGACCGCTGCGCGTTATAAGATAGTAGTAACGTTGCACACGGTATATATAGCGTATTGTGTAGTACGGCGACTACGACTGCGCTGCGACGACGACGAATGGCTGGAAGTAAAAAAAAAAACCGGTGCAGTGTTATTCGTCGCAGTCACCGACGCCCGGGCGCCGCTCGCACGGATCTCGAGACCCCTGACCGGATGTGCATCGCCGCGCGGCGGCCGGGTTGAGGTACCGCGCGCGTCGCGTGCGATCCGCGTCCCCGATTCTCGACCGCGCGTAATTGTAACTATACCACCGCTAGAAACAATAACGACACCGTGCGTAACGTGTGTATACGGCGGCAACTGTGACCATACGGCGCGAACGCATCGTCGCGCCGGTGCGCGGAAAATTCTTATCGCGACGTCGGCGAAAGAGCGCGCAAACATCGGCTCGCTCGTCGGTTTTTTCGAAGAAGCCGACGTCAATTAGAAAAAGGGAAGGTGTTCCCTTTTTTCTTTTGGGTTCTTGGTTGGAGAGGAGGGAGAACGAGATTGAGAGATAAGGAGAATGTGCGCAGCGAGAAGGACAACCGATGTCATCCGAAGAAGGGTAGACCGGGGCTCATTAGGTCAATTGGTCATTAGGAGAATTGTCACAGACCTTGCACTGAGAAAAATCAGTAGATGCAATGACCAATCATTGGTTCGATCTACCAAAATATTGGACGCAGTTACTAAAATATTGGTTGCTATGACCAACGATTGGTAATCACAATTATCCATTTTTTCAGTGTTGTGTCCTTTGATTCGTTTGCGCTCGGTGTCGTATCTATAAAATAAACATTGCTGCCATCGAGGAAATGTTTTTGAATACAATTAAAGTCGTTTATTTAAAACATTTAATTTCGTTTCGAAAAATGGTACCTGCAAAAAGAAATAATTATTAGAGGAGAAAAAATGTGTTTTTATTTTTTATTTCTTTTATTTTTCTCAATTTTCACACACTTTTTCCTCGACAACGTGGCTTCAAATATATCATAACAAATGTTGCTGCTGCTTTGACATGCGATCAAAAAGCCCCTATTCGACGTTGACCCTCGTGCGCGCTGTCCGACGATGCAACGATATTATTAATGCACTGCGATCGAGCAGCGGCTGGAAGACCATATAGCGGTGCGTGCTCCGTTTTTATTCGCGTCTCCGCGAATAAGAGTAGTAGGTTTGTTGGATAAAATCTCGGTTATTTACATGTCTCTGGTGGAGTAAGTAAAGCTGGTGCGGCGAGGCGGGGGCAAAGCGTCAGGGGGAGGGAGGGGGGGGGGGAACTTTTACGCTCTCTCGTATTTAATTCCACTGGAGCATGAAGCGTTCTGGCTGCGTGCGCGTGAGGCCGCTACTACGTCTCTCGTCGCGCGCGACACGCTTGGCAAGTCCCTTCTGCCTCTTCGCTCGTCGTTCAAGGAAGTTCGTTTCGTTATGCCGCGCGATTGTCCGCTATACGGCGTGTAAATTTTCGAACGCCTCGAGTGAAACCCAACTCGGTTATCGCTCGACTCTTCGAACCCGAGACACCCTGTACATCGGGCATTGCGACGGTGTGAACATTCCGCAGCGAGGTTAAGGGATCCCGCAAGAAAACGTGAAATTGAAGGCTCGGAAATGTAATTCCAACGACGATCGAAAGAACAGCCGAGAAAACCTATCGCTGCGAGTCTATAATGATCGACTTTGGCTCGATGAAGAAAGAAAGACGAAAAAAAAAATCGTATCCGGACATTTTTCTTTCTTTATTTCACAGTTCTTCTATAGTATCCGATACGTCAGTCAACGAAAGAGATGGCGCGAATGGACGCAACTGCAAATTATGTCTCACGCTTCATTGATTTGTTATTTTTTTTCGTTTCTGTGAGTAAATTATAATCAGGGTTACGTGAACGGAAAAAATCGTTACAAATACAAATATTGTTTTAACATTCACGAATTTGTATCGTGATTTTCAAACTATATTGTTTTCCTTGTTCGATTAGCTCCGTCTGTTGTTCGTCCGCTACAATTTCAGGCAATTGACTGTCGCGATACAAAAGATGATTGAGGTGTAAGCAACAGGCGAAAGAGTTTACAATTACGGGACTTATCGCAAATGAAATAATCACGAATGGCAGAATGGTAGCCGCAATACCGTCGTAATTAACTTCCGCGAGGAACGGAGCCTCCGATGTATCGACGCATTATTGGAAAATTGTATTCGGCACCGATTTCGAGCACATGTCGATTATCTCAATTAGAAGCGACTTATCAGGTGACTTCGCGTTTAAAAGTTGTCGCGTCTCGGCGCGGCCGATAAGGCCGTGATAAAATTGGAGTTAACAAGTGCTCTTCCCGTGCCTCTTGTGACGTCACTATCAGCGCGTAGCCTTTGACCTCGGGTACATTCCCGCTTCCGCTCGAAATACACAATCGCGCCGCAACGATTTGATACAACGCTGCGTATGTAAGGTGATTTCGGATGAAATGGCCACTTGGTACAACTTTCTCTACCACTGAGTGATTTTCGGCGAACATTTAAATCTGTTTTTCCTAAAATTGTCTACTTCCTGGAGTTGCAAATCGTGTACATAAGAGTATCAATTATAAAAAAAAGAAGAAAAAAAAAATCTTCCATTATTTTTTTATTATACAGAAATCTATATCATTTCTCGTCACATAATCAGATGATATTTGTTATCAATGAAAGGCAACGGTAAAAAAGCTGCTTTAAATTCGACCGAACAGCATTTGAATATTTCGTACAGGCATAGTAACAATTTTGTCGCTAGGTGTAAGTAGCATTAGTGTTGTGCGATGGTAAGCAATGTACTGCGCCAACATGAATTACACATTGGGCAGTGTATAGAACACACATATCACGAAAAACCAATATCGCTGTCGACGTAAAATAGACGTTAAATATCTGCAACGAATTATTAGCACGAAGCATCAAAAAGTGTCCGGAGATAAATCCAATAAGACGTACGTCAAAATTGTGTCGAGCGGCGCAATCGCGGTTCCACCAATTGACGCCCCTCGAACGTAATGTGTCTCCAGGGTCAACTTTAACGCGCCGACGAGAGGATTTGGCGAGAAACACAAACAGAGCATAACTCGCAACGCCTCCGGCGCAATATAAGAGAAGCCTTTACCGATCGTGGCAAAAGTCAGTAGCGTTTTTTTCTCTCGCCCGAATGCTCGCCAGATTTTATTATCTTTCGCACGCCCTTGGTTCGACGTTCGCGCACCGTCGCCTCTTATAACGCCGCGTGTATATACACAAAGCGGCGCGCTGGTTGTGCGCGCACATTGTAACCACCAACGCGAGCGGCGTGTTCCACTTCGCGATTCGCTCGCTGCGAGTCGAAGTTGCGCCGTGGATCGTGCGCGCGGCTTCTCATCGACTTGCGCGCGGCTCTCGAGACAACCGTAACTTTTTCGTGAGACTCTCGCCCTGCCCGAAATTCGCTCGGTTATGCAAGCGCGACGTTTTCCGTCCGTTTCTTCGCGCGCGAAGTTGCGTAAAATATACGAAAAAAAGTCGTCGGTCGATCGCGCGGACACTCCGCGCAGAGGAGCCGTCGACGCCGTCACAGCTTGTCCGCGGAATTGCCGGGAAGTAATTTTCGTCCTGTGTTTCTTATTTTTTATTTTTTTTTCAACCAATTACCCGATCGTTACCTGCGCGCAGCGTATATGCAACTGACGTTCGGATGATAACAATTGGTCGCGCGAATGCGCAGCGGCGCAGTCGGAGGTCTCGGTTTGAGATTAAAGAAATTTTTATTTTATCACCGGAGCAAATATGCGTCGTGTAGAACGCGAAAATAAGTGAGAATACGGTTTTTTTTTGTTTGGTTACTCGCTCGGAGTGAGCGTTTCGAGTGTCTGGGCGCGATTAATATGTAATTTTTTTTTTTCAACTTCTGTCGTGCTTCACTGTGGTTTTATCGCGTTTCGCGATAAATTCAAGACTGGAGTTTTTTTTAGGGAAGACGTCGTGCAAAAGACCGAGACTGATTGCTCATAATGAGTTGTTCGAAGGTATTAAAGATTGTCCTTCGTTTAGCCATTAATGGCCTTAATTGTGGTAATTGCAGATATTTTTCAAAAAATTAAGTAAATATTTCAGAGCATACAATATTGAAATATATGTCGACGCGTCACTCGAAATCCGCACGGTAATACGAATTTCCCCGAGTCGTCCATTCCTGTGCAGGCTATATCAGTAGGCATTAAGGACGAACGTGCGCACAGGTCTTGCTGACAGTGGCAAGTATATGACTGGTGCCTCGAGGCGTCTGTATAAACGAGACGGGCAGCAAGACCCCTCGTATTAATTGGAATGGCGTACGGCCTATGGAGAGAAGCGGGTATCAAAGCTCGAAAGATTGCCGGGAATCAAACGTCCGCGAATGTGGTGGTATAGTGGTTGTGGATGCTCGACGAGTCGCGGGGCGCGCGCTGCACGAGTTACGCCTGGCCTACCTACTAGTCTCGTGCTCGCGTCGTAGCTTTTTGCCACGATTGTGCCCGCCGCGCCAGAAAGGAATGCATCGAGAGCCTCGCTCGGTACACACGCGAGAGAATACTCGTTACGCCTTTATAAACCTCGTAAACCCCGTGCGTCAGCTTCGAATATAAATCCAGGAACGTAGCGCTGAAAGACGCATAGGGTAGACGTACCGTTTACCCCACCTTAGGGATGATTGTGGCCATTACATTCAGAGCGATAAAACTAATCATTTAATCGTATAAAAAAACAACGGCTTGATCATTCAGGGAATTAATGTGAATTTGTTCGAAAAATCAATACGCAGTTATGGGAAAAAAGTTATTTAAAGAATAAAATAATAAAAATGGCCACAATTGCTACAGTGGCTACTAACGGTAAATTTAGAGCGTTACATTCTACGCTAGCCAGGCACTGATCAGGCCCGGACAGGAATGACACGGCCCTGACCAGGGCCTTACCAGCGCCGAGTGTAACGCCGTAAATTTTCTATCAGAGATGCTCTATACACTGAGAAAAATTCGTAGTTGCGATTACCAATCATTGGTTCGATCTACCAAAATATTGGCTGCAGTTACTAAAATATTGGTAGCTCTGACCAATGATTGGTAATCACAACTATTAATTTTTTTCAGTGTATGCATGGGGTCGACTTACGACGGGGTGAGACAATTTTTGAGCATTGTACCTCGAACGACCCGCGCGTTCCGCTAACACATCGATCGCGATCTTCCTCGAATCACGAGGACTCTTCCATTTGGCGTCTACGCGATTGAACTGCGACGCGTATCGCAACTTTGTCGAAGCGATAGACCTGCTTCGGCGAAAACAGGTCCTCTTAGGGCGGACACGAGTGACATTCCGCGCTCCCGATGGAAAAGTAACATTTCTGCTTCTGTTTCTGTTCTCATTTCGTCCGCCACACGATGCTGCTGCTGCGTACCGTGGAAGCTCACTTAGCTCTCGTAATACGGAGATGCGCGAGCTATGCGAGTAAGAAGGGTAACGCGAAGGGAGCTGGAAAGCAAAGATACATTTTTATCTCCCGGTCGCATCCGAAAGAAAAAAAAATAAAAAAAAAATAAAAACACTTATCCGAATGGGATTTACGGTGTAAAATATTTAACAATCTTTTTTCAAACTAATATCGGTGTGAATGAACCTCAAGGTTTCTTTGCATTTATTACCGATTTACGCTGGACGAAGTTGAGCCAGGTTGTCGCCTTCCTGGTTCGGTGGAATATAAATTACAAAATCCGTAATCCCGGTGAGAGGCGACGACAGGAAACAATGATGTTATATACGACGTCAATAATGCGGGTTTTTCCGGGTCTTATGTACCGTTTGACGTGTCTGCAACAGCAGCAGTTTGCACTTTACGGTAGGAGCTGCCTGCCACGTGCAGGTATAGTGTTGGAATTAGGTTTGGGACGTCTCGGGTGGTCACAACAGCGACCAATTCGTGTGACTTTATGCTGCACTCGATTTGTATTTCGTTTCATTGTTTACGCGGAAGATCAGCCGCCGCCAGTGATTTTCTCGTGTATGCACGCACCGAACTGGCGTCAGGGAGCTGTGATACTGTTGATGCACCCGCCGTCCCGGAGGAGCATGACCGATGAACCTTTCCGATTGCATAACAAGTCTCGAGAAGAATTCTCGGTCGAGGAGTCACGTTGGCGTCTCGCTGCCGAGCATCGAGTGTCGCTGGCGCCAGACGCTGACAAGCAGGATGTGATTGTGTTTAGCGAAAACGCACATCGTTATCCAATGTACGAGGAAAAAAAAGTCCGTGAACAGATTCGATCGAAGCGGAGTCCGTGTAATTATTGCTTGGTCTAACTACACCGATTACATCGTATGACACAACGCGATTTGGCTCGAAGTTGAATTTCGATAAAAGTAATCCAAGTTTATCTTAAAAATGCACTCATGTTCGAAAAATATATCACCGCTTTTGCAGCAGGCGAAGCTTAAACTATAGAAAAAAAAGATCTTGACACAGTGCAATAGTGTCGACACAGACAATAGTAGCCGCAGTAGTCAAACACGCACTGTGAAAAAAATTCCTCAATCCAACAAAATGTGCGGATGCGGGCAGCGAAATAAATATTTTGCAAATTAGACAAAATATTTAATTGATCGAAGCAACTGGTGATAGAATTTTAAAAAATCTCGATTAGCATTGCCGAATATTTTGTCCAATCTGCCAAATATTTATTTCGCCGCCCGCAACCGCACATTTTGTTGGATTTAGCCATTTTTTTTCTCAGTGTGTACTCAAACACGCAGACTGAACTTGATGGCGGTCGAGCAGTCGTAAGCAAGGCAGACGAGTCGATAAATACGATGTACTTACAAGTGTTGCAACCCATTAACCATCCACGGAAAGCAGACCGAAGATCCGCACGATTTAAACGAGTTTCCCACAGGCAGAGCCATAAAACCCACGTCCGAAGTGTGTTTTAGCTACTGCGATATGCTGTAGAACAAAAAAAAAGTGCCTTCGTCTCTCGCTATCCGTACTCTCGTTTCAGCTTTCATATTTGACGACCAACCGACTTGATCCTCCGTCCGAGCTGCCGGGCGCAATACGCGTGCAGCTACCACCGTATATAAACGTTGCACTTTCCACAAAATAAAACCTCGAAACTGACACGGTTTCGGGGAAAGCAGAGCAACGAACTCCTCGCTACCCGCGGTACCGTTATCGCACATAATGATACATAATACAGCCCGCGGGTTGAAAAATCGTAAATTCATTTTTGCCTCGTGCTCCCGTTGTCTTTCTCGTTCGATTCTCTCTGCGGTCGACTTATCGTACCGCTTGCCGAACACCGATTCGGTGCATCGAGACCGCGCTGTTCAGCTTCAGATTGCACAACAATAATTTTCCGACTTCGGACCTCGGCGCCGGTTCGTCCGTTGCAATTATTCAATTACAAGTCATGCTCGCCGTTCGTTTTCGAGTGTCGGACAATACAAGTCGTGTCGGGTGAGTGCACCGTGTACCAGATTTTTCGAAGTACCGAGACTGACCCCGAGTACGGGTACAGTTTGCGCCCAATAAGCCGTTTCTCCCGGAGCCCCCGTGTTGTGCCATAGTACGTGCGAATCGACATTTGCGTGAAACGAGGATAAAGCGACTGGTGTAATCGATACCAATTTTCTGCGGGCGAACCTGAAGTCCACGGGTTTTTTTTTTCGGTCTGCCGCATTTTTGGGGTAAATACATTGTAGGAGTCTCGTGGGACGAGTTTCGCCCAGGAAGAAGGTGACATTCTTGCGGTGAAACACCAGCTTTGCTGTTACTTCACCGAGATATGCGATTTCAAACGTAAGTTTTTTCTTCGAACATTGAGAAATTATTATTATTGTTATTATATTCGAAAATATCACAACAATTGTCTTGACCGACATATTTCGTGGACTAAAAAAAATGAATAGTTGTGATTACCAATCGTTGGTCAGAGCTTCCAATATTTTAGTAACTGCAACCAATATTTTGGTAGATCGAACCAATGATTGGCAATCACAACTATTAATTTTTCTCAGTGTGAAATATGTTTTTTTGAAATGTTTGTAAATGAGTAATAAATAAATAAAATTTGTTTGAAAATATTAATGCGAACACTAATTTTCCTTTTTTTATACAAAATATAAAACTTTATTAAAGATTGAAATAAAACGTTAATCACAGAGCAGAAGGAAAAAAAGACACGAATCATTTTATCCCTCAAACATTGTCGGACTTGACGTGTCGACGTTGACGAGGATGAGGTGGCTATAATGTCTGATCTCACATATTGGCAGGGGCCGCGCAGTCAGCCTTCGTCGGGTATCGCGCATCGAGTATGCCGGTGTATATATACTCGCTCTCACTCTCCCGCGGTGTCCGGCGCGGCGAGTGCGTGCGTCGCGGCCGGAGAAGGCCGAGTCTTGCACTTGACAAAAAGTGCGAGCGGCCCGCGGAGATACCAGCGCAGCATCGGCAGCATCAGCAGCATCAGTAGCAGCAGCAACGGCAGCAGCAGAGAGCTAAGGGCCTGGCGTATACGAGCTCAGCCGTCGCGGGGCCGGGTCCTCTTACCGCGGAGGGTCCGGCGTCTCTGTATTTGGTCATGAGAGGACGATCTCGCGGGTCTTTAGGTCTCAAGGGTGGGAACTCGCCTCTGAACGCGAGTTTCTCCCCTCACACCGCTCTCTCCGCACACGTCGGTCGGGAGTGCCACACGGGTTTTGCGCGTTGTCGCACGCGCCGGACACTCTCCCGTCATTCGCTCCGTGTCCCGCGCGCAATGTGTACGCGCAACCCATACACCCTATGTATCACCGACAGTACACAGGGAGCAGCAACAGGCGTCGCGTTATCTATCACGCGAGCGCCCATAGAATGACGGGACGTACAGGCGGACGATCATCACAAGATACTTTGGGTACACAGACTCGCGAGACCGTCGCCCTATCGATTGCGCGAGATAATATCCGCATTTCTTCCTCTGTTCTTTTATTCAACAGATTTTTTCTTTTTTTTTTTTTTTAATCGATAAGATAGCGCATCTCGTTGAAACGTTAATATTTACAGAGGCGACGCAGTCACGTCGGTAACTGGGCGCAGCAATTATCCACCGACCGAACTGAGAAAAAATGGCTAAATTGGACAAAATATTTAATTGATCGAAGCAACTGGTGATAGAATTTTAAAAATTTCGATTAGCATTGCCGAATATTTTGTCCAACCTGCAAAATATTTGTTTCGCCGTCCGCAACCGCACGTTTTGTTGGATTTAGCAATTTTTTTTTCTCAGTACGTCCTGAATGTACTTTTGTGTGGATTAAATAAAAAAATGATAATTTGTTGCACGTTGACGTTGTTGAAATCTGACAGCAACGAAAGGTTCGATGCATATGGCTCGCAGATTTTTACGCAGCTCATTCGTCCGCCGCGGGATGTAGTCGATTTTTACGACACGCTTTACCGCTCGTAAGCTCCATTTTTAGCGATCAGGCACAATTGCAGCCTCAGCGGGACGTTTCTTCGCGCCGAAAAGAGCGAAACCGCGGGGGTTAGTATGCGCTCGTCGAAAATTTAACGTCCGGCGGAGATCAAGGAGTCGGACCGAACGGACCGTCGTGCGCGAGGACGCGGAAAGTCCGACGAGGTCCGACGAGGCCGTTGGATATTGCACAGCAAATGCGCAGCAAAATGCACAGCCGAACCGTCGTCGCTCGTCGGGCGTAATGAATGTAGGTTAACCTTTGAATCCCGTCTTGAGTTTATTATCCCCTTTTGCTCTTCTGCACCCGGAAGCGGTGCGGACCGGCGGGGGTGGACCCTTGAGGCGCAGGTTAGCGTGAAGGACCCAAGAGGCGCGAGACAGCGACACCGACGCAGGTAAAATACTCTTTGCCAAGTATTTTCGGTACTTTCGCCGCAGCCGCGCGGCCTTTTTCTCTTCCGCTTTGAGCCGAAACCTTCGTTTGTCTTTTCTTCCCATCTCTCCTTGTCGTTTCCCAGGGGAATATAGCTCCAGGGAAATATATCATTCCCACAATCTCCTCGAAAGCTCCGAGGGTCTCACTCCCTGCCGTCGACTTAGTCATTCGGAGTCTATGCGAGCTGTGCACACGCCGCTTGTGGGTGAGAGTTTGCCAATTACTCGAAATTATAGCCAACCTCCGGGCAGAAGGATCTGGCAATAATTACCAGATTCGGAGTGGTCAACACGGTTCGTTCTACCTTTTTGACGATTTTTCCAACCCTCATCTGTGTCGTTGCAGTCGCTGCTCGCACTGAGAAAAATTAGTAGTTGCGATTACCAATCATTGGTTCGATCTACGAAAATATTGGTTGCAGTTACTAAAATAGTAGTTCTGACCAACGATTGGTAATCATAACTATTAATTTTTTTCAGCGCGGACGAATGTTTTCAGAACGGTTGGAAAAATTGCCAGACCAGCGGGGAAAAAAAACGTGGTTCACGGCGTAGAGTCTGGTAATGATTGTCAGAAAAATTTCTCCGCGATGATCGGTGAGATCCAACGCAGCGTTGGACCTCACCGAGGAACAATGCAGTTCCGGATTATTGTAATATTGTCATTGCACGCCCTTCGACCGAGGCGCGCGAGGCCCTTTCACTATGTCCTGCGGTGCGCGGCTCTCGTCGTCCGCCGCGGCTTTCGCACTCCCGATGGCTCCCTGCGATGCCAGGCGAGACAGGTGCGCGTCTTCCTCCTCGCCAACCTTCCGTCTCGTGCAGCCAGGACCTGATGTTTCATGCATACCGTTTGCCAAGTCTGCGCTATTGTTTACGAATAATGCCGAGCAAGCCAATTCTCAGGTACATCGAGGAGCCCCGATGGCCCCGCAGAACTTTCTTTCGGGTGGATGTACCGTACACCGCGACCATTGTTTGACTCACGTCAGAGTCTAGACTGTAATTATCCGAAGGATTATGGCCTGTGAACTCGGCGTGCAGACTGTCGGGAAACGTGTGCAACCAAAGAAGTCGATTAAATATTTACTGCATTTGTGTTCTTTGTAATTGTGCGGGATGCACTTATTTTTGTACAAAGAGGGCTTAATTGTTTCTTAGTTTTTTTTTTTTATTTTCAGCCCACGAATGAATGTAATGTAAAAATTCGAATACAACTATTTTCATCAATTAAATTTTGATAAACTTTATTATTTCGTAATAAATAAAGTCGATAATAATTATGTCATCAGTCGCTTGTGGTCTGTAACCGCGTGGGCTAAAAAAAATTCTTCAGTCCAAAAGAGATAACAATTTTATTTTTCGTTGATAACAAAAATGTAATACATTTCGTTCTCATGAATTTATTCATTTTTCGAAACCCAGTGTATCATCTTCATTATCTTGAGATATTTTTTTTTACGACAGGACTCACTACGTCAGCAACGAGATCGATTGACGATCGAAAAATGGCGATAGATGCGTCGCGTCGTGCCGATGACGACCGATTGACCCCCGCGCGAAAAACCTATCCGTAGAAACATTCGTGCGTTCCAAGTAGCGGATAAATACTCGTAATTGATTTTGTGAAGCCGAACCATCGAGTGTGCGCGCGCGGAGACGAAGGCGATCGGGCGAGTGAAGAAATAGAGGCCGATCGGGACGAGCGCGCTCGACCGCATTTGGTCCGAGACCGGAATGTCGCCACGAATTCAATACTAACTCTCTTCGACTGCGTATATCTCCTCTGCTCCTCGGATGGTCTTCTCCTTCTCGTTCCGCGGATAGATCCGACCGCGTCCTGCTCCCCTATTTATCACACTCGCTTGCGTACAGCTCTTTAATTGTAATTTCGTCCAGGCTTCTTTTCGAGTGACATTATTCGCGGGCGGGCCTGAGGAATTTCCAAAATCGACTTTTGACATTCCCAAAGCTCATCGCGCATTAAATTATAAATGCGGAAACGCGCACGCGCGGTTCTTCCCCTGTAAATGAATTTCGTTTTCGCGAAAAGCGCTTTGCGAGAAAAATCCAACGTATAGTTAATTGAATATCGTTTCAGTTGAATGCAATTACGATTTCGATTAACGAGCAACGGCGAACACCTTGAAGAATGTAATTGACCGAGTTGACAGAATCGTCGATGCCATCTACAAGTAAAAATCTACAAGTAAAAAAAATCTTTTGTCGAAGCTCACACGCGTCGTGACTCCGTAAATTTATTTATTGAAATCGTCTTTTGGGGACGCAGCGGTCGAGTCGGTTATTTTTGGTACCCATCCCACATATAGGTTCGTCGAGTATCTATACAGTAGCTTGAATCATGCCTGATTCACTGATGCAAATTTTCCGACGACCCGCGTTGGCCCAGCGTCGCGAAACTTAATGCGGCTGATTACACCGAAAGAAGTTACATCGACGAAATAAAATATAATTGCATTGGAATTCATCGACGAGTAATAATTCGGGTTATTGCTCTTCTTCGCGGTTTATTATCACTTTCGGGGCTGGCGAACTTCCAATTGGTGGGCGAGAGATAAAAGAAAGGAGTTGCGCGAAAGCCCTGCTGAAGGGACGCGCGAGGCGCATCGTCGGACAGCGGAGAGAAGAAAAAGGAACGTCGCGATGAGAGCGAGTGAGCGAAAAAGAGAGATATAGACAGAAAGAGAGAGAGAGAAGAGGAGAGAGAAGCGCGTCATCAAAGCTGCCGCGCGTTCTCTCGTGTCTAAATGATGCTGTGAAGCAAATGAGTTTTTGGTGGGCCTGCTTGGGATGCAGGCTGGCGTCCTCCTTGGAATCTCGTTTTCAGACAACGCGAGCCTCTTCTGCGCAACGAGCTCGCCAGTAGTAGCAGCGACCGATCTTTCTCGTGTTTTCTTTCTCTCTCTCGCTCGTTCTCTCCTCGTGCCAAAACGACTTGACGAACCCCGCGTGTGCCACTATTAAATGCACTCTCGTTTCTCCGTCTCCCTCTAAGTCTCCCTCTCTTCGCGAGACTCTGGACAATACGTGTTTATCGTCGTTCCGCACTGAAAATTCCACGTCTCGACAATTCCGAGTATCGACTCGTCCTGCACGCAATATGTATTTTAAACGCTCTTCCCGCCGCCGTATGTCACACGGAACCGGGTAATGCAATTGCTTTGACTTCTATTAACTCTCGACGACGATTCTTCATTTTTGCAAGAAGATAAGAAATATTCGGCAGATTCAACGGAAATCTGCCGTACGCGGTATGTCAAATGAAAGCTTACTTCGAGAAAATGTATTTTCTGGTTTTTTTTTTACTGTTACTCGGATTATAAAAAAACTCACATGATTGACAAAAAAATGAACGGTTGTGCATTTTTTTACACTATATCAATACTTAAAATTGCATTCTCAAAAATATCACTGCAATACATTTTTTTTTACAGAAACCCTGAAAAAAAAAAGATTTACAATGTTATTAGAGAAATAATGAAAATAGTAAATTGTGAATAAATAACATGCGAACTTTATTTGTGGGCTCTAATTATTTTTATTATTTGAATTTATTAGTAGAAATTAGTCTTGTATATATTCTTTAATGACCGCGCCCGTCTTTTAAACGAAACCGCGCCTCCCTCTATCGGATATGCCTGTTGGGCTTATCGCGCGATAGCTGCTTCCGTTTCTCTTCGATAAACCAGAGAATACTCGATACTGAGCTACTCACGTTCTCCGGGCGCCTTTGTGTGTGTTCTATGTATTTCGGAGTGCGACGAGGACAGCCGACAATTACACAACGATTACGTGTTTCTATGACAATCCAATTGAAATTCTGTGGGTAAATTTCCATCGCGTCGATCAACCATTCAAATAGCGACATTTGTTAATATTCAAAACGCATTTATTTAATTGAAACTCTTCCAAATCCGCATGCACTTTGAGTTTTGTTGATGAACGAAAGACGAACCAGAATTTAAAGTCCACTTAAATCGTGATAAGAGTAAGTCCAACAATTATATCTCATCGTTTCAGGGTCAGCAAAGCCGTCGAGATCAGCTGAACGACCGGCGTTATTAAATAAAGCTGTGAAATAATCTCGATCAAATACCTGTGTCCACAGTCGCGCCCAGTGATCAGATAGCAATCGATACAAAAAAAAATTAAAGAACCGTATACATCACGAAAAGAAACATCTATCCGTACCAGCCGCACGTATCGATCATGTGTTCGAGGGGCGTTCGAAATGATTTCTCGGTAATATGAAATTACGTGATTATCGTCTGATGACTTAAGCGCGCATTCCGCACGTCTATCGCACCGAAGCTGTTGCTAGATAATCATTAGCGAGAAAAGAGTCAGTCAGGAACAAGTCATCGCGCGAGTGCAACTAAATCTGTCAAAGTTCCGTTGAACCACGAACCTGGTACACAGATGTAACGATTATAGAAAAACAAAAAAAAAGGAAACATTGCAAGAAAACGACTGATACGCATCCTTTTCTTGTGCAACACGTTTATTGCGCGTAAATGACGTAGGACGAAAGACATAACGAGATTAGCTCGAGCTTCGCGATCGTAGTGTGTTACATGTATATATAACTGACTCGCGCACGCAGCGACAATGAGTAAATGGCTGATACTGGCGCCAGTCTCACAGCCCCGTTTTCTCTGGTAAAGTTGTTTATAGTTACTCCGCTATATTCTATCTATTATCGCCGAGAGCCGCCGGCTCATACTATACAGTAGTTTACACACCGCGTCACCGCACGTATCATAGTTATACGTCTACGATAACCTACTATTCATATTCCACGTATCGCCGACAACATTGTTACCTGCATCGCATCGTAGCAGTCGACCCGTGTAATTGCAGCAAAGCGCCGGCTCTGCAATCAGACTGCAACGTGTGCGGTGCAATAATTTAATCCTTCCTGCACGTTGACAATCGGATTCGTTGATTACTCTTGAGCAATTGGTATTCTTGATTTCGCAGGTCTGTTTCCTCTAATTGGATTCGTAATTGTTATTTTGGAATTAGCGGCGACGGTGGGTAATTCTGTTTGCTGATTGAGTTTGGATTGTAGGTGATTCATTAGGCTGAACATGATAAAATCGAAAAAGAAGAGACAACTTTAATTGAATAGTCCACTGGAACCCGATAATTTTGGGTATACAAGGGTTTGTTCATTTTTAGGTGAGGAGTACCTTTGATCAACGACAGTTCAATGAATACAGCGAGATTCTTGCGGTTACCGTTAATTTTTCGTACGACGCAGCCCGCATGACCGGGAAGCCCCTCTCGTGACCGAACACGAAATCCCTTCCAGCCCTTTTGTCGCAGTCGACGAGCACGAGTATTCTATTTACTCCTTGGTACGCCACTAAACCAGTGTCCAGCGGCAAAACAAGCCGGTTATTGGACGATGCGGGCGAGGCAAAGTAGACCTAAGGGCGAGGCTAGTCCAATCTCCACTGGCCCTGGGGGCCCCCGTCACGAACCTCGGGCCCGGCGACCAAAAGAACGCGCGCGCGCGGTTGTTGGGTTAGGACGTTTAGACGAAAGAGCGAGAGGGAACTCGCGTTTCGAGCGGCCGCTCGGCCAACGAACAAGAGAGTTGGATGTCCGCGATGGCTTCGCGCTACCATGACCAGCCAAACCCGGCGAGGGTCTCTGCTCGCTCGTTGTTTCCTTCGGCGAGCGAACGTAGGCTCGTCTCCAGTTCTCCCATCCTAGAGGCGAGTTAAGGTTTTCGGGTGGCTCTGATTCCGAGAACTCCTCATGGCCGCGATCGTGTCCAGCCAAAGGCCAAGCCACCGAGCTGCGGCGAGACGTCCACGCGGAGGGAAACGGCATCTACGTTCTCCATCTTTGTTTCAGGCTCTTTGTTCGGCCTCCTCTGCGTGATCAGTTATTCGGCGCCGCGTACACATATCGAGTGTGGTCACTTTCATGCTCAATCCCCTGTCTCATGTGTGAGTTTCGCACATCATGCGTATTACGATGATGTCGACATTGGTTTAGGTGGTTTCTCGCGAAAAGTTTGTCAAATCATTTCTCTTAGTGTTTCCTAAGTGTTGCTAGTGCATAACAATACACTTAATAATTACATGTTAACAAAGCGATGACCCCAGATGCAGAGGGTCACCACACCATTGACTCCAAATGCAATGTTCAGGTCGTGGGAAAAACGTAGGATGCTGTATCTATATTTATTAGGTTTCTTCACGATTTGCCCTATGTGTCCTGACCTACGATGCATCTAGGAACCTTGTTTTGATGTAGCGCCGAAAGCGCCGGCGTTGAGGCTGCGGCGGCGGCGACTCAGATGCTACGGCTGATACAGCTATGGTGGACATGACCCGACGTAAAATGCAAATGGAGACTCTTGATCCTCTTCAACGTACTCATTGAACATGCGATACGTTCCTGGATGTGCTCTCAATGGACGAGTAAAAAAGTTTGGGATTCATGGCTCGCGTTTGATTATTATCAAGTCTTGAAAAATATTGCGTTATGCAGCGAGACCTGGCTTTTTGACTTGAAAGAAAACCGACATTGATATCGGCTAATGCATTTTTCACCTTTAGCTTCAAGTTTTGAAAATCTTCAGAAAATTACTAAAATCCATGATGTACTGTTACGAGTCACGTGTTTGTGTAGGTGTCGAAAGAGAGAAAAAAGCAACGAAACAATTCGCAGGATTCTGCCGGCTCGTGGGAGAGGATGCGATTGCGATGGAGGAAAAGAATTTGCTAATTCTGACCCGTGTACGTCGGTTCGCCCGCCTCCGGCGAGCCCGCGATATGTATACGCGGACGTGACATATTCGAGGCCGTGGCGTCTCTGCGTCTACGCATGTTAACGACCGAACGAAACTGTGCACCGCTCTCGGCACCGGCTGATTTCGATTCAACTCTCCTTACTCCGCACAGACACAACATCAGCGACGGCGATGTTGGACGCAAGACTCACTGTTAGTATATTGACAACTGTGTGTAGTGGAAATCGAATCTATAGTATTTAGTCGTGTCGGAAGCTTGCGTTACTACTGTACGTTCCATTGTTTCGCCTCTGTTCATTCAACTCGACGCGAAACGCCGCGGGAAATCATTATACGCGAATATATGATCGCTTGTTTCGTCATTACACGCGAGTTTATTCGCGATTGAATGTAAATTACCGAAGTGTAGCAGTTCCTCAATTTACCGTTTTCACACTGTTCATCGATTGGTGCAAAGAATCAGTTCTAGAGGAGATTTAATCAATGTGTGGACATCCTCGGACAGCTTAACATGTGTTTTGTGTGATTATAACGTTATAGTGATTACCGACTGATACGATATCATCAGGGTAATTGTGCATCAGTTCAAAGCGTATAGCGCGTTATCTGGAATGGATGTGATAATATGCTACGAATATGTGATCAAGTATTTCATCAGTTCCTTAATTCGCCGTTTTCATACTGTCCATTAACATCTGAAAAAAAATAGCGCAAGAGGAGACTGAATCAATGTGGACGTTCTCGGTCAGCTTTGATTACTATAATGTCATGGTAGTCGTAAGCGTAACCGTGCCCATCGGTCCGGCGTGTACAGCACATTACCTGGAATGGATATTATACGCTACGAATACGTAATTAAGTGTTTCATCATTACCAGCGAGTTTATTCACGATTCAATGTAAATGGATGAACTGCTTGAGTCCATTAATTTAACGTTTTCGCACCGTCCATTAATAGATGCA
Source organism: Itoplectis maculator (assembly GCA_964034905.1). Lineage (NCBI taxonomy): Eukaryota > Metazoa > Arthropoda > Insecta > Hymenoptera > Ichneumonidae > Itoplectis > Itoplectis maculator. Next base: position 14,133,547 of record OZ035852.1, on the reverse strand, counting down.
ACAAAATAGTGCAGGAGATGTTTGAATCTTCGTGGACATCCTCGGACAGCTTTGATTACATACTATAACGTCATCAGGATATAATTGTGTCTGCTAGCACGGAGAGCGTATAGCGCGTATAGCGAATTTCCTGGAATGAATATTATATGCTGGTGTTGCATTGAAAATATGCGATGAAGAGAAGTGTTGGCTTACATACGCGGGGGTGGAGGGGCACTCGGAGAGCACAGCATAACTTCACACGATCCTTTCGGCTTGCGAATACTGCGCGCTCGAAAAACATTAGCCAGTCCCCCGTTTCGGCACGTGACACTGTTTCTGTGGTACAGAAAAATTGTTGTTTCTTCTAATAAATATCGACTGTTAATCTACAAGTCTTAGGATTTTTGCCAGACACGTCTGGTTTCACCTATGTCGGTAAATGCATCTATGAATAAGCGTCACTTATCCGTCAGACAAATGACGTTTCAGTCAAATGACCGAATGTAGAAATGACATTCATTTGTCTGTTCTTATTCATCACTGAACGAATCTGTATTATTTTTCGTCCACTAAAATAGGAAATCGTCGTGTACACAAAAATAAATACAGACAAAACCTATACAAAACTGATTCGCTAGGAAGTGGTCGACGTACGACAGAACTGAAAATCCGTATTTTCGTTCGACTGTCGCGCACAGAGAGAGAGTATAAAAAACAACATCTACGAATGTTATTTTCGGATTGGAATGTATCCCGGAAGCGCGCTGGAATCGTGACCGGTGCGAGATTGCGGTTTACCAACAAATGTTCACCGTGGATAGGAATGGAGAGACGGAAAAGAAAACAACAAATTTTGATTCATGCACATATCCAATTTTTTCGTTCTTGCGTTTCGGCGACGAGCTGTGTGGCGAGACAGAGTGGGCGTTGCGAGTTGAAAAAGAAAAGAAGAAAAAATTTCATTATGTCTCGGTTTTCGCACGGGGCATCGGTGCTATCGGGAATATATTATCGAAGGCAACAGGATATCGCCGAGGTAGATATGAGCGGGGTATACGAGCTAAATCAGTGCCCGGCGCCGTTGGCGTCGCGCTGCTTGTCGCGCACCGCAGCGTATATGCAATTAGGGAGAAGGGAAATGTCCGTTCCATCAGCCTCGTAACAAAGATGACGTTGGCACGATAAGAGCGCGTTACGGGCCCGTAATACGCCATGCATGAGCTCGGCTATCCAGTCTCGAACGTGTTATCCGTCGATATACAGACTTAACGTGTGTTAATCGACGCGAGCGCGTCTATTATAACACGTTCGTCAGGAACAAGGCATCTCTATTATCTCTATTAAAATGAAGAAAAAGAAAAAAAAAGCGGATCATCAGTACCTAACTAACGATCGGGCAATTTCTGCATATCGCAGAGCGAAACCTGTTTTTATATTTCACGTTTTCAATTAACCGGAGATATTTCTACGTTCATCGGAATAGAAATTTGAATAATAAGTTGAATGAAATTATTTGAATTTAAATGGCATGAATTGAGGTGGATGAGAGATTAATTTGAAAATAAAATTGACCGAAACAAAATTATGCGAACGGAAATTATTAATTATTATTATTTAAAAATAGCAGTAATAATATTAATTCTGAACTTCACGTCGATGACTCGGAATTTCGTCTGAGCCAAGAGTCTGAGCCACGACTTTCACCGTCTTGTGTGCCGCAACGAATCTCCGGGATCCACCTTCCCGTCGTAGTGGCTGCCGCGCGCGACGTGTTCGAGGAGTGTACGATGTCGAATTGCGAGTGCTACATTGTACACGGTGTATATATGTACCGGCCGCGCCGCGCGCTGTACACGCATATCGCACACACGCGTCCGGACGAACGATCGTCTGCCGCCGCTATCGCTCGAAGCGAAGTTACGGTCGCGTTGTCTTCCCAACGTCGCGCAAATGTGCGCGCGAAACGTTCGTGTGTATGGACACACACGCACGCGCGTGCGTGCCGTACGAACGCAATGTAACCGCGAGGAGGAACAGGACTCCCTCGAAGTATCGCGAGGACCACTCGAAGAGGTTGGGCATGGATTCCACAGCGAGTCATAAAATTCCGTGTAAATAATAGTCTGCGCAGTATCGAACCCGGCGAAGACTGGCGTAAAAGTTTGGTACGGACATTACTCGCAAGAAAAATAAAAAATGAGTGAATTATCATTTGTACAATATTACTGCATCTATTCCAATGTGTGACGTACTAGAAAAATTGATTATTGGATTTTTAAAAATTATTTTTCTCATATTTTTCGTTGTACACTGTTAAAAATCTACGGTGCCAAACGCTGCTGGTGTGGTCTTTTTCCTGGTGTTACTTATAGCAGTGTTAATAGTAATACTTTTTACGGTGTAAAATTAACACCAGCCGTTTCTTTAAATGTTTCCTGTATTACCGACGAAAGACTGTAATTCTTTTCGCTTTAAGGGCATAAATGCACGTATCATGTGTGATTTTTTATTATCTCGTGAATGAATTAGTCGCTTTTCTCAGTTTTTATCGAAAATTGAAGAAAAAAATTGACTTTTTCATTACAGATTCCTCTACCGGGCAATTGATCTGTAATTTTTTTTTCGAAAATCAAACTTCTGACTAATTCATTAACGAGATTCACATTACTGGCGTCTGTATTTCAGTTTTCGCTTCGATCCGTTGATAATTCGCGATAAACGGCACTTCTGATTTTTTTAGGTGAAAATCGGTATTTCAGATTCAATTAACACTGCTCTTTATTGCCGTGATTGGTGTGGACCTATATGGACACCGATTTTAACACCGGATTTTTAACAGTGTACTCGTCCCCAAAAATCAACAGTGGGACCGGCCGGAGTCCGCTCTGCTTTGGCCGGCGCGGCCGCGTCGCGCGGCGTTATATACGGTTACTACGTGGGTGCTTTTGCCGCGTGAATAAACCCCCGTGCGCGCACAATATCGCGTTTGCTTCCCACACCCACTGCGCGGGTGCCGCCGGGTCTTACGCGTTCTCACGCACACGGCAAAGAGACTTTGGCTCTCTCCGTGTCCATCGATTCTCCCTTTGTTATTTTTTTCGCATCTTTTTTTTTTTCTTTAGCCTCGCGTTTTATCGTGTTTCACGTTGATTCTTTTTTTAAACCGCGGCACATTTATCCTTCATTGTCTTGAAGAGATGTTATTTCATAAACCAACGAGAAATATATTTTTACACTCCACCTGGGATGCTGTACGTGAGCTTACTGTACACTACCACCATATATATCGGGTGCCCCCCTTTCTTTCCTTCTTGCCCGTATAACCACCGTAAGAATAAACATATATACAGGGGCCGCACGTGGCGTCACGAATTTCATTCGACCCGAGAGTCAGCGCGCCCGCGCTCTCCCTGTCGACTCTCTTGGGCGTAATCTTAATCACCCCATGCATGTTACATATTTGCGAGAGAGCTGCGTGGGCCCCGGTCCTGGCTTACACTGCTGCTCCGTGGCTGCTATGCCGACGGCTGCAACATTTTTGAACGCGAACAAAAGCTTGAGACTTTTTTTTTTGTAAATGGCCAAAAGGATTTCTAGGCGGTTCAGTTGCAGCAATTTCTTTGCGGTGCAAGGAGACCGTTAAAACATCTCGCGAGTGGTGGGTTCCGTCGCTGTTAATTAGCTCAACATCGAGGAACTTATGCTTCCCGGATGACCGTTGGCTTGTGTAAATTGACGGATGCATAGAACGCAAACAGTATTTATATAACAAACTGGTTGTGTTTCACGCACTATCATTTTGATTCGTAGACGTCGCTCTGTCGATAAGTAAACCAAGGGGAAATGTCAAGGAAGCATATAGGTATTTTTTTTCATCGCTCTCTACGATTTTCCGCGTTTGCTGAATTGTTGCGTTCCCTGCGTTGAGCGATAAGTCGTTTTCTGTTTGAAATTGTTATTGGAGCCGTCAAATCGATCGGACTAGGCTTTTCATTTGTTCGACGTATGAAATAAAAAAGAAGATTCCCGGGTAACTTCAATCGCCCTGAAAAATTGTAGGATTCGATGATTTGATCAGAAATTGCACGACAGAATGGTCATTGGTTGAAAAACGTTTGATTTTGTATTAAAATTGATTTAAAAAGCATCAGACACTCTTTTTTTTAACACGAAAAATTATTGATGCTCAATGTTTGAACCAACCGTCTTCACCATGTTAGCCACATACAAACTTCACTCACAGACTGAAGTTGTTTATCGAAGTAGAGTTGAAGTTTGTTTCCGGCCAATTATAAGTATTTATGTAACACTATTGTTACTTATAACGATGCAGTCAACCTTCGACGGCAAATAGACTGTTAGGTTATCACTATGTCGGTTATTATGCACGTGTCACTTGTACAGGGTACAACAAGACTTATCAACGCTCAAAGAGAAAGATATATTCCAGCCAATGATCTTTGCACAGCTCAGCACTAATTTATAAAACTATCCATTGATAAATATCACTCATTCATACTTTTCATGACTCATACGCGCTTAGCATACGATATATGCGATACTTTTTTTGTGCAAAGAAGCTCCGATATGTATTTTTTATTAGTAAAATCCATAGAAAAGGAAATAACGTGGTAAACAGAGTCCGATTGGCCCTACGTCATAAGAAGCTTAAATAATTTGCAGAAATAATAAAAATAGACAATAGATTTTAGCTAAATCTATTTTCTATTTTTACCAAATAAAATGTATCAAACAATTTTGTTAAAATCTTTGCAAACAATTGTACCGATATCTAACAGAGGATCACCGACAGTTACATCGTAATTGCGATGCACAGGCCCGGGGGTCACTACGACATCGATGATATTTATGCACATACGAGTTATGTACAATGAAGCGGGTGAGGGTGAAGATCTGCGATCAGCCAGAGGCGTCGGAGCGAACTGTAAACATTTCTCTCGCTCGCTCGTCCCTAACGTTAATTCGCTCTTTCCTTCTTCATTCTTCGGTATATTTTGCACGCGGTCACAACATACGCTCGTCGAATGATGTCACATCCGGCGTCTCGTTTTTCGCGGCGTGCACTTATCACGGACGCGGTCGCCACCGTCGTCGTCGCTCGCTCGTCGTTTCTGTATGTCGACGTTCCGTCGTGCTCTATACATATACATACGACAACGCGTACGAAACTTCTGGCCTCCCCCGACTTGGGTGTCGTGACAACGGGTGGTGCGTGCGAAGGCCGAAGCGAGGCCCATGGGCCGCCGACGAGAGCAGCGCGCCTTACGTATCACAACGCGAGAAGAACTTGTATAATATGCGCGTGCACACAGAGGCCCCGGCGAAGGTTCGACCTTTTGTACGCTCGCACGAAGCCAAACGATATTTTACTCTGAGTACTCTGGCTGTTTGGACGGTGCGCGAGGCTCATTTCGTTTTTTCCCTGAAATCACTCTCTTCGGCGGGCCAAACGGAATGAGTGAATGAATGAATGAAAGAGTGAATGAACGAATCTGTGTGAAGCGTGTAGTATCCGCTGCGCAGAAACGATGGCGGCCGCGGCGTGAGAGCAAAGCGAACAAAGTTAGTCGCGTGTTTTGCGAGCAGAGGAATGTTTTTTGTTGGGTTTTTAGACTCACAGTTGCTTGTATTTCGCGTGTCTCGAATATATCTTACGTCGACGAGCTGAGTAGATTGCAGTCTGATGGAGAAAAAATGATCTCGAACTATCGATCGGGACCGACAGAATTTTTTATGTTCCGATAAAATTGAAGGGGATTGCGCACTTCGCTCCTGAACTTGACAGTCGACCACACTGAAAAAAATTCGGTAGTTGCAACTACCAATCATTAGTTAGATGTACCAAAATATTGGCTGCAGTTACTAAAATATTGGTAGCTCTGACCAACGATTGGTAATCACAACTATTAATTTTTCTCAGTGCACGCGGTCGACGGCAAATCTCGAAAAAAGTGAATTTGAAAATCTGGGTGTCAAGGTCAGATTGATTTGAGTGCACCGCACACTGAATCGCGAGATCGCACTTGCATAATCGGCGAAATCAAGACATAACGTCGGCGAATGCATCATATAAATATGAGTTAACGATGAGGAATCTACAGGCCGTCGTGAATTTTAATCCGATTTGTATAATAAGAAATGACAAACAACTCCGGAGAGGCGTTTCGTATTCCACTGGAAGGACGACCGTATCCACAACAGCAATGTTTGTTGGTGGAACGACCGCGGGAGGGATGGAGAGGTAATAAAAAACGGGGACTCTTGTCCCGAATGAAATGCCGCGTTATTATGGATTCAACGAGTAATCGCAATTCGTGGGGTCCGGTTTCTTACGATGGAATTCCATCGGTAGGCAGGGCGGGAACAGCAACATTGCGGACCTCGGGGTTCTCGGTTCTCGCGGGTTCCTGCTCCGGGGCTCCGGGCGCGCGCGTATACAACCCGCGTGCCGCATTCTGGCAGTACGAATTCGCTATGGTGGCAACAGCGAGTATAGCGAGCAACAGCGACAGACGAAGCTCATAAGAGGGCGAAGAATGAGACTGACACACTGAAAAAAATTAATAGTTGTGATTACCAATCGTTGGTCAGAGCTACCAACATTTTAGTAACTGCAACCAATATTTTGGTATATCGAACCAATGATTGGTAATCATAACTACTAATTTTTCTCAGTGCATAAGGTGATTCTAGCCTATTGATATCTTGCGCAGCGATAGTTACATCGTTATTACTACGCAACATTACAGTAATTTTTTATTCCTGACTACAGTTATATAGCTAAACAAAAATGGTTCATCTCGTGCCGTAATTCGCGATACCAAATTAATCTCTAATCTCCAAGCATCAACGATCACATTTTCGTTATTGCAATTTCGCGTTGCGCGCTAATCATCACGAAGCAAATTGGATTGTCACTGCCGTTTTATTGTTAGTCTAAAAATAGTATAGAAGAATCTTCTGAATTCTGAGAGCGAGTCGAGTAGACGGGAGAAGCAGAGACAGAGAGGGGCGCGCGGGGAGGAGCAGTGAACGAAGTGGCGGAGGGAGGATGATGGAATGAGAGGAGAGCGAAGAAGGCAACTTGCGCGCGGAGAGCAAAGAGCAGGCGGCTGGCGGCCACAGCAGCAGCGACAGCAGCAGCGACGCAACGCGCCGGTTAGCGGAGGCGAGCGGGGATAGTCTCGCTCGGTTACAGGCGCATCCATTGACGCCTCGGCCGAGAGCATTTATGAATGAAGCCCCTTCCAGGCCCTTCGCTTCCCCCGCTCTCGCTCGCTCTCTCGTCTCTGTCTCTCTCTCTCTCGTTGACGCATGCACTCTTCTCGGCAGCTCCGTTCTTTCTAACGCAGTCGCCGGGTACCTATGCACTGCTGCTGCTGCTGCTGTTGCCGCAGCAGCCAGCAGCAGTGGGAGGAGAGGCCGAGTCATCGTGCATACACACAGCGTACATACGCGGCGAAGGACACAGCGACGTAGACTCGCGCTGATTCTCCTTGTCAGAAACTTACCCCAAACCGACAACGGGTAAAAGCGATAACGACCATCCGGTTGCTAATAATATAACTGCGCGGTCCGCGCACCAAACGTTCCCGGGTACAATGCAATTTCGTCGTAATCTCCAGGAGGCCAGATGAATGAATGAATAAATGAATGAATGAGCGAATCGAACAAGATTGCAGTCGACAGAATCGCATTTTTGAATGACTTTTTTTTTACCATTTTGTATTGATTGCCGGTCTATTTGAATGATGAAAATTAATGCACTACTAACGACTGCGATAAAAAAATAATTTATCTTTGGAAAAACTTCGTAAGACACATTTTCTATAGCTTGATGTTTGCAAAAAAAGCAGTATTAATTCAATGCGTATTTCAATATTATTTTCCAATGAAAAAAAAAAATCTTCGGTTTTACGCATTTTGATCTGGATATTCTCTAACGCGAAGAATTTTTTTTTTTTTTTACCAACACCGACAGGACTCTGCTACATTCGCGATAAATCTTGTGACACCATACCGAGTGCAATTCTTCCCATGTTCGTTTGAGAGAGCAATATATACTTTTTTTCACCGCAAGAGACGGAGGATCATATCGGCATCCGCGCCGCATGTCCAGTGACATCCACGCTTTCCTGCAATCGCGTGTGCATTTCGCTCCGGGCAGCCGGGATGTACCTTACACGCGGAGTTCGGTTTTGTGATTCATCTGGGGGAGAAAAAAAGGAAGAGGATGGCGCGCAAGGCAAAGGAGAAGGGGGAGGGGGGGGGGGGGTGCAGGGCGCGAGGAGAGTTTGTAAAACACTCGCGGAGAGATCCGATTGCAAAATTTATCTCGGTTAACAACAGGTTCCACATACAGAGTGAATATGTTGGAATGCGTTTGGTACACTCGTCCCATTGGTCCGCGGCACCGGCAGCACCAGCATCGACGCACTGTTGGTCGTTATTATATAGCTAGACGTTCTTCTCCGGAGAAGCCAACAACACAAACACACACACACACACGCACACGTTATACACACGTGACACATATATACACACACGTAATACACAGATTAACAGGGAAGAAGAAAGAGAGCGAGAGGGACGAGCGGAGAGTCGCAGGTAACAGTGAGAAGACGCAAATCTGTGAAATCGTTCCCTTTGTGTGGGAAGACAGGTAATAAATACCGGAGCCGGCTATTACTTAACGTCAAACGGCTCGTCGAGGTCCGGTTTCGAATTTTAGCACTCGGTCCACTCGCTACTCGCGCGCGCGCGAATTCGCGCCCGCGGCCGCCGCTGCCTCTTCGGAAATCCTCGGCGGGAAGGACCTCGCCGCTTCTCTCTGTATATATACATCGTTCCTCGTGCCACCGCGTGTCCCGGCTCTTATTCCGAGAGACGTTGCTCTCTCAAACAATTTAATTACACGCGGGTCCTGCCCGCGCGCGGGATCCTTTGTGTCGCCGGGCAAACTGCGTGCTGCGAACCGTTCTCCGCGCGTGGCTGAGAGAATTACACCCGGACCTCGACCTCCCTTCATCTATCAGTCGGTGATAACGCGAAAAATTCACGCCTTTCCTTTGTTCGACTTCATTGAAGAGACAAAAGACGCACGGCGAGAAAACAAAAATCGACAGCTTAATTTTTACGTAGTAATTTTATTCTTGTTACTCTCCGTGACCGAAGAAGAGTATCGCTATTTCTTCCGTTTGCGAGCGAATTATTATCGCGAAAACTTTGTGGAAGCCGATAATTAAAAAAATTATAATTCAGATCCTGATCCGGTTTTGTATACGATTATGGGTTAAAATAATGAGAATCCCGTTTACTTACGGTGAAGTTGATGCTTTCCGCGAGACGATTTTATTTTGTTTTTCTCGCACTTTCAAATTCTGTACGAGAATATTGTTAAATAAAATGTCCATTTGAATCTCTCGTCTCGAACGATTTACATTCGCGATATAAAGTCCGAAAACATTATTATGTATGAAGAAAGACATGCAGAAAAAATGATGCTTCGCATACACAGAGGCGAATCGTCGTGTTATTTTTCATTGACTATTAGCGCAAGTTTCGTTCATTCACGCGGTAAAAAGATAGGCGGCGGTAAAAAAAACGTGTCACGCGGCGGGAGGAAATACCGCCGCACGCCCCGGTTTCCTCTCTCGATTTCTTGCGGCGCGCGCATATCCTCGCGCAAATTAATATAATAAACGTGCGGACGATATAACGCACACACCAATGACACGTGTAGCGCGCGCAAAGCGCACAATATGGGCGTTGCGCCACTGACATTTCTTGCTTTTACCGATAAAAAAGGAGTCGGGTTGCATTTTTGTGAGTCTGGACACGTGTGCTTCTGGGGAACGGCGTCTCTCAGCGTTGGTCTTGCCACGAACGTTGCTGCTGCCGTTGCCGCCGCTGTTGCTGCTAAAGCTGCAGGTCGCTCGTGTGTCGGTCGGCCGTCGTTCGCTCAGACGTTAACGCATATGCTTTATCATCCCCCTCTATTTCTCGAAATGCACCTCCACCGCACGATAGTTCGTTTCCAGGCGGCGCACAGTGAAGACACAGGTCTTCGCTATGTGAAGACCTGTGTGCTTTTTCACTCGGTAGCAAAATTCAAACTCCAACGACAAATCGATAAATTCATTGAAAAAAATAATGTTTTATTTTTTACCCCCCAAACACACACCGACACCCGTAAGTGGCTTGTTTGGATGTCTCTAGCGGCAACAGATGTTGGAAAAAATAGCAAGAGGTTACATGTATATATCTCTCTCTCACTCAACCTCGGTCTCGAGCGTCGAGTGTGTCTCGGTTCGGGATTGAGTCGGAGGGAAGAAGCCAGCGAGAGTTCCTTGGGTGTCTTCGGTGGCGTCATCCCACGCACCCGACAAGCCGGACCCTTTAAACAGCCGTAGGACGAGAAGTAAAATAATCTCGCATTTCTGTCGTTCACCACATAATTTAGGTTTTTTTTTTTTCGTTGCTCGTACCTCCAAAACATCCTTCGAGATAACCGCGCTCGTTATGCTTGGCCCACCAGTGACGTGGGTAAAAATTGGGACAGACCTATCGTCCAAATCCGTCAATTATTATCTGAGATTTTTGATAATCAATTATTCTGTTAATCCCTATGGAAGATTATCACTAATTTTGTTTTTTAGTTTGGAGATTTATTAAACGCCGAATTTAGATATCTGCGAATAATTTAGGATCAAAGGGGGGATCGTGATTTTTCAGATGTATTAAAGATGAAAATATTACAAAGAAGTCTCCGCAGTTCACATTAAATAAAAAGGACTAATTCTATTCCAATGTTTTTTTTTTACATTGCGCGAAATTTAATCATTGACGTAAATTATATTTTCCAATAGACTAGCGCTGAACAAGCTGCGGAATTAGTGTTAGTAATGTAACAAATGTTGAGATTGACTCTAATCTATATATAGGAACAATTCTTCGTGTGCTTTGGGCTCTGGAAGGGGAAGCGATTTTCCCGTGAAGCCTTTGTTGAAAAAGGCAATCTTCTCACGGTCAAAAGTAGCAGCGAGGAAATAAAAGGTTTCGGAGATCTTCGCAGCCTTTCGTTCGTACAGCAAAGGCGGACGTCTCCGCGGGGGTGAGATTTCAGTGAAGCCGAAGAGGGACTAAATGCACATGCACGATTATGCGACGAAGCGCGAGAAAGGCGAAGACCGGGCGGGGCTTGTATTTTAAGCGCATTCCGGGATATATCACCCGTCTTCGGGAGTGGACAGCTAATATTTGAGTTGGCCGCAGCACAAGCAGCGCGGCTTCTTCCGCTGTGATCTGGAATGCCTGATTGTGCACGTGATACTCGACTGTACGTGCAGGAAGAAAACCTAGAACGTCGTATCGCCCGTACCGCAAGAAAATATTTTTTCACAACGAAATCTTTCCAGCGTAACGTGAGAAATATAAATTAATTCATAAAAACAGGGAAATAAAATTACTTGGTTTCAAGACATTAAAAAAAACGCACTACTATGGGTTCTTTTTTTTCTTGCGTTTGGCCAAATAAAAATTCTACAAAAAAAGAAACCGACAAAAAACTGCATTCTTTGCTATTTATCTTGCATGTATTTTGTCGCACGGACATTATTTCCGATCAGCTTTTCACCGAGAAACGCAGACTCAGGTGGAGAGGATTCGTCGATGCCGACGTCGAAGCAACGCGCGGCGTGTGAAAGTCTCGCGAGCTCGTTAGCGTCATTCCGGCATCCAGCAGTTAGTGTGTGGCGCGTATAGACGTCTCGGGATCCGAGAGAAGGTTTAACAAGGAGATGCCGAAAAGATGTCGGCGAGGAAAAAGAAAGAGAGAGAAGGGAGACGAAGGAGAGCTAAATGGAGGCTGGAGAAGATGTTAGGTATCGACACCCAACAGGTCCAGCTTCGTGATGCACAAGTGTTACCTACTCTGGATTGTAGATTTTTTGCCCCGAACTGATCATTCTCCTGAAAAAATGTACTGCTGAAACTGATGCAGAAATGGTAACGGCTACAATCATTGGCAGTTTAAGCGGCGGTGAAAAGACAGTCGTTGGCACGGTTGCCAATCGAGGCTGCCAGTCTCTGCTGAGTGGCCAATAATTGGTAGCAACTCGATTGGTCCATTATCTTCTGACCAATGTCGCCAGTTCAAAACCTGCTCGACCTTCTACAAGAATGTACCGCAAAACTGTACTGATTCACTCAATTTCACGTCAAGCATCCAATAACGTCGGTGGCAACTGCTACAGCCGTCGAAGCAGCGTTGAAAAAACAGTCGTTGTCACGCTTGGCTCTCTTTTCGCATCCTGCGCGATACGCAATCGAGGCGGCCAATCTCTGCCGAGTGGCCAATAATTGCAGGGACCAATTTTGGTACACTATATGCGGAACTAGACCAACGACGGAGACCTCGGGTCGGTCCAAGGTCTCTCCGAAACAATCGGAACGAGTTGGAGGGGGATCGAGAGGCGCCGAGAGCTCCCAAACTCGCTGGGGCGGTGTGAGGGCACTGAGGAAGAGAGAGAGATCAGAGGATCTCTCGGCAGCTCGAACGCAGGAGAGCGCTGAGCTCTTGGCGCGCCGAGAGCGAGCGAAGAAAAATAAATGGACGGTTGGTCAGCAATTTGGCCGATCTATCAGAGGATCGCCGCCTTCTCTCCTCTCTCTCTCTCGCTCTCCCTCTCTCTCGTTCCAGCTCTCTGTTGATGCTGCTGATGCTGCTGATGCCGCTGCTGCTGGCGCTCGCCACCTCTGGCCCGGACCGACCAACATCTTATCCGTTAACCAGATCCTCTCGTACACAAGCGGTCGACTCGGCACACAGGACCCATCACAGCTATATAAGTATAGCTGTGATACCCGTCCGACCTCCCTGAGCCAACGAATTTTAGTGAAATCAAACGCACGAACCTTATTTTCTCGGAACCTTATTTCCCGATCGCGCATTCGTTCGAGTTTTCGATACCCGCAAATTATTTGACTATATTTCTTTTCGAAATTCCGAAGATAATATTTTTTCCTTCTAAACTTTTTAAAAGCGAAACAAAGTGAATGGACATTATTTTCGGTTTGTCCTTTCGTCGCATGTGGATAACGATGAAGATCCTACGCGAATTTCCATCAGAACAAATGTCCCCAACTTTCCTTGTGCAATGAATTCCGTATATGACAAAGGCAATTACTCGAGGAAATTTCGTTCCACAATTTAGAGCTTCCGTTTTCCTCCCTCGCAACCGTGTTGACGGAATGTCATTGCGAGGATGAGAGAACAGTGAATGAAGATTGTCTCTTGATTAGCCTTTCATATAACAAGCCGATATATCATACATCGATGAAGACGTTACGTGCGCGGAGTAGTCGTCGTCTGGTTTGTCTGGCCGAGGTCTCGAAACGAGGTCACTCGCTTGGTAAATAAAAACGAAATAACAGTAGCGCATATAGGAAAGCGAAGTGGAGGTCGGTGCGTCTGTCTGCGGTTCGTGCGGTCCGAGAAATGACTCATAGGCTAATAAAATCGACTCTTTACCATGAGCTCGGTGAAGTAGCGACGGCTCGGCGGAGGGGTGGGCGGGTAGGGTGGAGGTGTGAGAGAACGAGAGGCTCGAAAGGGAGAGCATCGCGGAGACAAGAGAACGACGAGACAACGTCAGCAACGACGACGACGACGACGACGACGAGAAGGAGGAACGTGAGGATGACGACCGCAGAGTGAGCTCGTGCTCGGCGCGACGCGTCCCGGGCATGGGAAAAGGCCAGCAGATTCATTGGCTCGGGTCCGAGTTGGCGCGAAGGTCCCGGCCACCGCGCGTCTTCGTTCCATTGTTCCATTAAGGTTCAGCTTCGCGAACTCGCGCGTCTCCGCCGGTTTTATGGGGCCTTAAACAAATCGCTTCCCTTCCACGAGTATGCGCGCCGGTTATATGCGATGTACGCGCGTTTACCGCGACGTACACATCCGACAACTTCACGTATTACACTCATCCGATCTTTTCCATATGGGCCGTTCCGTACAAAGAGAGACCTCTCTGTCAGCGTTTATCTATGTTCGCGAAATTCAGGCTTTGCAGCGTGACATCTGAAGTGGACTATCGTAACCAATTTTTTAAGCATAGGTATATCGTGTTTTTTTTTAAATAAAACTTCAATGATTAGAACGATTTAGCGTAAATTGTGAAAAAAAAATCTTTCTTTCGACACCACTGAAAACGTTGTGTATATTTTGTCATTTTGCTCAAAATTAATGAGTAGTGGTTTCCATAGTTTATTGTAGTTTGATATAAGCTCAAAGAGGACGGTCAGGTTATAAAAATGAAAATACTGATTCCGAAATTTTTTAATAGCGGTCAAGATTAGAGATATGCAAAATGAAATGCAGGGCTATCTCGAGTGTCACTTCGATCTTAATACAGTGTCACGAGCACGGTTACGAGTATCAAACTTATTTCACTGTTTTGCCGGAAAGAGGCTTCGGTTCGGACGGAATGTCCCATATAAACATGCAATTCGGCGTGTAACGCGCGCGCCCACAAAATGCGAGACGAAACAGTTTGCGCGGGGTCTTCGCTTCGCCGGGGTTCTACTCTTATTCGCTGTTTCCCTTTCGGCTTCTCCCTCGCAGACAACGAACAACGTCGACGTCGTCGACGACGACGACGACGACGACGACGGATTAAGTAATTATGCCGACGACTTATTTCGGGCGCTTGCTCATTTCGGTGTAGTTGGGATGAGCAACTCTCGCTCTCCCTAAGCTGCTGCGACTCGTTCGTCTTCTAAAGTATGCACACCCGGCAAAAATGTCTATGGGAACGCGAACCTCGTGGCCTCTCGATAATTGCCTGAGTAAACTCCCCGCCTTAAGGACCTTCTGCATACTATGTATGCCAAATGGAGTTTTATTGCGTGATAAAACGAGAGATGGACTTGATATATACAGTATAGGTCTTGGAGGAAGTGATGTGCGAATTGGCACGAGACCCTCTCACGCTGCTGCTGCTGCTGCACGAGCATCAAACGATATGTCATTGCCCGACCGAGCTGCGGAATGTGCCGTCCGATAAATTGCTCGCGTTGAATAATAATATGTTTTCGGCATTCTGGCTGACAGAGGAGACGTTCGAAATATGGGATGACCAACGAATTCGTATTTCAGCGGCCACAAATTGGTGTTTACGGAAGTTAACACTAAGATAAGTTATTAGTAGTTCTGAATTGACTAATACTGATAAGAAAATAACGTTTAAAAAGTGAAAACTGTCATACATTTTTAGGTCGGGTTAAACCGATTACTTGTCACAATTCATTTTACACATACTGCAGAAATCGATTGTGAATTATTTCAATACAACATTCAATCAATAATATTAATTTTTTTCGCAAAAAATATACCATTTAAATCACTATTTTTCTTTCACCAAATAATTAACACTCACAACGTCGAATCAACAACTGGTCAACCTGCGTTTTGCCACAACTGCAACAACTGCAGATTTTGTGTTTGTTGTATTTTCACGTCAATCAAAATAACGAATGACCAAAAAGCGAATGGCCAAAATAGCAAATTTAAAACTAACGAACGTCCAAATCTAGAATGATCATCATTACGGAATTCGCTATTTTAGCCATTCGTTATCCGATCATTCGGTATTTTTACCCCACATTTTATTAAAATGCAGTTAAAATAGCGAATAATCAAGACAGCGAATGACTAAAATAGCACATTTTGTAATGATGGTTATTCTAGATTCAGACGTCCATCTTTTTTAAATTCGTTATTTTGGCCATTCGCTTTTTGGTCATTCGTTATTTTGATCCCCACCCGAGTAACAGCGCCCGTTGGTATTGTTGCTGGGGGGTGTTGTGGAGGACGAGACAGCGCCCCATATGTCCGTCGATGCCCGGAGGAAAGGACCCTGAGCTCGGAGCGCGGCGCACTCGGAGACCGATGAGAGGAGCATCGCGGGCGCAACGGCGGCGAGTCGAGCGAGGGCCAGAACCGTGCGAAGAATCGCCGCTCGGCTGCGCGGATGAAAGAGAGTGGCGACCCAGGAGTGGCCAAAAGTGCCGGTGGTCCAAACGCCACATCGAGGCGACGGCGGCGGCAGCGGCAGCAGCGTCTCGACGACTACGTCCGTGGCGTCAGCGGCGGCTCCTCAAATGGCCACGGGCGCCGCACGCGATATTCGCTTCTCCTCTGCATCCTCACCCAGGGTAATCTTCCCCCGTGTTCCCGCCCGACAACCCTTGTTCTGCGTCCAGACGCCGCTACTATGCAAACGCCGCTTCTCGCATGATTCTCAGGCGCGGTTTACCTTCTCGTCGCGCCAAAGCGGTTGTTATTAGCGGACTACAATACACTGCTGTCTATGCACATCGGAGACTGGGGTGACGTGGGTTTGTGTTGGGTAATGAGAGTCATTTCGTCGCTCGCGCATTTTTCGTAAGGTGTCTGAATATTAGTCGAAAAAATCATTTTGTTCTCCATCAAAATACATATTTTTTAGCATTCAACCAGTAACATTTTCGAAACAGTTTCTGCAACCCGAGTAAATAAATGAAACACCCATTTATCTCAAAATCGTTGGATACGTTCCGATTGCAACAATACCAAAAGGTGACATTTCTTTTTCCCAACCCCTTCTCTTGTTTTCTCCTCTTTTTTCAAAACACACGTCGATTTCTCATTCACACGGATATCTCGTCGACAGCTTCGTCGATTCGTGACTGGGAAATAAAAACGTTCATTCAATTCGCTCCCGAAGGTATAGTTTCGACTGTGTACAAGCGAAGTACCAAGTGCGGCGCGATAATGGAAAAAGCTATTTATCGTTACGACCAAGAACAGCGATAATTCGAGATAATTATATTATTCGCACAATGTGATACGCGCCGGGTTCCAACGCGCCGCTATCCTGTGAGTGACCTCCTTCTCCCGCGTTTTCTCTGTCACTCTGCCCGCCCGCACAAAAAAACTTTGAACCCATACGCGAGGCCGTAGTGCGCACCGCCGACCGCACATGCGCACCACGGGCTTCCCTATCGTAATCGGTATCGCCGACGGTGAGTACTGCGAATCGCCCTACGCGCAACGCGCACCACTGTTTACATCCGGGTATGATATGAAGTAATTGTAATTTTCCATTCATCCTTCTGTGTATCGCCGGGTCACATGGGCACTGCGCGCTGTATATATTGTATCGAGGAGAACAATCGTGGGAATTCCATCGGAGTAAATATAGGAACGTAGCCCATATAACACGTACCGCATACGGGCTCGATCGATTCGGATAAGAATTTTCGATCGCTCGGGCGCCCTTTGCAATCAAACGAACGAGGATAAAAGGGATGTGTACGCGTCGGCGTGCGGCCCTTGAAACCGAGAGAGCCCCTCGGGTTGCACGCGCAGCGCGAACCGAACCAATGCGGAGGCTGGAGAGACGCGAACAGCAAACATTTTTCTCAGCTCCTTCGCCCTGCTCGCGTGCTTCTTTTTGGACGATCCTCGCTTTCTCGAGCTTCCGCCGACCAACGACGCGCTGGGTTACCTTCGCGCGAGATATCTGCTGCGGACTATCGTACTATACGTGCGCGAGTCTTGCGTCCTCGCTCCATTATTTATCCGTTTTCTTGGCGGCCGTCGCCTCGTTGGATGAAAAATCGATTCGTCAACCTAAATGTAAGAAATTTTAAAGAGTTCATTTTTTCAACATAAAAAAATATTACCGGATATTAAAAAAATACTACTCCCCTCTAGCTTATGTATCCCCTAGCGTGGGAATTCTTTTTACACAGCAAAATATTTTTTTTATCGCCCGGAATAAATAAAAAAACTTTATACACATGGATATTTATGTATACTTATAGCTGAATCTACCGAACTCGTATAATTCGATCGATTCTTGCTCGAGCCTTGCGCGCAGTCAAATACAGCGGATATACACGGATGTGTCGGCGTGGCCCTTAGGAACAGAGACGAGGCCCTTCGGGATACACTGTGGGCCACGTATCCTAGAAGATAGCGGGAGAGAGGCTGCGCGGAGAGACGCGAGGAGCAAAAATTTTTCTCAGCTCGGATCCTTCGGCTTCTCGCGCCCTTCTTTTTGGCTGATTCCCCGCTTCAGCTTCTGCTGCCGCTGCCTCTTGCTGCTGCTGCTGTTGGCCAACAGCGCGCTCGGTCCTCGCGAGATCTGGACTCAGTGTCTGTGTGTCTATGTGTGTGAGTCTCCCTCGCTCGGCCTCCAAGGACCTCCCTGGACTGTGGGAGGGCCCAGAAACGACGGAGGTCCCGTACGCTCCCTTTGCCGAAAGTCCACTGTGCACCGAACACTGTATATATTTATATATATACATCTGACATGTGTATGTGTTAATGTGTATGTCAGGAATGTGGATGCTGGTCTCGTAGCTTGCGCATGTGTCGAAGGGCCGCACCGAGGATGAGGAAGGCGGAGGAATAAGGACTGGGGTAGAAACGAAGACTCCCTTCGACTGTATATGAACCATCTCGTTCTCCTTCGCTCAGATAACAGCGCAGCCTCGCTTTCTCGCTCGCGGTTCCGTATTCCTTTCGCCGCACCTACAAGCGGACCACGGCATCACCAGCACAAGCACCAGCACCAGCACCAGCAGCACCTCCCGAGAGCCGAGGAGCACCACGACCACAGGACCACGCAACCCTGTGTCTCGCGCGCGCGGCTCCGTGAAACCGCATTCCAAGTCGGCTCGGATCCTCCTCGTGGATATGTGCACGCCAAACACATACGCTCTCCCTCTCTCCCTTTCTGCACCGCGTGGTCCTGTGGCGAACTCTCGTTGCAGCGCAACCGAATATCAAGACCGAGAAAGGTATAATTCGATTGAACTTACGGGCCAAAATGCTAAAGACATTTTTTTTTGTCTCGTCTGTTCTCGCCGACGCGATCTTCAGCATGCACTGAAAAAAATTAATAGATGTGATTACCATTCGTTGGATAGAGCTACCAATATTTTAATAGCTGCAACCAATGTTTTGGTAGATCGAACCAATGATTGGTAATCGCAACTAATAATTTTTCTCAGTGCAGGCCAAATAATTGTCGTGGTACCTTTAGTGTTTTTCTTGGAGAGAACACTGATGTTTTCTGTTGGAAAATCTTTAGCGTCAGATATTCGGTTATAGTCGCAGGCAGTGATCGAACCCTGGCAACGCTGACTGAAACCCGATTATGGCCTGAGCAGTATCTGACTTGGTTTCTGCAGCGCCACAGATTTTCTGTCCGGGAATATTCAAGCGTTTCTCTTGTCCAAAAATAAAAAAAATGTGGTCATTATTCATTTGTGTAATTAACAAAGTGAGGGCGTTATATATCTGTCGGAGATACGTTTTGACATTATACTGGATTATCCGCCGATCTGAGCGAAGGTTTTTGCGGAGGTGTGAAAGGTCCGCGAGAGTCGTACATCTCGCGTACACGACTGTTACAACCTTGTAGCGATCGCGACCGCAATTAAGATCTTATTAAGGAAATCCCAAAGAGTCATTCCTGGGGCAATGGTGCGCGCGCGGGGGGCGTTCGTTGGAGCGTTGCGAACCGAACGTCCGATTTAATGACTCGATGCGTAAATCAAGTCTCCTTCCTTTATTCTCCGCGTGTGTTTTTCTTCTCCCACTCTCTCGCACTTTCCCACTCTCCCGGTCCTGTCTCGTTCATCTTCTCGGCGGGCGCTAGCGCTTTGCCTATTTTTTTTTTTTTTTTTTTTTTTTTTTCGCGTCTCTCGGCCTCCTTGCGAAGCCCATCATACGCTGCCCTCTGCGAATCCTCTCGTCTTTTGAATGCGCCCAGTGTAAGCCGAGACCGAACGTTCGCGTTGGGTGATACATGACGTTTCTCACGCCGATAATTATCACCCCACTCTTTCCTTCGACCTATCGGCTCGGTGCTGCCGCTTTTGCAGCCGTATACAGAGTGAAGGAGGAGAATAGGGCCCACCGATAAATATCTCACCCGCAACGTGAAGTTTACATTTTTCACATGTTCGGACTTTTCTTCCCTTGAAATGTTGGTGGCGAGATTTATTGACTTTCGAGTTTTGCTATCGAAGTTCGAGATTTGTATTGTTGACAAACTATTCGCGCTCTGATTGGTCAGAGCGCTGCATCGCTAATATCCGCTGTCCCTACTCCCTCTCTTGAAAAGTTCATGCGTAACGGAAATCATTGTTAGCAGTTTATTCGTGCTGTGATTGGCCGAGACTCTCAAGCAAGTCCAAATTCATTTGTCATTGTTAACTTTGACAGTTCTGTTAAATATCGTTTTTTTTAACCCACTAAAAAAAGGTTGATGTGTTTTCAGGGGTAGATATGCGGCTTGAGAACGGTGGTTCGTTTAGATTTAGATTTAGATTTGTCATTGTGGTTCATAGTTAGGGATGCATTCGTCCTTTTCTGCCGAGAAGGATGAGAGAGGTCGTGCCGGTTAAGCACGACCCGATAACAGATTATCATTGTCGCGATCGTACAATGCAACAGCACCTTCGGACTGTGCCTCTCACTTGGCTCCCTTATTTCTCGTCTTCTCGTCTTTATCGCTCTCTAGTCCTTGTCTTCGTTAATGGGGACCCCTCCGGTAAGTTTCGTGCAATTAACAAGGCGCACACACACAGCACGGCGAACCGCGAGAGTCGTAAGTGGGACTGTAAACACGTTGCCGATGCGGCGACGATGACGAAGTTTGGAAAAAGAGTGTGTGTGCGTTTGTGTGTGTATTCCAACGAACTCAACAACCAAGGCTGAGAATTGCTAAAGAAAAGTTTCTGTAAAAGACTTTGGCGTCGCTGTCCTACATTTAAAAGTTCGTAAGCAACCATTGTGGTCGATTTATTCAGCATCTGATTGGTCGTTGGGAAGCCGGCAGCAGTTTGATGTCTAATATCGCGAAATTTGGCAGATTGTCAGAAAAAAAATATCGTTTTTTGCGTTTTTCTCCTCGAATTTTCAATTTTTCCGGCAAACACTTGACGTTTTTGAAATCAGCGGAAAATTTGCCATCGGATAGGGTTTTTAAACTTGGCGAAATAGAACATTTTTTAATTCGCAAAAAACGCAAGGGGTACCCCTTCTAAAAATTTGCGATTTTTGAGGGTCAACTTTAAAAATCTTCAAAAAATCGAAATATCAAGATATCGCGTTCCGCCTGGCGTCATTCCCTTCGTTGAGGAGTCTTCTTTCGAATGCAAAAAGAAAATCTCGATTATATTGATCCAAAGAAAAATTACACCGATTATAGTAAAGTGACAAAATTGGGAAAAAGTGAAAAATCGTTTTTCGTTTTTTTCTCCTAAATTTTTTTATTTTTCGGGCAAAAACCGGTCATATTTAGAATCAGCGGAAAATTTCCCATCAGATAGGGTTTTAAAACTTCGTTAAATCGAAAAAAAAAATTTCGCCAAAAAAACGGCAGGTTCTTTAAATTTTTGGTTCTGTGTAATACAGAGTATGGTACCTCCACCAGTTAAAAAAATTCATGACTAACGGACCATTGTCATTTTTCAATTCGTTCTGTGATTGGCCGAGACTCGAAGACCGAGAACAAGACCATTTGCCCTTGGTAACTTTGATTAAAACATTTCGTGTAAAAGGGATAATAAAAACCTATCTGGTGAGGCAAGGCGAAAAGCCGCGTTTCACGTAGATATATCGCGGAGAACGAGGGATATGAGATATCCGCTTCTCACGTTTGCCGCATCGGCGGCCTAACGAACAGAAATCGAGTTTCAGTAGGGTGTGTTTTAAATGGGCGACATACAGAAGCGTCGTGTTTCGGTGTATACGAGGGATCAGCGTTACAGTAGTAGTAGAAGAAGAGTCCGGTCCCGCCGATTCGGCTCGCGCACAGTCACGAAATCAGTTCGCGCGGTGTTTGGACCTCAGAGAGCAGGTTGGTTACGCCGGGCGCGAGTCCCGAACGTCCGAATAAATTAAATCCTTACCAGGAATCCACTAACGACCCGGGTATACCGCTGCGCTGGCTTTTGCCGAAAACTTTTCTTACTCTCGCTCGCACGCTTCTGCGCTTGCTGGCTTCTCTTTCTCTCAACTCGTGAACAACTTTCTCACTCTCACGACCGGCTCGGATGGTGTACCTGTGATCCTCAGCGGGTCGTAGTGCGGACACGAGGCGAGAGGCGCCGAACCCTGACAGAGCTTTATAACAGCTCGGACCTCCCCTCGTGACGAAATTACATTGGCGGGGTCGGGGTCAATAACTTTATTGTTTCGTCACTAAAACGACGCGAAAGCCATTGAGTTCGGAATACGGCGCCTCAATAGTATTTATCTTTCAATTTTTTTTAATCCTAATCTTTTCAATAAAGCATCGACATAAACAAGCCATCATCTCTTTCACTATTAGTTAGCTAGGGGGGCACTTAATGCGACCACCCCCGTTATACATTACGTAATAGCGACTCGGATTCAGCCTAACTCGACTCTCCCTACTTAATCTTACCTGCCTAATAGAGAAAAATCGGGGTAATCAGGGAATTCTGGGAATCCTACCTGACCAGACCTAACGGAGCTGACCCCCTGCCTCGGAAAAATCGGGTCCTGGGAGGGGAACTCGTCGGAAGACTAAAAAAAAACAGGCCCTGTGAATCTCAGGTGTCCGGGGTAATCTGGCCCTGACCTACACGAGGGTGTTCGTATTTCATATTTACCGTATAACCTGATTAAAAATTCAAATTTCAACATGCCGTTTTTTTTCGTAATTTACTACAAAACGATCTGTATTCACAAGCCATTCAAGATGTCAGATTAAATCAAAGCAAATGTACAGGGCTCCACAGTATGCAACGAGGGTTGATAAGCGTCACGACGAAGGTCTTTCGCATACGGTGACTACACAGTCGAGAGTCTTCTTAAGTAGGATGCGCTGACACGCCTCGAGCAGTTCCCATGTTACTTCTACTTCCTTCTCTCTCCATCGTCTCTGCGCAGCTGTATACATACCTATATACACACACACATATACATATCACTCGTGGATGTACGACGTATATATGTACCTACGTCAAGAAACGCCAACGCGCGGCGGTTGTCGGTGCCTCCTTCCGGGCGAGAAAGCGCCCGATTGCATTGCACGCGCGCGCGGGGCGAGTGCGAGAGCGAGACCAAATCAGCGATCAAAATATACAACCGGCCCTGGGCGAAGCTCGTTTGCGTCCCACGAACTCTTCGCTCGTGCGGTCGGCGCTCGCCCCCTTCCCCCTTCCCCCCCCACGACAACTCGACATATTTCACCCCGGTCAGAACCAGCCCCCTCACCCCTTCCCCTCCCCACCTGACCACCAACTTTGCTCCATGAGCAAACACAGTGAGCCGAAAAAACGCGCTCTTCTGAAAATAAAAACAGCAAAAGTCACACACGAGCTTTTACCGTGGGTTAAATCTCCCGGCATATATATTAATACGTCACAGGAGGAGCCGCGCGCTTATTCAACCGCGGGTATGGAAAATACACAGGCGCATCGCGCTTTGAATGTCGATCAAGGCCATGGCGCGGTGGTATTACATACAGCGAGAGGCGTCTCGCGTACGTGGCAGGAAGTTCTCCATCCACGGCCACACCGCGCGCGGAGGAAGGGATTGATCGAGCTGTGCACACACAGCGCTAGTGCGCGTTGTGCCTCCTCTTCGCTCGGATCGTCGCGAGTCTACGAATGTAATTTCGTGCGCGCGGCTCGGCTCCCATGCGCACACCGTGCGCGCCCGCTGAGCAGACACACTTGAAGTGCATTACAGACAGACGGACGGGCGGGCGGACAGACAGACAGGCGGACGGACAGACAGACGTGCGCGCACAGACAGTGGGAGAGAGAGCGAGAGGGTACGAAAGAGAGAATGAGGGAGAGAAAGAGAAAGAAAGAGCGAAAGAGAGGTGGGGGGGGGAGGCGAAGAGGCTGCACATTGAGCGCAGTGAATCACCTTGCGAAGGTGGGTCCCGCCGTGCGAGCCGTCGCGGCTGCTGCTGCTGCTGCTGCTGCACGGGTTACGTATACTTGTTGCTCGGACACACACACAGGCATTGCTCTCATGAACGCGCGCGACACTGTCGTACGTATGAAGTTACGTATGTGTGAGCACGCACTTACGCACACAGAGGGAAAATATGCCCGACGAGCCGCATACCTTCGGTCCCCTGTTCTCCTCGCTCTCACCCTTCCCCGTCGAGACCCCTCCCCCACTCCCCTTGCCGCGTCGCCGACGCCCCTCCATGGGCACTCGCCCTTTTCTTGCCTCAACCGAATCCTCACCCCGCCCGGTATGCCCCGACGATGACCAGACCTTTAATCTAATCTCTGGGCACGGAACTACTACTATAACTACTACTACTACTACTACTACTACATATATATATAGAGCTACTATGGTAGATGTATGGGTTTCTATACACATATGTGAGTACAGTAGGTATAAATATGTATATATATGTGTATATGTGGAAGAATTTTGTATACCTGTGTATACACTGTACCACAGGAATCGCATTGCCCTTTAAAGTTGGGTAAAATGATGCTGGATTCTCTTATACCGGCTCGATCTCCGCTCCAGCACGTACCGAACCCGATCCACGAGAATCTCCACGAGTCGAGGTTTTATATACGTGTATATTGTGTATGTATGTATGTGTGCTTCCTCGCTGTCTGCGCCGCAGTCTCCCTCTCTTTACACGCAATCTAGCTAACTCGCGGTGTGTAATACCCACAGTGGGTTACTACTACCGCAATATACCTCGTCGTGCACTCGGTCACTGCTCAATGTCGACTGCGCGCGGTGTAATAGAAGGTTAAATAGGCGAGATTGTTGGGTTACTATGCGCACGGCTCTTTCATTCATCGACTCGACGTAAGTGGTTACGTCTATGGGATGTCTGGCCAACCGGGGTGCACATCCGGGAGTGAGCGCGGCGCCGTCGTGTCACGATGAAAACCGAAACTCGGAATTGCTCGAATCGAAATATAGCCACGAATTTTTATTTAATCCTATTTTAATGTTTCTGCCAAAAAAAAGAAAAATATGTCGCGGCACGATTTTGATATATTTACTTATTTTTTTCAGTGCTCGCGAATACAACCCTTTTGATTTTTTTAAGAGATTTTTTAAATTCTATCACCAGTTGCTTCGATCAATTAAATATTTTGTCCAATTTGCAAAATATTGATTTCGCTGCCCGCAACCGCACATTTTGTTGGATTTAGCAATTTTTTTCTCAGTGCAGCACAAGTGCTGCCCAAAAAGCTAAGGTAAACATCAATGCCACTTTCATTCCGAGGTCTCGTTCGCAAGCCAACGGCGTGCACGCACGGCAATATAGCCTATACAGACGGTGCGACGATGATACTTTATCACACTTGCTTCGCGCGGGGCAAAATTGCATGTTTACCTCGCCTAATCCGCAGCTTCGCGCGTCCCACTGGGAGCGGGAAGCGCGAGAAAGATTGTCCGAAGATGCGAGGATTGGGGGCTCTCGCCGCGCCCAGTGAGTCGCACGAGTCGCAGAGAGGATAACATAGCGGTCTTGGCGCTCTGCGAGCGCGCAGCCAGCGCCGCTGCGGCGGTGGCGTCTTCGACGTCGTCGGCGTTGAGCGGCTGTAACGGCGCGCGGGCCCCAAAGTCTGCGCTGGGTCCTCGCGCGTCGCCGAGGCTACACACACGGCGCGCAGTATCTCTCGGAGCGAAGAAGCGCGGCGGGTCCAAGGTGGGCCGGAGGTGGACCAGGCCCCGCCGCGGGACCCACCGCGCCACGGGAGATGCCCCCTCTCTCCTTCCTCTCGCTCCCTCTTCGTTCGCCCTCGCCGCGTATCCGTGCGGTCGTCTCGCTTTCGCGTTCCACGCTGCGTGTATATATACACACACCGCAACGCTCGGCGGCGCGCAACATCCTTTAATATCTCTCGCCGGTCCGGCTCGCCTCCTCGCCCTCCACTCTCGATAGCATCTTGATGGAATGCCTGCAGGATAGGTACCTGCCGCATTGTCGGCGCTCTCGCACTACCCGCCGCCCTCTTTGCCTCTCTCTCTCTCTTTCTTTCTGATGCTCTCGATCTTTCTCGCTCGTTCTCACTGCGTGCTTATCCCCGCCATTCTATCGGGCTCCTCTCTTTCGCGCGATTCTAACCGTCTTCCAAGCTCCACAGTATAAGGCCCAATGGTATCCCCTCCACTCGAGTCTTCCGTATCGCTTATCGTCGCTGGCTTCAACTGAGCACACTACAAGCGTGACACTCTCTTGCTCTTTCTCTCTCAGAGTGAGAGAGCAAGAGCTCTCTGTCTCTTTACTTTTGCCTCTTCTAGTAAGGTATCCATGCACCGTGCACGAGGTGCATATACTGCTCGCGCACCGACGCGATCGAGACAGTTATTTATACACCGGGTACGAAGAAATTCTTCGCACTGGTGACAAAGAAGTTGGGCAAACTTTGGGTGGCTTCATGGGAAAATTTGCTCTCTTCGAGAAGTAAATTCCTCGAAGGGCAGAACCGTCTTCGTGAAGCGGATCTGCTTCTGGAAGACGTTTTTTTTTCTTTCTCTCGCCGGCAGCACAAGTTATTTAGTCGTCGCAAATATCGCCAGTGTCAACACGGAGGTTGAGAGACGGGGATTGACGAAAATTTTTAGCCTTTTCCAGCTGTTGTTGGACACTGCATTTTTGGTGTGTGAAAAAAAAAATTGTCTGGCTATGTTGGTCGCATCAAGAACTATAGTAAAATCGGTTTATTATACGGTTCTGACGATTTTTTGTAATCTGTGTCATCTCCAACCGCATGATTCCAAAAATCGTGGAAAAATCGACGCAGGCTGGCAGAATAAACCGAGCTTACTATACGTAACGTTGTAATCATTGCCAAAAAATGTTCTCCGAGTGGGCACACCAAATATGAAGATACCACACCCAGAAAAAGTATATGGACGACAATACTGTTGACATTACCGAATGGTCACGAAAAAAATGAATAAATCATCATTTATCGCAGCTAATTTATTATGAGAACAGCGATTTGTGTAGTACAACTGGCATTAATTTTTCTCAGTGTATCGCGTTGCAAATGCTAAATACTGTACCGTAGTAGAAATTTGACATAGTCTAGCTTAGTTCATTTTGTTTTACTCTAAATCTTGTTAGTTCGACGTCGGCGAATCGATACAGATGCATTTTTCAACCGAAAAAAAAGAGTCACAGCGTATACGGAGATTTTCATTACATCACACCGAGTTCCCATTAACGCTCCACATTTGTTTTATCAGTTTCCCTTATTTTTCTTGTCGTGTCGTGCCTTTCAACTTACCCGTCAACCTTGTTAGTATCTTACACGTGTCTCGTAACTGAATCAGTGAAGTGCCACGGATAATTTCGTACTTCGTTCTGATAAGTTCATTCATATATCATACAGATTAGAAAGACAGCCAGGATGAACAATGCATGGAAATCCTTGGGTCGCTCATCGCAGCCGTTCGAAATATCATTTTTCATGAAGTGGGAAGTGACGATTTATGGGCCAAGATACATAAGTTGTTTCCGATCGTCTTATCTGCTCCTCGTGCACATACATATACATATATCTACAATATACATAGCCGAGAGTGCAATGAACCGATGTCTTCATTACGTTTTCAGGCATAGTCGTGAAATATTGTCTATACTCACTGTGACGAAATCGTAAGCGTCGTCGTCGTCGTCGTCGTCGTGTCAGCGTCACGATAACTCGGCATCCTGTTCTAGCCGCGGGTTGCGCGCGACGCTTAGCCGCGATGCTTGTGTCTCGTTGCCCGGTTGGAAAACCAATGCGACGACCGTCTACGACGGCGAGGGAGTCACGCACGGTTGTAATATCGTTGGGAAGCGAGTCCGAGTCGGCTCCGCGGACGGTTTCTCCCGCATGTGCCTATGCTTCGTACGAACGATGCGATCAGGGGGCCCCGAGCGTGCAGGCGATGACGACGGAGACGCGACGATGGCGTGGATATTGTGTGTAGCAGCGCCGAGTTCTCTCGCCGCGTATATGCGGGAGGGCCCGAAGGAAAGGAAAAAAAGAAAAGAAAGAAAAAAAAACATAACGCCGAGGAAAAAGGGGAATATAGAACCCGAAGACGGACCGAGAAAGCACTTGACTCACTGATATAGTGTGCGGTGTAGTGTTATATAGCTGCGGGAGAGAAGTCACAGAGAGCGAGAAACTAGATTTGTGTGCGGGACGGCGGTGGTGGCCTCTCAGTCGCGTCGCACCGACGCGCTCGGGGCTAACTCGTGGGTGGGGAGAGACGGATTTTTTTCGGCCTCTCGATTTCGTCGGCCTGCTAGCGGCCGATTTCGTATTAGACCCCTCGTCTTTCTCTCTCTATCTCGCATAAGACTGCGCGCACCCTCGCGGCACACGCAACGGCACAGTCGTTGCAGCGGATTCGATCCTCCGAGATGAGTTTAATGGGTCGGTCGAAAATTCTCCCTGACTCGAGAGCTATGCGGCGCTCGACCCTTTCCCTTTCCTCGTTCTCGCGGTGCGCGGCTGAGATTCGAGGGGTAATGCGGACTATGCAAGGGAAGGTCGGGATGAATAAAAAAAAACAACACCTTTCAGACCCCCCTCCCTCTAACGGAGAGTTATCATTTCGGACGAGAATAAACGTAATTTTGTTATCACCGGAAAAAAAAAATTGTTGAAGAAATGTGCGATCGTTCGTTTCGGCCCTTTTCAAGTCAAAGTCAAAGGCAAGTCAATGAATTCCCAAGTTCGAGTATGAAAAATAGTATTTATAAATGAATAATGACAATAAAAAAGTTTAAATTTGAAGTTGGAATTTTTATTTCTCGATCTCCTATTTAATTATAATTTTGAAAAATGTCTGCTTCCAGTGGCCAAGAGGACAAAATAAAGTTGAATGAAACACTGAAAAAGAGAAGGAGGGTGAATGCCGTGACGATCCGTCTGCCGACGTCTCGTGTCCCAAGGAGCGTTGCATTATAACTATGTTATGTTCTATAGTTCTTGACCTAGGACTATCAACGCGGAGAACAAGCGACGACGGCGCGGACGACGACAGCAGCGGCGACTGCGGCGGGGGAGAACCGGATGACACCCAGGCAGCGCAGCAACAGCAGCAGCAGTAGTACCACCACCACCACCAAGATCGACCACACTGTGATACCTGTTCGCGCCCGGCTGCCAAGGAGACCGCATTCCTTTCGTTTCAGCGCTCACTCGTCCCTCTCGGAGGACCTGTGCCCGCGAGCTCCAGCTGATATCTTCATTCTCTATTCTTATACCATAGTAACTACCATCTTGGCGTTTCTTAATTCTCTCGCCTAGTATTATACGGCGAATTTGTCTCGATTTTCTGTCGACGATGCTACGATTGCAATTTTCTCGCGAGCTCAGAGCGAGGCGATTACCCGGCATAAATTAAAATGAATGTAAAACTTTGCAGTCAAAGTTTTTAGTAAGTACTTAAAAAGTGATGAGCATTTTTTTGACAACTGTGTGGTAATATTGTAGGTTTTTTTAACGCTGTAATCTGTTATAAAATCGATAGGGTGAACCGATTTATCGGCTAACGCACTCAATATTATTTGCTAAGTGATTCATTCTTCGTCTAAATAATTACTCGGCACCACAAACTTCATTACCTGGAACTAAATCGTCCGATTAATGTCTTCTATCAATTGAAAAAGAAAACTTTTCTTTGCTATTTCGAACACACAGACGAGAATCAACAGACACGTGGAAAATCATGATTTTTATGTATTTCGATACTCGAGTAATATAAATTACGGTGGCGTTGGAGAGGAAACGAGAAATTACCTGTCACCCTATACGTCGTATTCGTGCTGTCGTGCATAAAGCAGCAGCAGCACGGTATATGTCCGTCGCGCGACGTGGCGTCAGCCTCAGTGGCACACTCGAGAGTCAACTCGTCACCGGGGACAACACACGTGAAAGCGACAGCCCATGAAGGAGTCGCGCTCGCGTCGTTGATTGCCGGTCGCAATTCCCATAAGACGTATCATAGCGAAAAGCATAGGTCGGCGCTAAGCGCGCACGAGTACCGCCAAAGAGTACCATCAGGTCGCGACTCGTGTATACGTCGACAGATCAGAAGCAACGAGCTTCTCTCGCTCTCGCGTTGACCTATACCCCCTATTTACTTACCCGTCGGTCTCTCTCGGTTTTTTCTCCGTGCGTCACGGAATTTTTCTTCGACCTTCGGCTCAGGGTTCTAGTAAGGCACGACCGAGGCAGTATATCCCGAAGGTTCACTCCTACTTCCTTCCCTGCCTCATTTTCCCCTCCTTCTGGGTTTTGCATTACAGAAATTAACGAGTGTTCCTTCACCGTGACTCCCCTTCGAGCTAGGCCAGCCGCAACCATAAGTATACAAAAAGATTCGGAACAACGGACGAAATTATAATCGCCGTTGGAAGATGGACTAATTTGTTTTATTCATGAACAAAAATATGTCTTTGCGATTAACACGGTAAGGTTAGAAATTATTAAGATCGGTCACGTGTTTATTGATTATGTTGAGTTATCATACAAAACAAGTAATTAAAAAAAAATCAATTCCATGTGCATACGGTTGCAGCGACGACGAAGACCTGGCGCATTGTTTAAAAATGTCGATGCTTCGACGACGAGTGGATTGCCTTGAGAGGCGTCTAGAATTTCATAGTAGTTACGGCGCGCGGCGCAGTAGTAATGGAACGCCGAAAGAATCGTTCAGCTCGAAGTGAAACGGGCATAAAATTAATTTACACCCTTTCCGGAACACGTCAAGCTTCCCAGTGAGTATCTGTATACATGCGAACGGTCGTGGCGCCCGCCTGCAACGATACGAAAATTCTTCGGGTGTACCTTACCCCACTGCGGCTGATTATAGTGCGAAAGCGGGCCCGCGTGGAGTCTGAATAGTCGAAGTGCTGCAGCTCGCTTGTTCCTCGCGATGCGGCGAAGGCTTCGAGAGGCTGTTTGTGTGATCCGTTGGTCCAGCGCTGAACCGGCGGAGCGGGAGCCAACTCACCAGCAGCAGCAGCAGGGTCGACTTTCTTTTATTTTTGTTTTTTATTTTTTTCAACCCCACCGTTCTCTCGAAGGCAGTAAATCCCCCGGGGATGATTAGAGGTCGGCGTCGAGACGAGGCTTGTTACTACGACACGGTTATTCCATTGCCGAGGTGGAAATAACTGACAGACCCGCGATTCTTTTCCTTTTTCGAGCGTTTCTGCCTACTCTCGAGGCCCGAATTTTCGACTGATTAATCTCAAGGTTGTTTCAAACTTTTCGTAGCCCATCTGGGGGAATGGACACTTGCTATATCGTGTTGCACTTTTGCAACAGGTGCACTGAAAAAAATGTGTAGTTGTAATTACCTCATTGGTTCGATATACCAAAATACTGATTGCAGTTACTAAAATATTGGTAGCTCTGACCAATGATTCGTAATCACAACTATTAATTTTTTTCAGTGTGTACAAGGCGCTTTTGTAAACGTTTTCTGCCTCCAAGTCATATGAGTCATTTCGGATGAGATTGTCAATAGGAATTCATTCTTACCGCTGATTAAAGGCTTGGATGGTGGTTAAATAATATTATCAATGTATACAGCAGTTGTTGCCACATACTGAAGAATTGTCAATAATGCATTAACACCGAAGTAATTAAATAAAAAATAAAAAATTATTTGTACTCTCTTCGAGTAACAAAATTCGGAGGTGGCAGAAATGACAAAGTGCGATCATCTCTCCCGGAATCGCCCCAACACTTTATTCCAGTCGCGATCGAAAGTCGCCGCGCACATCGATCTGTAGCCGTCACGTTCTGCAAGCTCGACACGCGGGTTGGGAAACACCGAGAGGAGCGAAAAAAACGCATCGAGCAGCGAATTCCCCGACGACATACGTCGTAGATTCGCGACAATGTCGCGCATGCGCGGAGTTCGCATTACGAAGGACGATAGTTCGTATCGGGCAATCTTCTGCGAAGTTGGCGAAAAAAAAATGTGTGCGGCCGCGAGTAAATCGTGTCGCACGAGCAGGTATTTAAATTTTTATTCCAATCAGACTGTGTCCTACTTCCGTCGCGGTGCCAGTCGAAAAATTAACGTGCACCGCAATAATCGAAGATCGCAGAAATTTCGGTTTCTTTTCGCTGGAAGCAAAAGTTGTTTAATTTTTTTTTGTTTTCGCTGTTGCTTTGTTTATGCGCCACGCCTTATGGATTTCCGATCCTCGCGGCAGTCTGTGTACACGAAACATTTTTGGTGTATACGTCGGGCGAGAGTTCTCGGTAAAGCGGCCCCCGACGGTCTTCCGAGCCGACGAGTCGAGTCCCTTCGAAAACCCGGATAATTAGAATGCGCGTAACGTTTATGGAAATCTCTTGTCGTTGAAATGCTAACTATCTCGCATACTTGAGTTTGAGCGCCTGAGTGGATGAGATCCTTTGTATAGTGGCGCACCAAAACGAAATGACGAGAGACGAGGAGGAGAAGAGACGCGATTGTCTGCAGGATGCGCGCATTCCGAAGGGAACACTTTTTATTCTCCTTTGTCGACGCGAGAAATTGTTCGATCAATTACACGTTATTGACGAGATAAATTGCTCGCTACGTTATTATCGCAATCAACTTGAATATGAGTCACGATAAGATTTCGACATTAATAGTTCTGCTCTATCGTCGAATGAAGTGTAATTATTGATTAATTCAAATTAACGATTAATCGCAATCAAACAAACATAAAAAAATAGTTCTGGAAAGACGGTATTCTAGAAAAACATAAAAATTATTCCAAAGACAAAAATGGACAGTAATCAATTACTGTGCTTACTGTCGCACTAATTGATTTATGACAGATAAGAATTTCCGTGGATAATGAATATTTTTTTAATTGTCTGTTTTGGGTACAAAAATGAAGTCGATATGTTTCAAAAGCTCCACTTTACTGTCAACTGATGATGGTTGATATTTTTTTTCTGCTCTGCGATAAAGGCGTGAGAAGCACAATCTTCACTCTTCAACTCTGAGGATCGGCTCTGTAAGCGCAGACTGCGGCTGCGTGCTTCTTGATTGAACTTTCGTTCGATCAACCCAATCCCGAGCGTCGCGCATATTTCATTTCATTGTGCAGAGGTATTCGCAGGTACCAACTATATATGTATATCGTTTCGTCCTTTGCATTCCTCCCTGTCAAGGCCGCAACAACACGGACGATTAACTCTCAACGATGCGAAATTGCGACTGCGGGAGCCATCGGTAAAAAAAAACGAGCAAACCGCCCGAGCGACAGATACGCGGAGTCGGTTCATTGTGGGAGCTCCCGCTAAATAATAACGGGCGGATAGTCCGCGCGTGCATCGAGCTCGACGCCGCCGCCGCCACCGCCGCCGTCGCTGCCATATGGCGTGCGTTTGATTAATTGCTCCAGCGATGCATCAAGCTCACCTGTGCGATCTCGCCAACACGGCCGCCTTTGCAATTCGCTCGGTTCTGCAGCTTTATTATTATTGCTGCACCGACTTTCGAATAGCAACGCTAATCGCCGCGCGTTGAATTAAACACGACTCTCAACACTCGCCGCGCGAAAAACCCTCGACGCCTTATGAAAAACGATGACTGATTAATTTTCGTAACACCGAAGAAACATGCGCAGTACTTTTTTTTTCACTTTGCACCGTTGTTAATAAATCACAGCTGTCGACCTGGAGAACTGACTGGTTTATTGAAATTCGACAACTGCTAATTGTTACTGTTATTTCTCTCATTTGATCGAGACGGATAAACAAACATCATTAGGCAGTCATTCGCAACTTCGGTAACGAAGGTTAGTAAACTGTGTCTTTGAAAATTGTTTTTCATTATTCTGATCGTCCAGTTTCTTATATTTGTTGTTACATGACTTGAATGATCATTTAAAATAAGACCATAGGATGTTTGAAAAGAACCTCGATAACTTGTGTGCGATTCACCATTTTTGAAAAATGATTGGTCATCAAAAGGACTTTCCGATGTTCCGTAATTTTCGATAATTTCCAACGTTCTATCATTTCGTAAAGCCCAACTGCTGCAACATTGCATTTCGTGTGAAAATGTATCCGTATCTCGTGCATTGGACAAGATTCCAAACGGAGATAAAGTGAAATTGTCCGAGTGACACGATTATTACGTAGAGGGCGTGTTTGCGCAAATGCTGTCGACTAGTGGGATGTGACGTTATTTTCTGTGGGAAAAGAGATACTACCGTACAATTATTTTCGTCGAACGCGCGCCCAGCTGTGATGGTCACGTACGCTGCGCTCTGCAGCCGATTCGTTCGGTAATTACGCGACGAGAGCGAGAGTGAGGAAGTGCGCGGGAACGGCGTAAGTAATCAGTTTCGTTGGTAGGCTGAGAGCTGCGGCTGCACCAACCACCACAGTCATCCGCCTCGCATATGACTATGTCTATGTGAGTTAATATCCAGAGTCCATTCGAATTTACGATTTCTCACTCGTTCGTCTGCCCCTCTCTCTCGCTCTTTCATGTCCGGGACACCCACGATCACAATAATCACGTAGACGGAAATTATGAATGAAACAGTCGGCAGACTTGTTTTTTTTTTACAGAATTCCAGAACATAAATAAGCGTTGTTTTTTTCTGGAAGTGTTGTTTTTATACAGAATTCCAGAAGATAAATAGAATGAACCCGAGAACCGTTGGTCGAATCCCTTTTACTGATAACGCCGGAAAATAAAAAGTTTGTCGAAAAAAACTTAACCTCGCTTCCACCCGCAACAAACGGTTATAAATACTTCTTCGGAGAATATATCAACTCTGATTTCCGCTGGATTTCATTGAGAGAAATATTGTGTTTTGATTTTCCGTTGGGTGGCGATAATAATCAGTATCTGACCTCGTGTCGAAATATGTATACTCGGTCGGTAACAAAACGGGATTCAATTTTGTACGGACTCGCGAACGCGTTTCAGCGTGAAAAAGGGGTTTTGCATCATGCGTCTTAATATTTTCGTTCATGTGTAACTTCCTTGATATAAGATGTTGCTTGATAAGTGTTTACAAATCGGCGAACCGTAATTCGGCGAATAGTCTTATTAGATAACAAAGTCGAGTTTCCGGTCGATTGGAGGAGCGAAAATGTTTCAGTCGAAGGAAGCGAGAAATATGATTTCGTTGGAACTGTTGGTCAGGACCTTCGGAGCGCAGTCACAGAGAATGGATGCATGTACTATATCCGCATTGTCCAGGTGGCAGTGCGAAGAATGAGGAAACCATCGAGAGAGCCACGGAAGATTTTTCGCTCCATTACGACATCGAAGATTATAGCCAGAGGCGGGGAACGAAAGCGCATACGCAAGAGGAGGGGTGGGGCTCGGGTATACCGAAGGAGAGGCAACGAGATTTCGTTAAGGGTAGTTTGAAGACCGGCTCGCGCGACCGGCACCCTCCGAGAGGCCTCGAAGCTCGTGCCAAGCAGATGTCTCATTGTCATGCTAAGGGATCTCTCTTCGGTGCTCGCGACCCGTAACGTCTAACGTCTTTTGCCCTATCGACGCCGTTTCTTTTCTTTCCCCTCTCTTTTTTTTTTGCCGGTGGACTGTTTGGAATTATTTGGGGGCATCGCGCGCGCTGGATCACGTATAACACAATATGTATATAATAATATGACCCAGGTGCTCTCTCCACTGTGACGTAGACGCGCGTCCTTTTATTATTTCGCTTCTTTGATATTACGTACGATGCAAACGATTTTTCTGCAAACTCGTTGC
Organism: Itoplectis maculator; assembly: GCA_964034905.1. Classification (NCBI taxonomy): domain Eukaryota; kingdom Metazoa; phylum Arthropoda; class Insecta; order Hymenoptera; family Ichneumonidae; genus Itoplectis; species Itoplectis maculator. Next base: position 14,097,747 of record OZ035852.1, on the reverse strand, counting down.
TGGCAATCGGGGTCTCTGAGGGTTAAAAAATAGTCAACCGAAAAGTTGACATTTGTCAAAGTCAAGCGAATGGTGTTATTTTTCAACGATAAAAGAATAATGGAAGTGCTAAAATAATTTGACTTAATTTACTAATCTAGACCATCATGAAAATAATGATAGATACTAATTTCTCAAAATTATATAAATAAAATAATATATTTTTCTGCCACTGCTTAAAAAAATTGTATATTGCAATGTATGCGTTACGTTACGTTATTTCAGCACTCCTATTAAAAAGTGATCCCTCGTCGTTGCGTATTGACTCTAAGGCTGTGGCAATATTATTTTAGGTGCAACTAAAGTGATTATACGTGGAGTCACGGTTCGAGCTCTGAGGTCTTCGGGATCCGATTCTTGAGATTCCTTTTCGTTCGCTTAGCGTTCTCGCGTCGCGTCGGGAACACCACTTTCTGCACGACTCTCGCCTCAAAGGCCTTTCCTTTCTTAATCTTGAATATAAAAATTCGCAGCTGCCACCGTTTCGTTTCTTCGTCCCCTCGCCCTTGTCGCACGAGCGCGCGCGCCAGTCCAAGTAGTCATCTATACCATTATTCTTCGAGGCACGGGCTAGACTTTTGTTCGTGTTCATTGTCGTAATACACTACACGACTCGTCTGGTGCAGCGGCGACGGCAGCGGGTGACTTTCCATTGGAAGAAATCCATACGACCGTCTGTCCGAGATTTCGTGCGCTTCGGAGTCGTCGGGAAGGTTAAGCAAAGTCAAGATCGAATGAACAGACCGTTCTTACGGTGTTTTAGACACCGAACAAGCGAAAAAAGTCAAAATCGCTTGATCAATAATATACGATTTGAGCATGAATGTATGTTAAAAGTTGATACCTTTTTAAAGAAAAATTCCGCCAAACAAAAATCCGGAAATTTCGGAAATTTCTGGCAAACCAAAAGACCAAAAAAATATATTCTTTTCCTTATGTTTACCAGAAATCCTAGATCCGACCCGAACACAATGCACGAGCCGAAAACAATGCACCCAATAAAAAAAAAATAAAACAGAAAAAATTAATCCCAATATAGATAGTTTTCCCCAAATCCTTCTAACTCTGAACTTTCCACCAAAACCGAGCAAGCCGCTCGACAAAAAGAAAAAAACGAGGAAAAAAAAAACAATTTTAGTCTGATGACGGGAGATCGATCAAGAGGCCCGATTATATTCCGGTAGCACGCGACAGCTCGAGGTGCAGCTGCACTAGGTTGCGCCGAGGGTCGATTCGGATCGAGTCGGGCGCCCCGTGTCGCACACTCGTATATCGTTTCGCCGTCCTCGTCTTGCGTCTTGAAGATATCCGTTGGTGTGCGTACGATGGCGTGTGCCAGGTGTCTCGGCTACTGCGCTTCTCGGTCTCCACGAGCCGTTTAATGACTCCGGATCGGCGCATATCCATTTACTCTTTTCTTCGCGAGGTTTGACCGTTCCACCCGAACGCTGTGTTACGAGCAGCAGCACCACCACTACCACCACTACCACTAACATCAGCAGCAGCAGAAGCAGCAGCCGCAGCAGCAGCTTCACCCCTCCGCTCTTTCAACGCACGATTATACTCGGTGTCCCTTTTTCTTTTCTTTACCTTTTCCTTTGACGAAGGGAGCTCCCTCCTTTCCCTCTCGCCGGCTTGCGCCCGAAATGTAGTATTGCGTCGCACATATAGCCGCGGGCCCCGCAGCCAGGTGTGTCCCGGCGGCTCCCTCCAATTGCGCGAGTAGTACATCGCTGTACCGAAGGCGCGCAGCACACGGCGAGCCACCCCTCCCGCCAACGTCGTCCAAGAAGGAGGTGTGTAGCAGCAGCAGCCTCGTGTTCCTTGAGCCTGGGCAGGTGTGCTCGGCACGCGCGCAACGCACCGGCAACCCTCTCCGTCTCGCTCGCTCTCGCCACTCTCGTGCCTCCTTCACCCGCCCGAGTCTTCTTTAATTGTAAAGTAAGACCGTAAGTGAAACGCAACGACCGAGGAGTCGGTCTTGATCCCCCGAGTACCTACTTAGCGCGTCTATTGCGGGTACTCTACCGGGTCCTTGTGTGAAAGGTGATCCAACTCTTCGGCCCACGTAAAACTCAACCATACTCGAGGGTTCGAGAGTCTCGGTGAATATATACACTGATAGTGCGACTGGGGGGAACGGTTAATGGGAGGAGAGAAAACGAAGGAAAGACGTTCGGAGAAATGGGCATTTTGAGGCAAGTGTAGGTGATAATTGTTAAGTTATTATATGTAAGATTATTTGGTTGGTTTTCATTTTTATTGGGCTATTTATTTATTTATTATTTATGTGAGTAACGAAAGGTGGTTGCGATAAAATTGACGAAAGGCAGTGGACGATAATTGTTTTCATCGAACGGACGTAGATTGCAATTCTATCTACAGTAATACAAAAAAAAATTGTAATAGCTACAAATTTATGTAAATCGAGAACGATGAGACTTCCGTTTCTCCCAACACAATTACGTTTGTCTACGTCACCACCCGTGTTTGTTTTGAGTCAATTATGCCGGAATCAAATCGGCAATCGTTCCAATTAACAAAGCCCAACCGAAACTCGATGTACTATATCGGACTGTCGGACTATCGTTACAACTTAAATTTTTAATGCGAGAAAATTATAGAGGCCAACGAAGATCAGATCTTTCCGAAAAGTCCTACGAGCCGACAGCCCTCGATAAAAATCAACCGCCCTATTTGAGTCAACCCCTCGGAGCTCGAATAATAGCAGAGCGTTTATCTATACGCCGCGCGTGTACGCTGTGTACCGTTGCATCGGAACGTTGCTCTCCCTGCCGTTGCATCGGAATGACTGTTCTCAGGTGGCAGTAGGAACCTTTATTGATTTTAGTTTGTCCATTGTGCGTCGAAGCCGCTTCGACGAGCGACTTATCGCCCTGCCACCGGTTGCTCGTACGGCTGGTTTCTTTCTCTCTCTCCACTCGAAGCCAATACCGGCCGAAACCTGCGCACCGTATTCCAACCTACGGCTGACTACACACGTACACGTTGCGTTTACCTATATAAACTCGACTCGGGGGCCTGCCGGGCGCGTCATTCAGCTCCTCTCGTCGTTGCACGAACCCGCGGAAGTTGAAGAAGGGCCCCTTCGACGCTCTTCTCGTCACGACGACCGAGTTCCTTTCATTCATTCGCCACACTTGGCCGAAACGCTCGTCGTCCTGCTTCCCTCAACTGGGTCTGCACGGTGAAGCTGACCGACGCCGACGAATGAGCTTGAAAACCTGCATCATTTCAATTTAGGAAAATTTGTCTCTTTATCGACGTAATTGCGATTGCAACAATTGTTTCTAGACGGCAAAGTATATCCCAATAAAAAAAAAAAAAAAACGTGAATTGAGAATCGTATTCATTTACATTTTCTCACTTTTTAGCATCGATTTGGACGACCGTGATTTTACGGACTTCCGGTCCGGATTTCTCCGCAAAATCGGGGTACGAGTGTACACCCCAAAATGGAATTTGTCAACAGTTATTGGAAATTTGTAGTATATTATAGCCGCATAGGTTATTACGCCGGAATAGTGTTTAGATGAATAAATTTACTACGAATTATAATTCTTTGAAGCAACGAAGTGTTGAATAAGAACCAGAAAGTATAAACATCGTCTCCAACTATAAAAATCTTGTTACCAAATTTCAATATTCAATTTCAATTCCTACATTTAAAAAATTACGTTGCAGAAGCTGCTATGATCAGTTTCACCGTGCGGATGCGGTATATATTGCCTCCCCTCTAGTCTGCTGGGCTCCTCTTTGACGCGACGACGCTGCGTGAATCCGAAGCGACCGTCGACTTTCCGTTGAGCGGTTGTTCCTGGCGAGTTGGTTCCCGTGGGCCCCGAATATCCCCCCGTCGAGAGGCGAGTTGCGCGACAGGGCCACAACGACAACCGTCTTCGACATAAGGCGTTCGTTCTGGGGCGGCGCACCGCGCGCACCTTCGACTCGGGGTGCATAATACCGCTACGATTGTATGGCAGAAGTATTTACGAGCAAGTATCGTTACAAGTCGAGACAAACGCGACGGTGGCATAAGGCACGTGCGGTACGCGTGCGCGAGAGCCAAGTCGACGGCGCGGCGAACGAATACTTTTCGACTCTCTTTCTCTCCCTCCCTATTCCATCTTACGTCGGTCGTCTGGCATCGTCTTGCACGAACGCCAGATGTCCTCTTCGTATAATGCAACTAACGGTGTTTTAATTAAATTACCCTAATTATTTGACGATAATCGTCGAGACGGTCTAGCACGCGCCAGCTTCAAGAGCCAACGACCGTGGCTAACTGCTTCGCATATTTTCGTCACGCGCTGACGAACCTATCGTTAAACGCGTGTCATCCCGAATATTCGTTGGGTGTTGCAAACACAACGCAAACATTGCTATCGTCACACCTTTGATGAGCGTTTTAGTTTTTGCTTCGTCATAGGCTGAAGTTTTTATGAAAAATTAATCCAAAGGAATCTTCGCACCTTTGAATTTACTTATTTTCGTGTTACGGACGGATGCACAAAAATATCAATATTTATTTGAAGATTAAGTGTCAACGTTAATTTATTTTCTCAACGCACATGCAAATTCAATTTACTTTCAATGACAATTACCCTGCTGACAAACGATCCTCAATTTCCCGTAAAATCGATCCGATATTCAGTTCGCCCGGCGTCTGAATAATTTTTCTCGGCGTAAATATTCATCGACTCCGACGCGTTTGAGTTCCAGAGCCGAATGCCGACAATTTCGGAATTGTGTGGAAACCGGATAATCGATGATGTCGATCTCGCCGCCAAAGCGCAGTGTCAAAAATATTACATTCTACGTCTCACAATGCTTCAGGGGTATGTCTCTCGTGTGAGTTCAACCCGCGACGGTTCGCCGCGAGAAATCGAAAAAAATGTGCGACCGGAAAACACTGGAAAAGCCCGAGAAAATCGTCGGTGTCTCTCCTTTCAATGGATTCTCGGTATTTCTTCAGTGCATATTGTATACAGACGAACGTCGACGAGCCGACGCGCCGCGAGAAGAGCACGACAAGTGTCCCCGTGTGTTTCAGGCTGAAACCCCCAGCAGGCCCACCCAGCATGTCGTCGTCCTCGTCTCCTCGGCGACGTCTCGGCTCTTTCGGTTCGGAGGGAAGAACTGCAGCGAGACATTTTTTTTCCAGCAACGGTGCCGCCCGACACACTTTGCTTTTGAATGGGACGCATCCCTGAGAGGGGGTCAGGGGGAGGGGGGTAGCTTTCCTAAACAAGCAACGCGCACTCCACTATTCCGGAATTGGCGTGTATTACAAATAAAAGACGTTTTCTCAATGTTGTCACGGCGGGACAACGATTTTTGGTAGATAAATCGAGAGACGAGTAAAAATTGTATATACAGACGTAACACTCGACGTCCGCAGCAGCAACGGCGGCTGCTGGCGGAATCTTATCAGCGTGCGGAGAGAGAGAGAAGGAGAGACTCAGCTGTTCGGCCCCCACGCAGTGTGTCACCGATTCTCGGAAGGTCTCCATAAAAATATCACGCGCACAGGATGTAACCGCCTGTTATGCCAAAACGAGAGCGCGCGGCGCAACGTCTCGTCGCGAGTCTGCGAGAGAGCAGCAGCCGCAGCGTTATGCCTCAACGAGACGAGACGTCGGGCGCGCGAGATGAGGAAAAAACGCGCGGGGCAGAGGTCTCGTGTGCGGGACGTCTGGTTCGTTTCGTGAGGACGTATACTGCACACAGCGCGCCAACTGGTGATGATCATGAGGAGCGAACGAGTTGAGTGTGGACGTAATCGGGAAGAACAATCGATATTTCGCTGGCGTTTTTTTTTTTTTTTTTTTTTTTTCGTGAACTCTCATGACTCGTTCGGTGTGAGAGACATAGGGGTGCCCGGAGCCCACATTCGAGGCATATCGCATTTTCGGCGCTCTGACCCCGGCACCGCTGTCTCGCTCTCGGCTTAGGTCGCTGCTCTCTCCATTTTTACTCCGTTTCGTCCAATTTCGTACGGGCAATATTCAGTACAAATGACAATTCAAATTGCAGAAGCAGATTATTACGGCGATTATTTCGCTGTCCTCGAAAATTTGAGAAACGTCACAAGTTGCGTACACTGAAAAAAAATTAATAGTTGTGATTACCATATACAGATACATATTTTGGTAGATCGAATCAATGATTGGTAATCGCAACTACTGATTTTTCTCAGTGTACGTGATACGGTCCGAGTAGCCTCCTCATAACTATATTTAAATACTGTTTGTCAAAGCGACAACTACTTAAATATAACTATAACTTACGACTTCTTTCTCGGTAGAAACTTTTTTTACTGTCTATAATAATCTACGAACGATATTCACAAAATTCAATACAAAATTACAACGTCGAATTATTTCGTTTTTCAGGCGCATCGATTACCGACGAGAGACGACAAAATCTCAGTTGGCGGTAATAGCTGCGATCGGAGGGGTGAAATGTATGCCAAGTGAAGCCTCTAATTGAAATTGTAACAAGCCCGGCCAGCAGGTGAGCTCGGTGCGCGGTGCGCAACTTCGCAACGACCGCAGCGCGAAATTACGAGCGAATGTCATCATACACACGAACCGCGGGCGGGCAGCAAAGTCGTACAAAGTAACTGTTCGCGTAATGTGCGGTCGTACACGGAGAGTACCGAATAACTTTCCGCGTCTGAATGAGAAAATTATCGATACGCGTACTCGAAGCCCTGTATTTTGCGATGATACGCGCCTTGCCTCGGCTCACGTCCTACGTGAGGGCAGAGGGCCATCGCGCAGGCGCGCGGCTATTGCACACGAATCCGCGCCCGGCGCCGCGATTGGGTCTTCGCGAGCGCACGCGGACAACCGACGAATAATTTTCGTACGCGTATAAAAGTTCGTGCGAAACGCGATTTGGGACCGCAAGTACCGCGGCTGGGCCCTTCGGCCCTCTTGCCGCGTATGTGTAAGCGTGTCGGCAGCAGCAGCGCCAGCGCCGCCGCCTCGGACGACCGCAGATTTGGGTCCATAGTCATTATGTTCGAGATCCCGTGGGATTCTGGATGCCACCGCTTCTGCCGCTGCCGCGTATCTCTCACGCAGATCGCGCCGCGCTCAAATTTTGCCGAGTCTCTTTGCGCCGCGCGAATAGGGCGCACGATATTGCCCGCATACGACCCTTTGGCACTGCGCATAACTCTGTGCGCAGTGCCAGAATGCTGCTGGCTACGTGAGAATGAGAATGTAATTTGAACCCCTCGACGCGATTAGAAATGCAATTCTTTCGTGAAGGAATAATCGTTTCGAACCGATGTCAGGTTTTCAATGTCGGTAAATATGATAAATTTATGGTTTTACTTTTACATTCAATGAGAAAAAATGCCTTTCACTCGGAGGACGGATCACTTTAATTGCCTACAAAATGATTTGAGTAAAAAAGCAGGAGTCAAAAGAATTGACCAAACATTTATTTTATTTTTGTCTTTGTATAGTAGTAGTTTATGTTTTGTGCTCTGTTGAATAAAAAAAATGGCCCAACAATATTTGAAAAATTCGTGCCCTAAAAAAAACTTAATTAGACTAATTAGAAGCACCATAAAATTTGCCTCATTGCGCAATTTAAGAGGACATCATATAGTGAATAATTACTACATCAATTTATTCATTTAAAATCGAGAAATTTCGAAAAGATATCGAATACGACGTATCTCTATTATCAGTTTCGTACGCGCGAGTTTCGATCGCTCTGTTTGGACTCGCGATTTTTCCGGATCAATGAAACGATCAATATTCATATTTCTGTCTGCGTCTCACGACGCGTCTGATTTTGCGTGACAGCCGCTTAGTAGTCCTGTGATCGGAGGAATCCGGTTCCTCCGGGCTTAGAGCGTGTTCGCTTCTCCCAGCTGTGTGTGTGGGTCCCGAGAGCTTTCGTTTCTCACTCTCGCCATTCGCTTTCGAGCTGGCGACTCGTCCAAGTCCAAAGACCCCCCAGGCGAGATCGCCGGTCTCTTTCTTGCACGCCTTTCATCCTTGCATCCTTCCTCCCTCCACCCCGAGTAACTCACAACTTCCTATCTCGCTTCATCTCGCGGCGGCCCTCGACGACGGCCTCTCGCTCGTCCTCTTGATGCCCGAACATCCGCACGAATTACAAACGTCGAGCTCCCTCGGCCTCCTCCTCTTCCTCCTCCTCCTTCATCTCCCCCTTCTCCTCATCCTCGTTCAATCCACGGGTCTCTTCGCGAGACCGCGATATCGCTTCGCAACGGATGCCCTCCGCTTCTCTTTTGCAATACGTAGAGAGGTAAGAGCCGCGCGCGACCGGGCATCCAGTGAAACTTTGTAGCTATATGAGAGATCGCGGAGGGCATCATCATCTCCTGGGAGGTCATCGGGTTCAACGAGTTCTCGGTAATTCTGGCTTAACCCACTACCTTGTAGTCGCGCGATCCGACTGCACCGCGACGCGTTCCCAGTCGACCGATTGAATTCCACGCAACTCGTCCGAACGACTGTGCCGCTTGTCACCATCGAGGCTCGATAACATTCACGAAATTATGTGAAACTTTGTTCGCCGATAATTTACAGGACAGATGAAGACTCCAGAAGTTCAACAAATGCAGTGCACTTATCATTTTTTTTTTTTTCTTTGTTTCGGGAGTTTCATTTATTGTATGTGGACCACATTTACCCCGGTCTCCATTGCACAAGCTAATTTCAAAACGATTGTGGTTATTTTTGTTGTATTTCTTTTATCAGTAAGACGTATGCGTATGTGTGTGTTCATTTTTGCCGACAAAATAATAGAGAAAGACTCTACTCCTCGGGTTTAGTGAACCCTCCCACTGTGACAGGCGTCGTTGTGCGAAGGAATTCTCCTCATGACCGCATCACCCCGTGGGCCTCGAGTAGCTTGAACTGACCGCAACTGTTCTGCCTGTGAACGGAAGACGCCCGGGCGTACCCAATGAATTCGTCTGCGACCGAATGTAATGTTACTGCGTGCGGTCCTTATGTCGATAAAGTGAGCGCGCGCTGTACACGTACACCGAGACACCGAGACACCGCCGCCGCAGCCGCCGCCGCTGCTACCGAGATCCGAGAACGTAGTACGTACGAGCGTAACGCAAACGTTTACAATTTATCGTCTGGGCTCCAATTTGCCAAGTGAGTGGCCGTGGGCGCAACGCCGCTTCCGACGGATATTCGGCGTCGAAAATTGCCAATTGTCTCAATGGAACACGATTCGAATTGTGAACCAACACCGCGAACCCGAGAGATAGTGTCGAAGGGTCTAATGGCACCGGCTCGTTTCTCGTGTCGTCGCGTTTCCTCCTCGATTCTTAGGGTCGCAAAAGCGGAGGACCGTCAAAAAGATCCGTCATTCTCCGACCTCTGCAGCTGCGACAAATTTATACAGCTCGAATGATGATCACACTGCAGTTGAACAGACTGGGACCTCTCTAGTCGAGTCTGTTTATAAGTGAGTTTCGAAATCAAAGATTGGCTAGCGGTGATCTAGTAGTTCTATTACCTATAGTATATACTTTATTAATTGAAAAGGTTTTTTAGCAATATGGTTTAAAATAAATAAATTAATACTACGATTTTCAATAGCACTTTTATAACATTCACCGAAAAATAAAGACCCGGTCGTACTAATGCATCAATCGAGAATTCATGTGAAAAATTCGTGTAAAAATATGTCAGAGACGGATCGAACGCCAGTCTTTCCCATCACACGTTATCATCAAAAGGCCCTCATCATTAAACAGATATCGAATTAGTTAATAAAGTGAATACGTGTCCGGTTATCTAAATCGTCTGGGGGGGTGCAACCAGCGAGGGGGTGAGTAGGGGGACGGGTGGGGGGGGGCAGATGGTGCTAATGCTCGATTGACTCATCCCCCGTGTGCAGCAGAAACCGATGACATGGCATTAGAACTGGAGCGGCTCTCCGAATTCCCATGCTACTGGGGCTGATGCGTTCGGTGACACCATCAGGCACCGTCTCATTGATATCGAAAAGCCGAGTGTGATATATTCTCACCGACGTAAGTTCCAGCGTCACGCCGGACGGCCATTAGGTGTATATACGACAACGTGTTGCAGCATTCGCATCTGCCTGGCGATATATACACACACATACGCACATACACACACCTATAGTTGCAGGTTGTGCACGTTGCCTTCATGCGCAATTACGCGAGACTCATTCCCATGTGTGTGTGTGCGAGGGACCAGGACCCCATGAACCACCCCGTTTTCTACGCAGGTATAGACGCCGCACACAGCGAAAGAGCATAATCGGGATGCGAACCGCGTTCGTACCCCACTGGAAGGTAGGTCCTCGTCGGCGGGTCTACACGGCGCTCTCAGCAGACATGAGAACTCGCGCCAACCGCAGCACGGGCTACCTGCTCCTTCTCTATTATCTGATTCATGGGGGTTCGTTCGTGACTCGTGACCCTGCGGATCTTGTGGGAATTCTCTGCTGACGCCCGTGATGCTGCTGCTGCTGCTCCGGGCGCGCACTCGATACCACCGGATACGGGGCGACGACGATCGTGCGCACCAACGTCGCCGTCGTCATCCTCTGTCAACCAGATATACCCTCTGCGGCGCGTGGACTCTTTGCTATCTGCTGCCCGAGGGTCGCAGATGTTACGGATCTTTCTGCGGGCGTCGCCCATTGCCCGCATAAACAGTGGGATTTTCACACCGGAAAATTGAATTATCGATAAGGTTTCGCTTCTCGTTTATTGCAACGACAGTACTTTATTTTATTTTATTTTTTTTTTCATAAGAGCTTTATTGGCTAACCGAATCGCTTGCAGGGTGACTAATCATATTTGTTGACATTTTTATTATTGTGATTATTGTATAATTATTTTGACGTTACAGCGAACTGCAAATTTGATTTCACTTTACAATTAGCTTCAATGTCGAACCGAACTTGCTTTTCTTTTAATCGTGATCCACCTCTGCATCAGTAGGAACAGAGTCTTCTGGCCCTGGAGTTTGACAACATAAATTCAAGACTTTCCGACGTCAGATTCATTTGTAAGCTGTCTTATATTTTACGATACGCCGTTACTCAGTTTGCAAGAACACGGGTCTTAAATCACCTGCGCAATTATAGATCTTAACATATATTTACGTAATGCGTGTATGTTGAAGTTTCGGTACTTTGCTGTAGGTGGTCCGCACATTGGCGGAACACTCGCTGTACGATGCGGGGAGTGTAAATATTATTACGATAGTTGAGTAGCTCACGAGTGTTCCGACTTTCATCTCTCGACGATGTACACAACGCGGTATCCACTGCTCAGTGTCTCGGCCGTGTTGTAAGCAAAAGATCCCGTTTTTTCCTTCTCTACCCTGCGACCCATTCGACAACCCTCCCGGCAACCACCGTCCGTACAATCCAGATGAAATGAGGGTGTTTTTTAAACTCGAGACACGACCCTCTTTCTCCCCGACCCCGAATTAGGCTGCCGACTGAACGAGTTTTTCCCATGAGATCGAGATCCAGAATATCGTAAACTAATTCTAGCGTCAACCACTCCCAGTCGTCCCAGCGGAGTGTCACTGGTATCCTAACCACCGCCGAGATGAGGAATTCTCTCCGCCCTATCTCCATGTATTTACGACTTCTTCTCGGCTTCGACGTAATAGTCCAACCATAAATCTATTTACGCCTCATTAACACATGCGCACAAGTTTACCCGTCGGTCTTGTTTATCCGTATGCGTTATTATTATTTCCATGTTAGACACGATACGAGACGTTTTGTTTACGCCTCCGGAGAAAGAAAAATACGGAACATCCCTTTGGCCTCGAAGTGCACGGGATATACTAAACCGCAAAGTCATCGGCAAAGACTGTTGGGTGCGCCGGGCACATCCGCCCCAATCAGCGGAGACGTCGTTATATGCTAAATTTAACAGGCGCATAAAAGTTCATGCGCTTCGAAACGCGAAGAGAACGGTGTGTGAGCAACAAAGGTGCACACCGTTACCGCGTCGTTCGACAATTTTCGCCGACGCGATTGAAGGTGACAAAAAAACATCTGTAAAGTTGGATGTCTGAGAAAAAAAATCTGCGACGAATCTTTGTGAATCCGAGAAAATTAATATCGAATTACAGGGCGACGAGAAACCTTGGCTCGTGAGATTCGAGGCGTGCGGACACACACGACATGTGGTCCCCGCAAAAATTCTCAGGCCAATAACAGAGTCGCTGAGGATGGGCTGGAGGGGGAAGACGAGATTCCCACGTACTTCTCAGACTTCGGTCATGTGCATGCTTCACGGGACTTCAATGACGCCGAGAGTTCGGTGTATACGTATGTATTGCGTGTATACGTATAGTATATGGTCGACCGTGTATAATGGCAAAACGAGAGCGACGACGATGAGGGGTTCGCTGCATGGCAAATGAAAACTGCTATGGATTCTGGCACAAGTAGACCCACCTTGAAGACTATAGAGAAATCAGTGTCTCGACGGCTTCGGCTTCGTCCTGGTCGCCGTGGAGCTCGTGAGAAGACGCGATTCCAGGCTCCGTTGGGTGCGCGACGCACGCGTGGGAGAGTCCTTGGGAGCGAAGAGCTTGTATGCCCCAGAGAAACAGTCCATTGAAATTCCTTCCGGTGTTCTTCTCGACATTCTACAGGTATACGCGGCGTGTATGTGTATAGCCGGTGTATGGCGTATTATGCCCATCACGGAAACCGTGTCACCGAATGAATCCTTGATGGCTCTCTTCGGTGAGAAATTAATTTACTTTAACTTCCTGAAATAATTGCATGTATTACGATTTTTCAATTTCCTACAATATTCGGAAGATTCATAATGGTACAAAATTTTTGTACATTTGTTGGAGCGTTGCTTCAACATTTGTTGGCCACCTGACCAGCTCACCATCTTTAAGTTAAAAAAAAAAAAACTAAGAAGCTACTTTCAACTTTCACTAATCTTTTTCCTCTTTCTTTTCGGAACCTCAACTCGTCCAAATAATTTATTGTTTAATTATACGCCATAAAGAAAAATCGGTCTTCTCTTCGTGCGGCGCAGTTTCGCCGACCTCGGTTTTCCGGAAAACCATAGAACAGTGTGCACAGGGTCACGCGTATTGAGAACTGTAAAACTTTTGACATCCGAACAGTTGAGCGAGGACTGTTATATACAGCGGAAAGAGAGGAAAAGAAGAAGAAAAAAATCTTGGGAAACGGTTTTAGGTCGGTAGAGCCTGTAGAGAAGGATGGTCCTGCGCGTAGAACCTAACCGAACGGTACCTCCTAATACCTCGTTCTAGCCCTGACCGGGATGCTTCCGGGAATTTGCTTGTTTTTCAAAGTCGGAGGAACAAAACAGGAGGAACGAGAACTGGCGGGAAGCGGGCGAACCATAAAACACCGCCGCGCGTCCTGAGCTCCCATGGGGCCCCAGAAGGGACCACAATAATCTGCTCACAATGACCGCGCGCGCTCTTTACCTACTCATCTCTCTCGGTATATATGCTAAAGCGCTCCTATCGCTCATTTCCGTAACTCCGCTAAAGACACGTTTACGCCTCGAAACTCCAGATGTCAAAAATTCTCGGAGCGCTCGATGATGTTTATTTGAATTAAAACACAGAAGAAAATGACAAAGATACGAGAAGTCTGGGTATATATCGTTCGTCTCATGACCGAAACACTCGGGCCCCTCTTCCAGGATACTCCTTCCTTGAGGATGTCCCGTTTCTCGATAGCATCGCAACTTCCCTTCCGTTGCCCGGCATAATTGAACGCCATATGGTATTTTCACGTGGCACCGAAGCCGTCCGCAAGAAGGGCACCTCCTTGCGGACGGCTAAAAAAAGGCTTTACGGCAATTTTATTGAATTACGTCCTCCTTAAATAAAATGAAACGAAAAAGAACAGAAGATACGTTGTTCATTTGCAGACCGCAGAAACCACGTCGATCAGGAAACACTTAGGGTCGCGCGTACAGTCGAATTAGTTTTAATGTAGCAACCGACAATTATGCGCGCTACTGTGCGAGTAGGGCTATGGTCTTATGATTGATAGACCGAAGCCCGGATGTCTTGGGCTCATCTTGGAGGTCATCAAGGAAGGAGCTTCACGCAAGACCGAACAGACCAGGAACGGTAGGGAAGGTACATTCCCTCTCCGTCCCTCTGCCACTCAGAGAGCCAGGTTCGCTCGAGGATTTCCTTAAGCTCACGTTTGCGGTCAAACCCTTCCAAGTGTTTCATCGTCCGATATCTGGTAAGACTAATTTCGCAGCCGAGTCCAACGAGGAAGCGTGGCTAGTTGCCTGCTAATTTCTCGGTGTCTTATTCTCGAGGAAACCCGAGAAATTCCGGTAGTTTAAGGAGCGGTGCATGCGGTGCACCTGTTTGAGCGGTGTGATTGCTTTGGGGGCGCCTCGAAAGGTTTCAAGTGCCCGGCGGTGGAGGCATTGTAAAAGCTGTGCAGACTGTGCACTATGTGAAAACACACGAGACCCTCGATTGCCGGCCGCCAAGAACGATCGCAGACGATCGTATACGCGATCGCTGACCTTCGAGACTGGGCACGTTAACACGCGGGATGAGAGGTGTTGGTATGTGTGCACGAAGGCTGCGGCAAAAGCGGCCGGGGCGGTTTGGCACATGGGACTAATTGACAAACGGTAGGAATTAACGCCTTATTGGACGACGGTCTACATTACTACTGTCCGAAAAAGTTACATGGGAATCAGAGTATCGTCGATTTTGACACTTTATTGTTGGCTCGCTTTAAAACGGTTGATTGGCTCAGCGTTAAGCACTGCATGGTCAGTAACCATTAGAAATGAATAGCAAAATTGTTGGTTTCTGTAACAGTTATTGGGTTAGGCGAGTGAAATCGTGTTAAACGTAACCGTAAATTAAGTTGTGATGACTTAATTTGAAGTCCGTGATCAGAAAGTTCATCTATTGGTTCGTTCAACGAATATTTTTGCATGTTGCTACTAAATTATTGCATTGAAACAATAATTAATAAAATTCAGTGTTTCACGAAACCCTATTTCGTAGTAAAAGTCCGAATCAATGGTGAAAATGGCTATACAGAGCCGTTACACCCCGGCCTTTTCTGCCACTGGGTTGATGTACGCCGTCGTCGCGCAACAGAGGAAGCGGAGATTCCACTGAATACCCGCACCTGTTTACCATGCACGCTCATATTCTAACCGGCGCACGGCATTCCCCGTTCTTATAGACCTCTCACTTCAATCGCAGGACAACAACAAGGACAACGGCAAATCACACGACAGACAGAAAGAGAAAGAGAAAGAGAGAGAGAGAAAGGCGTCGGGGAGACTCGAAGGAAGTTGCGAACATTCCTGACTGTAAAAATTTCGACGTAGGCGTCTCATTCTCGTTGCGACCAGACGAACGCGTGTCACATGTTCATCTGCAGTCGCGGCGCGCGATAGTTGTAGGTACAGTGAACTTGGCAATGGACTTCCGTTTCTGCAGATCGTGTCTCACGATTGTCGCGCGTGTATTGTCCGCACGACAGATGCATTTCGCTCGGTGAAAGGGAAAATTGTCGATGAATCTTTTATGGAAATATATGTATTGAGATGCTGCGAGGCCTCTTTTGCTTTATGTATGTACGGTGTGCGTATTATGGCCCCGAGCACGGGACAATCTTGGCGAGTTTGTTCGTAACTCAAGCCTTGAACTTTGGTTGCGCGCAGGCGCACACGAGACGCCGTGCGTTCGGGGTCTTATGATTTAAGGCGCGGGCCCTTCGTAAGTACACGACATCCTTCTCCAGGCGAAAACTGCGAGCACTGCACTAGCTCCCGCTTCGTATACCCTTTCCCTCGGCGCGCTGATGGCTCTCCATATACACCGACTGAATTCTTCGCGCGCTGCAACGATCCACGTGCAATCGAGCGACGGTGCACGCTGCGGTATCCGCCGGTTATGGTATTTTTATACACTTGGTTTTCGATACCACTTAGGGTTTGGAGTATCCGACGAAACACACAATTTTTCAGACATTCCGGGAGAAAGCCATTGACCCTGCATGGATACAAAACGTGACGGATCATGAGACAAAAAAATATATATTTTCTTTTTCAATCGAATACTTTAGTTCTGAAAAAAGTTCAGTTTATGAGACCTGAATACAGATAAGCTATATTTTTATTTGAAGGTTTTCTCTGAGTGATTGAAATCAATGAACAGGGATCAGCATCAAACTGTGTTATCGACGAAATTGCCGAGGACCACTTTAGTTCTGAAAAAAGTTCAGTTTATGAGACCTGAATACAGATAAGCTAAATTTTTATTTGAAGGATTTCTCTGAGTGATTGAAATCAATGAACAGAGATCAGCATCAAACTGTGTTATCGCCGAAATTGCCGAAGTCAGGCGAGATTCTCGTTACTATTTTCGACTCTCCGCTCCCACCGTAAATCATAAAGAGTTTCGCGAGTGCTTATGTCACGTGAAACTCGTTTCATTCCCGTTATGGCATACCGCACACCCTATAAAGCATACGAGGGGGGTTCCGTGGTCTTTGCGCCGCGGGCTCGCAAGAATCCTAGTAGTCCGGCGATACGGACACAAGAGCGTGTTGCACTCCGCACGGCGAATGCTGCAACGGGTGAGACTCGAGAGCCGCTGAGGAACGCGCCCGCGATCGTCTTGCGGACCGAGCAGACTCGCGACTCGGTTTCTTGCGGTAACAGATCAGAGACTAATGGACCGAGTTCTTGCCGTCCGAGTCCTGAATCGTGCTGCGAGTGTCTCGATGCTCGTCGTCGTCGTCGTCATCGTTGTCGCGCAGTCCAAGAGGACACACGAAACGGGAGGAGTCGCGAGCGTTACATTCTCGCGCAATAAAGCAAACGCACTCGACGTCCGTGCGAGGATGCCATCAGCAGCAGGACACGACCAACGAGGAAGCAGATCATCGTGTCGAGGGGCATCGATCCTCTGCGATCGCCGACATTTTTCCACCACCGGCGGCGCTACAACGATCAGCGTTACACTCGTGCGCTGCTATGCATCGCCGAACGGCTCGATAATAATTATTGCTCGTCGATTAAAGCGGTAACACGATATATACACTGCGCGGAGCCGCGGCGCACACATGTGATGACCATTACGGGCCGAGTCGCACCGCCAATTGTGCGTCCACCATCAGCACAGCCGCCGCACATGCCGCCGCACGGGGAATGCGTGAAATCGATCGAGGCTCTCGATTCCTGCAAGGGGGGTTCGACGCTTTTAAGTGCCGAACTTATTTAGGAACGTATTGATCTCTGCGCGCCATAGCCGACGACCAGGTGATTGCTGCACAGGGGTTCTAAAAACCTGGCAGTAGGACACTGAAAATGGAAAAGTCTTGTTGCACTCTGATGTCGAGGCGCAAATTCGTAATTTTTTTCTGATACGAATTGACAAAAAAAGTCCTTCAAAAGGTGACATCTTTTAGGGCAAAAGGTTTATTTTGAGTAATAAAAAAAATTCATCGCAATTTCAAATATCGTGACGTTAAACCGTACTTTCGACCTCGCAATCGAAGCACAATTTTTTAAAGTGATATTATTGAAAGTAAGGCGTGAACATTTTTTTTTTTTGTAACATTGATGACATTTAAGGTATAATGATCCACATGCGTCAAGCGACATGAACCGGAAGGCAATCTGACACTAACGAGAATTAAAAATGTCGATGACAAAAAACGCCATCACCTTTTCAATCAAACACATCTCTCCCTTATCCCTTCGGGCTATCACTTTTACGAACTTATATTGTTTTTCAATAAGAAAAATAAATAAAAAAAAAAAGTCAAAACAAGAAGACCGTCTCCGATGAAGCCTGAAATGCGTATGGCTGACAAATATGTAGCACTTTGTATGCCGGGCAAACAACGTTCGAAGAAAGTTTATAATGAGAATCAAGATAGGCGGTGTCGGTGGTCCGTCCTCGTCGCGCAGGCGCAGCAGCGACGCGCCGCTCGCCGGCTTGTTAAGATCGTTTTGCAGGTGTCCCGCTAAAGTTTCGCCGCGCGCTCGATGCTGCGAAGCGCGCAGAGCCTCTCTCGCGATCATCGGCGGAGCGCGTGTAACGCGTCCGAGGGCCGAGCGCGGAGGATCGGCGGACGAAAGGAGGAAAGCACCAGGAACCCAAAGATCATGCGCCGCGGAAGGTTCGGTCATGGCGGCAGTTGAGCTACAAGAAAAAAAAAAAAAAAAAAAAAAAGGAACGAGGAAACGGGCCAACGATGCGGCCAAAGGAGTTTGGGAAAGAGCTTATACCGAGGACCAGCCGGGTTCTCTCTCCTTCATCCTCCGCGTCGTCATCTTTCGCGGACGCGCGCGCGGTATAATCCGAAAAAAGGAGCACGGGAAGACGTCAAACCGCGCGCGCAGTGTCGGTGCCGGGAGAGAAAACGCTCGGCCCGAAGTGGACAGCGATGGGAAGGAGCAGGAGGAAGGGGCGGTGGTGGGGGAGGGGGGGGGGGGGGGGGGGGGAGAGGAAAGGGTTGTCGGTTCATTAATACTCTCCTGGCAACGTTCTTCCTCACCGGGCGCCCCACCAACGAGCTCTCACGCGGTTCATTGAGTACGTCTGGTATGCGAATGCCCCTACCCCTCCCCCCCCCCCCCCCCCCCCCCCCGCGCCATGCTCCCCAGCTCCCCCCGCGCCATGCTCCCCATGCGCCGCGCCATACTCTCCCCAGGCTCGGAAGGACCCGGCAAGCAACGGCAGCAACGAGGCAGTACAAGATATCAGCGAGAGCACGAGGAATAATGGAGAGAGTAGACGAAGAGGAGAGCGAGAAGAGAAGGAAAGAAGGAAGGAAAGAACGAATGAAGAAAAGAAAGAGAGGACAAGGAGGAGTAGGGATCAAAATAACGAATGACCAAAAAGCGAATGGCCAAAATAACGAATTTAAAAATGATGGACGTCTAAATCTAGAATAAGCATCATTGCAAAATTTGCTATTTTAGTCATTCGCTATCTTGATCATCCGCTATTTTAACTGCATTTTAATAAAATGTGGGGTCAAAATACCGAATGATCAAATAACGAATGGCTAAAATAGCGAATTCCGTAATGATGATCTTTCTAGATTTGGACGTTCGTTAGTTTTAAATTCACTATTCTGGCCATTCGCTTTTTGGTCATTCGTTATTTTGATCCCCACGCACAAGGAGAGCCAGAAGACGAATTTCGCGAGGGTAACGCATTTTTTCTCCCACGAAGGAGCTCGCGCGGAGATAGAGGAGATGTGCTTTCGTTTAGTTTCGCTCTCGCGCGGAGAGGGAGAAACGTGTGGCCTTCAACTTTCAGCCCAAGGTTTTGAGGCATGCGCGTGGGGTCCGCGCGCACTCGGGCGGTGGTCCGGGGCCCGTATCAACAGCAGGATGCGAGGAGAGCGCGAGAGCCTCCGCGCTACCGCGCAGGCGCGGTGCCTCAGCGCCCTCTCGCGAAAAAAAAGCGTTTTACCCAGATTGGCATACAATAAACATCTCTGGAGATCGCGCGGGTCCGAACTCTCGATAAAAGAAGCGCGCCCTCAGCCCGGGCCAAAGGAGCGAATAAGGATGAGAGATTTACGAATAATGCGCGTGCATCTCGTGCTACTCACGAAGAGCCTGGCGCAGATGCTGATGCGCCGCCAGCCTGGAATCCCGCGAGTCCTGCGGGTTCGGGGGGCTCTATTATGCTCTTCCTCTCTGCCTTGTGGGTCCCCCTCCTCCGCCCCGACGAGCTCTCTCATTCCACTCGACGGCGATGAGAGCTCGCCAGTTATACCTACGGCCGCGCGGCGGCGCGCGTAGCAACTCCACTCCACTCGGGCGGCCCCGTCGAAACAAACAAATTGTGGGTACAGCGCACAATTTACCGCTGGTCGGTGCATCACAGTTCGGCTGCGGTAAATGGGCCACGTTCGCACGGCCGCCGTCGTCGTTTCAAGCTTGTATAAAGAACGCCCTTCGGATTTTTGGCGAAACGAGGAAGCAGGGGATGTAATTGTTGGACGTGGCTTTTGGTATGCACCCATTGAGCGGCTGAACCGAAGAGTCGATTGGGGCTGAAATGCATTAAAAATGCGTTGGGTTAAAAATAAAAATCAGTTAAAAAGTGTAATACCATTGCGCGTTGAATATAGTCAGTATATCATTTTGTGAATAGAGGATAGGTATCATCATTCAAGTGCTAGTTACACCTATTTTCGTTATTCGGCGACAAAACATTTTTGACTAATGCCAAAGTCAACAACGGATGATAATCCGTTTTTAATAGCAACAACAAGAATTCCTAATATCTTTGACATGTTTACCAAAAGCTTCGGAGCTTCGGAGCTCAACGTTAAAAATCCCAGTTCCCGGGAAATGCGTCTAGTTCTCGGGTTCGCCTTCCGCAGTTTTCGTAAACAGGTCGAGTTGCTTCGCAGGAACCGATCTCCGCTGCGAGTGGACTGGAGAAGATGATCTCGCGAGGCATTGGAGGAGCGAGCGCGGGGTCTGCGGCTCACGCTGTGCGTGAGGATGATGAACAAGCGTGCGTTGCGGCTCATTCCCGATTTCAGATCACGAGGCGTCGGGAGACAGAGACGTCGGGCGTTGGGCGCAGCAGTTGCCTTGCGGTGAACGCGGGTGGCGAGCGCAGACGTCGTCGAGTGTCGACGCTCTCGTCGTCCGCTCTCTCCCCGAGCTCGTCCCGCCGGTTTCCTCGCTCGTCTATCCTACCAAAGTTGGCGTCAACGGCTGCGTCGTGCGCATCCGCACCCTCCCACTTAGGCGGGAGCGCAATTCCATCACGAGCCTCGCGCGCACCGAAACATCCTGCGACTCGATCGTCGCCCCGCAAGGGATTCTCCTCTGCCTCCACTCGATTATTTTCCTTCGCCGTCCCGGCAATTCGCGCGAATTCGTTCTTACATTTCTCATTTGTTCGCCACTGAATCCTTAGTGCGCCGCGTTGCATAAATGAATTATCGGATATTTTCCCATAGGACCGTCAAAACGTAATTTGGAGAAATTAAAATAAAAATGAGAAAAAACACGAATTTCCGCAGGTGAATAAATGAGCGACTGCAAAATATACGAATCTGGGAAATTGAGAATATACCCGAAACTGTGTATTCCGAATTACCATTACGACGATTACTGAAATTATAATTATAATTATAGAACAAGAACGTACGTACATCGGTCGCTGGAAGCGAAGAAAAGGCTTTCACGACTTCTTACTTTGTTACGTTCCAAGTCTATATGAAACTTTGTATTTCAAATGACGAACTGTGCGCTCGCACTACGATCTTTTCCTCGCAGGACGATCTTTTCAAAGGACGAACTGTGCTCGCACTCTTATCGCTGTGCGGCGAAGCAATAGTGGTCCGACGTTATTCGTCGTGCAAACGTTAATGACGGCTCTCGACGTCTGACAAAGTCCGCAACCTCCAACGTCCGCAACTTCCACAGGACTTCCAACAACCGATACAGTCGCGTGGAAGCTTCTCAAAGACGTCGCGTAGCAACCGACGGGCATTTTATTTCGAACGGTCGGTGTGATAAGAAAACAATAAAGCGACGAGGAAGAAATTCTAGAAGCCGAGAACGCGAACACGACGACGTCGCGGGGGCATTAAATCACTCGTGTAGCTGTAAGCGCTTTACACCGGTTTCCACCGTTGAGCGATCCTGGACTCGGAGCGCGCGAGCGGCAAGGATCTCTCCCGCGTTCTATAATTAGATATCACCGCGCTTCAAGGATTCGAGATTGTACCTGCAAGCTAGTCGCGCGGCGACCGCCGACCTGTTACCGTCCGGAATTGAATCCAACGCTCAGCCGCGGCGTCCCACTTCGTCGCCGAGTTCCTCCACCAGCCGATGAATGATTGCCAAGCAAATATTTGCATCCAGACGGTGATTGACAAAATGGTCTGCAACAAAATGCTAAGGAAATCTCGTCGAACTTTTTGCATTTTCAGTAGGCATCCTACGGCGATGATGATGCTAAAGTCGAAGGTGATGTTTTGGCTTTCTGCACAATTTTCTCGTTCAGTTCAAAAATCTTTATCCCATGCTCATAAAAAATTATTCTCACACTGAGAAAAATTAGTAGTTGTGAATACCAATCATTGGTTCGATATACCAAAATATTGGTTGCAGTTACTAAAATATTGGTAGCTATGACCAACGATTCGTAATCACAACTATTAATTTTTTTCAGTGCACGAAGAATTGTCCTTTGTCTTGGAAAGACGCTTCTGTACTATCGACCGGTTCAAAGCAGACATAGAGAAGACGAGGTCGCCGTAAAGTCATAACGAAAATAAAGATTATAACGAAAGACACCGCGAAGGCATTTTATGATCCTCCAGACAAACTACCAGAAATTGCGGCGCAAGTGTATTTGCATCTGGCCATGATTGAGTTCTTTGCCCAAAATTGTACTGGAGTCTCGCGAGCTTATTATATTTTCAGCGGGCACATTCCATGAACACCGCGAATCATGCCTTTCGGTTCGGCTCTTGATCGCAACGGGTCTAATATCCTCGAACAACGGGGTTACCATTTAATTCGCGTCTGGCACACGGGGGGCTCATGGGGTCCTCCCGGAGCTCGGGATGGAGGCCGTCAGGCCGCGATCCTGCCCCTTTAACCACCTCAATTTCCGCGAGCATCAGCCCACGAGCAGCTCGAGGAGTTAAAGGGCCCGGGATGTCGGCGCGTCTCCGCCGCCGCCGCCGGAGAACAAACCGGCTATGCCGATGCTGCCAGACTCGCCGGGTGCTTGCGCTTCGTGTTCACGCTGCTCTCTGTTGTTACGCCGATGGGATGTAGTTTGGCGAGCTGCGCGGGACGAGAGCTCGCGCACAGGTTATCTGGAATCTAGCTACGCGGAAAGCGCAGCCTCCAGTCCCGCTGATCCTGCCGATCTCCCGACGATCGCAAGAAGCTGCGGTCGCTCGGCGCATCAGAGCGTCCTTGAATTTCTAGGCGACTCCCCGGATCACGATTATCGTGACATCGAGACACAAATCGCGGAAAATTCTCCTTCACTCGCGGAAAAAAAAGTTTGGTCGTGCCAACTAATCGTTCGCGTTGCTGTATCTCAGTTTTACGTAGCTGCTGTATCTATTGCATTAGTTGCCACGACCAATCGAATGGTTGAGGCTACTAATCGCATCCTTGGAGAGTTTCCTCTCTTGCCGGCATAACCTCACTTTTTCATTAACTTCGCAGTGGTGTGCCGTTCGAGGTGCGAATCAGGTTTTTACGTAACCTAAAAATTGTACGATTAAAACTGTAGTAATGCCATTTACGCTAATGTATAATATTCATTGTACAAGTAGAGCAATTTATGTCGAAATTCCGATATAAATTGCCGATATTTGTGCTGGGGATTCATTTTGCGAAATTCGAACAGGGCTTCTTTATCGCGCTCTTTGCTCTGCATCTGACGTTAGCAGTCTCATTTCCCGAGCGATGTGCTTCGCTGATTTGCTTCATATAAAAATTAATCTTACTGATCTCATATCATAATATCGATTGTTGGTAATTATAGTTACCAATCTATGAGATACCACAGATAGTTGCAAAATATAACGCGTGGCTATGAAATAGTCGCGTGAACCGAAAATTGATAGTTTTCACTTCGCCAAAGATGACGACGATTTCTCTACAAGCGAAGGGAACACAGCGTTGACCGTGGAATGCCAAAAAAACCACGCGCAAACCGTTGACTGCATTGCTGCACCTGATCCATCACGCCCCGATCTTTCCTAATCTCCTGTTCGTTTTTCGTTATACAGTAGATGCTGCGGTACACGCGGCTATCGCACTACAGGCATATAAATATACGTGTGCTGCACCGGTCTCGCTCTAGTATCCAGCTCCTCGATTCCCGAGGCATCGGCGTCTCGAATTCTGGTTAATCTAGTTACCAACGGGCGATTCTTATTGGGTGCCGGTTAGTCAGGATAGGCCGCGGGAGGATATTGACTTCTGAGAATTTCTCCTGTTGCTGCACCGGACTCGCCGCAAGCTCCGAACTCCTCGCAGATTTTGTCCTCCATTCCAGTTTACATTTTTTTTTGTTAATCTGCTTCTTTTTTTTTTCCTCGGGTTATCCAGCGGCAAAGTGTTTGCCGCGCGAGATGCTCGCGTCGCTGGGCAATCTCAATTACCAAAATAAACGATCGAGTCGAGAGAGCCGCTTAATCGGTCGTCATTGCGCATTCCCGTCTAGTCCCGAGGATTCCAGACGCTCATTGCGACTCGGCAATCAGACTCAGGTGGCGGCGGCGGCGGCAGCGAAGCTCCGAGGCTCGTCTCGCGGTCGCAGCGCGCGAGCGGCGCGGTATCGGGAATCTAACAATGCAGGAGAGGTGGAGGACACGCAATCCCCGCGTGTCTGGCTTGCGAACGCTTTGGAATCCTTCGGCGTGCGGACGCGGCACGAACCAACCGCGCCGCGTGTACCTGCGCCGCGATCCGTGCGCCGTGAGCCTTCGAACTTCCGAAACGAAGCAGCCGAAATATGCGCGCTGTAACCGAATACATGTAGGACGATCGTTTTGGCCCGTTCGGGACGGAGACGCCGAGTTTTTCGACGATTTGTTTCCAAGTCATTAGAGGCTTCGGCCTTCCGGAAGACGCTAACGCGATTTTCAGGCGTTCGGCGTTGAACGGACGAACGAGAATATATCCGCGCAGTACACATTGGTCGATCTAACAAAAGACGATGGCGAGACGTGCGGAATATCGTTGCTATATTGTGGCCGTTCTTATCACGACGTTCGCCTCTTTTCTTATCGGCTCGCGGAAACCTCCGCATATCTCGAAGGCACCGCGCGAGCGGCAGTTGAGGCGCTCTTTTACGGACTTCGTGACCGCGCATTCGCGCTCCCCAAGCGCGCGTTATAGCCCCACTGGCTGAGCGATGGGTAATAACAATTTTGCGATAGTCGACGAGTAACGCAGGGCACGGAATTTCAGAGAGAAAACGCGAAGGTACTGTATTTAACGGCAAACGCGCGTATTTGTTTAGGTCCTTGGCTCGGTATAGTTGTGTGTGGGTGTGTTTTTCTTTTTCTTTTTTTTAGATGCAATTAAAGTGCCAAGAACGGGGACAGATAATTTACATCGCCGCGCACATCGTCAAATAAAGGCCAAACGTGCTGAAGTAGCGACTGAATAAACACTGCGTGCACTTCCCGTAGGAAGCGTTGTAAAAAAATCTATAAAAAAAAATGTAGTGCAAGATTAGTGCAAAATTAACGACTGCACAATGGTTTTAAGAAGGTGGACTCGACCGTTAATATCGCATTTGAATGTTTATTGTTTGAGGACACGATAATTGTCGGCAACCTTGAAATATCTTTGCAAATGGGTATCGGCAAAATTCATTGAAGTACCCATTAAAAAAGAAACTATTCCGACAGAACATCGAGAGTTTGAAAAACAGAGACACGTTTTTCGCGCTGATAGTCCCTCGATTATTCAATTGACTTTTTCTTCAGTGCTAAATAACAAGAATACTTCAAGCGGATTCTCAAATGTGATCTTGTGTGAACGAAAAAAAAAAAATTATCACATATTTAGTCTCGTTAGTCAATTTTGTCGTAGGATTGTCAAAAGTCTAGCTGGAAGAAAGTATCGAGTTTCCATAATAGAGTTTTTGAATATAGATTTTAGCGCTCAAGGTATTCGCAGTGACAGAGTAGTCGAGCGGACGGAACTCTCTGCGGTCGGCGGCGTATCTCGTGCACGCAAGAATGCCACGGAGCGAACGGGTAATCAAGAAGGGTCGATTCTGCGCCACCGAAAATCGACGCCGGGTCAATAAGACGAGACGGCGATCCGGCGGCGGTGGCAAGTGCCTGGTTCACCCCGACTCTCGTTTCGCGTAACATCCCCTTTTGAGACTCCTTGGAATCCGGCTCCGCAACAATGTAGCGTTGACACAGTACGTACAAAGTACCGACGAAATTCATCGCGATACCTACGCCCCGTCGATCGTCCCCCTTTCGCCCCACCCCAGCTGCGCCACCTTGCGGCGTATTAAGAGGTTACCCGTGAGAGTGAAACCTAATGAGGGTCAAAAACGGTCGTCACGACGCGGTGGGCTCTTCATCCAATTTGAGCGCCGACAGGGAACGGTGAAGCCCAAGGAAGCGGATGAAAACACAAAATGAAGATGAAGATCGAGAGGGAAGTGGAGGTTCGCGCGGGGTTCGACAAAAAGGTGGTTCGCACGCAACTACTATGCTCTACTAAATGGGTTGCGTGGTTGCTATGGCCCCGGGCGAAAATCGAGATTCCGAGAGAATGAGCTCGCACCGCCTTCAATGAAGACCGCAGAAGCTGTCGGCATGAAGAAACGCGCATACGTGAATAATACACAATGGTATATTAGCCATTAACCCCATCATTTAAAAAACAAGTTACACCGTCGACAATGCTTTTACACTACCACATCACGTGACTGCTTTATTTTGGGCAATTCATAATGAAAGAAATGCGCGGAGCTGGTCGATAATAAAATGTTACGAAAAACAAAAACTACAGCAGCAACAAAACGTTGAATCGCTTATTATGCAACGTGGATGTTGGTCAGCCGCAGAGAAGCAAAGGTGAGACTGGTATTCGAAATGGTGGAGAGAGGAGAGTGAGGGAAAGAACGGATTAAAATAGAGAAAATAGTGAGGAGTGAGAAAAGTGGATAGAAGAGTCGGTCGGACAGGAGAGGAGAGATCAGTGTTGGGCACCACCACCGATGAAGAAGAGAACGAAGTGGATGGAAAGAGAGCATAGCGCAAAGAGAAGTTGGAGCTGCTGTGGTGGCGGTGATGGTGGTGGTGGTGGTGATGGCGGTGGTGGTGGTGGAGGCCACCGCGGAATGGCGGAGCTCTCCAGTGTCACACAGGCCGCCGCCCGGACCCGGAGGCCAGACCAGCTCGTGTTTCGCTTTTCGGGTTTCCGAGAAACGTTTTCGAGAGTGCACACCGTGATGTGCTTTTGCCGATGGCGCATTACACAGGTTCGCGACCAGGACTTTGGCGAACACAGAGGAACGCAAGATAGAAGAAGAGGAAGACGAAGAAGAAGAAGAGAGAGAGAGAGAGAGAGAGAGAGAGAGAGAGAGAGAGAGAGAGAGAGAAAGAGATGTTTATTTCGTACTCTGGACCCGCAGGCCCCTAAGAGTACCGTGCCAACAACAAGATAATAACAATATATGTACACACGCAAACCCCGCTTCGAACAGTAACATAAATCATAAACTATAAACTATAAACTACAAGAAAATAATAACATAACAAAAATAATAACACGCCCTCATAACCCAATCCGCACGCACTCACACACCACACACGCATACGTCACACAGGAAAAAATTTACAAAAGAAATCATCACACTCATAACCCACACCGCACGCACTCGCATAACCCACTCCGCACACTCACACCCCAACGCACTACCCCACCTCGCCTAATCGCGCACCCCCGCCATCATTTCCCCATACAGCGCCTCCTTGAAACCCGCGAGAGTCACGCACCGCCGCACAACGTCCGACAACGCATTCCACCGCTTACACGCGACGACCACGAAGGAACGCGCAAAAAACTCCGTGCGACTCCTGGGCACGACGAAGTCACCGCTTCGATGCCGCTGCCGAAGCTGACGCCCCGCTTCCTCCCCCCGCTCCACAAACCTCCGCAACAAATACTGCGGCTGCCCATTTGCCCTCAGCGCAAAAAGAAACACCATGAGCAAATAATCCCGGCGATCCGCGACCTTCAACCACCCCAACACCCGATAGTGCGGCGTAATATGCTCATCCCGGCGAGCCCCAGTGACAAATCGCACACTCCGATTCATCGCCCTTTGCAGCGCCAGACCCAACTCTGCTGACAGCCCCGTCATTAAAAGACACCCATAATCGAAATGCGGAAACACCAGCGCCACCACTAACGCTCTCCTAACTCCCGCCGGCAAACAACGACGACACGCCCGCAGCTGGTACACCACTCGGTTGACCTTCCGCACAACCTTCTGGACTTGCTCACGCCACGTCAGCGCGCCGTCTATACAGACTCCCAAGCAGACGACCGACGAAGAGAGCGGCACCACATCCGCCTCGACCATAATGGGGGGGAGCCGCATCGCCCTTAGCATCCCAACATAACACGCCGATCCCAATATTATCGCCCTTGTCTTCGACGCATTCAAACGCAACCCACACGCCGCCGACCACTCGCACACCGCCGCAATATCCCCGTTCAACCGCTCAATTCCCTGCACAACATCGCTAGCCCTGCAGTGCAGGTAAACCTGAAGGTCGTCAGCGTAAAAACTGTACCGACACTCCTTCAGCACACGCCCCAGCCCGCGCACATAAACCGCAAACAACAGAGGGCCCAGCACCGACCCCTGCGGCACCCCCGAACGCACCACCCCCCACGCAGACCTGCGCCCCCACGCGTCGTACACAGCCTGCAGCCGCCCCCGCAGGTACTCCCGGAACCAGGTGACAACACTGGCCGAGAAGTTCAGCGACTGCAAGCGGTCGAGGAGGTCACGATGAGGGACACAGTCAAACGCCTTGGAGAAGTCGAAAAGGACTAGCACAGTGACCATATAATTGTCAACCGCCTCCCGAGCATCATCAATCACCCGCAGCAACGCAGTCTGAGTGCCGTGGTATCGCCTGAACGCCGATTGATACGGGTCGCGACAGCCGCTCTCATCCAGAAAATCCCCAACCTGATCTGACACAATACGCTCAAGACCCTTCGAAAAACAACACAGCTGCGCAATCGGCCTAAAATCCCCCGCCACCTTCGGAGCCTCAGTCTTCGGAATCGGGCACACCAGGGGACACCTCCACAGCTCTGGGAAAACCGAGTGCATGAGCAGGTGATTAAACAAGTGCAACAGCGGGCCTTCAATCACCGGCCACGCCATGCGCACCATTTTCACCGAGATACCGTCAATACCCACAGACTCAGTGCGAATTCGCGCAAATGCTTTACGCAGCACCACCGGCGTAACGTGCAAAAAATAAAAAGCACTATCATCAAACGGCCGGACGGGCACGCGAGCATCCCCCACGCCCCCGCCGTCACCACCAACCGACAAAAAGTGGCCGTTGAGCTCCTCAAGCGACACCACCAATTCCGACGCCGAGCGCCGCCCGGGCAATATGCCGAGACTCCGAACCACCCTCCACGTGTCCGCCGGCCGCCTCGCAACCGAGAAACACGCTCGATAATAATTTCTCCTCGCAACCTCCACCTCCTTCTGCACCTCATTCCTCATGACCGTAAAACGCAACCACAAATGCGGCGGCCTCGATCTTCGCTTCCCAATCGCTCGCCGAAAGCGATCCCGCCTGCGAATGCGCTCAGCCAACTCCGGCGCGAGCCACGGCGCCGGCTGACGACGAACGCGCACCTCCCCAAGCGGAGCGTGCACGTCAAAAACCCCAACCACTGCGCGCGTTAACATCTCAACCTTCACGTCCCCAGACATCTCGCCGTAAAAAGACCCCCAGTCGCACGCCGCCAAATCCCGCAAGAGCAAACCCTCATCCACCGCGCTATAATTCCGACACATTATTCTCTCCGGACGCCGCCGAGCCACCCTGACATTGTACCGAACAAAAATCAAGTCGTGCTTCGACAAAAAAGGCACCGGATACTGCCCATAGCCCACGACCTTCGACCGATCCCCCACAATGCACAAATCTATCCGCCTGCTCGACGTCGCTGTATGATGCGTCGGCCCATGGGGCACCAACGACAGCCCATTAATCGCGATATAATTCAAAAGCCTCGTCGACTCATACAGCACCGACGCAGGATCGATATTAAAATCCCCCATCACCAGTACATGATCGAAATTCGGCAGAAAATCCGCAAGAACTTCCTCAAATCGCGCCATGTACCCCGCGTGCGGCGGCCTGTACACAACTGCCACTAACAATTTAGCGAAGCCTGGTACCTCAACGCTAACAATCAAATACTCCGGCTCCCGATACACATCACTCGACGACGCAGCAAGCACCGTCGCACGCACGCTCCTGTGCACGTATATTCCCACGCCCCCGCCCCCCTGCAAGCCCGCGCCACCCCGACGACGCTCCATCGCAACGTTCCTGTCCCGCCGCAGCAACGAATAACCCGGCAACTCAATCGCAGAAATCGACGCGTCCGGCCTAAGCCAAGTCTCGCTCATACAGATAAGATGATACTCCTCCGCCGAGAATTTAATTTTAAATTCCGCGAAGTGCCTGGCCAGCGACTGACAATTTACATGGCACGCAAGCAAACAATCCGAGAGAGAGAGAGAGAGAGAGAGAGAGAGAGAGGAGGCGAGGATGGAAAGCCGAGGAGAGAGAGAACGGACATTGTCTTCGGCATGTCCGCGAGACAATGAAGACTCCTGTGGCCGCTCCTGGTGCTAGTTTGGCAAAACGAAGCAGGATTCTTCCCGTCTCGCTCGTGTCCGCCGCATCCCGTATACGCGAGACCGTCAACAAGAATGACCTTCCTCGTTTTTGTCTTTCTCATTTTGCGTCTTCTCCACGTCCTCCGTCGTCCCGACCTCCGCCACTTCGTGGTGGCAAAGGCTTCTTCGTGGCATTGCTGAAAAGAAAATTGCCTCGACAGCGGCGCACGAGGAACGAGGAGAGGGGGGGAATGAAGTTGTGGGTGGATGGGAACCCGAAGCGAATGAGAAAATAGACGCTTCGTCGCTGGGCCGGGTTTTCAACGAAGATCGTATTGCGTCCGCTTCGCGGTGGTAACCGGGCTTCAAGGTGGCGGTGAAGTGTAGAGGCCGCACTCGACATTCCGCCACCCCCCTTTTTTTAATCATACGGACCACAAAGGAAGAAGCACGAGTAATGTAATTATGAGGATCATTATAGGGGGGCATCATCGGTACGTGCTTGGCCCTCATCGTAACGCATATTTTTCAAGGCTTGCAGCCGACGCGCTTCTGCCAAAGCACGTTTTATGAAACCTAAACAACAGATTCTAAGGATCATTCTACAATTAGGATTTTCAAGTCCTTGTTTATATCGCAAAGAGCCTGTAAGTGGATTCAATGGAATTCAGACCCACATTGAAACTTAGATTTAATCGAAATCTCATAAAAATCCAGTAGTGTCGATGTCACACTATACTTGAAACGTGCACGAAACGCTCTACGAATCACGTATTCGGCTCGCTTTATCGCGATTTCCCTGGTGAACTCTTTGACTGTACCGAAAATATGTCATTTCACGGCCGTTCCGAGAGGCCCATAAGATATCCCACAAGTGTAGTAGTTAAAGTGTATAACGAAAGAGACGCCGGAAGAATTAAGAGCTGCGCTGCGCCGCAGCAGCAACGAGTTCCGCGAACGAAGCCTCCCATACTCGTCGACCCGACGTCATATATCGAAATTGCCCGGTGCCTTAAGATGCAGGTCGCAAAGTTCTCCGCGCGGGCCCAAAGAACTCGACGACACCGCGACGTCTCGTCAAGCGTTTTTTTCAACGCCCGCTTCGCTGCTCTCTCGTGTCTCGCCGCGGCGTTTTTCAACCTTCGTTGCCTCGCTCGAATGACGCGCCAATTTTGCTCATCAGCGGTGTTACATTGTAATGCGCGGTCGTGTACGAATCAACGGATGATAATTACGAAGCCAGACGAACATTGGCGGGCGAGTCATCCAGCATCAGCACCAGAACCAACAGCAGCAGCAGCAGCGGCAGTGGCAGCAGCAACGGCAGCAGCATCAACAGCAGCCCACACACTCTCGTGTATTTTCGTGTACACCGAGTCGCTATACACGGTGTATACAGGATGATCCAGAATCCCCGCACCAAACGAGTCCCGGAAGTCCAAAATGGTTCCAGAAATGCATGTGCAAAATTTGATATTTTTATTCCTGTTAGTTTTTGAATGAGAGCCGATTTATGACAGCCAATCTCAACTTTCTCTTAATTCGTCCTCAACTTACTCTCAACTTTCTGTTAATTCGCCCTAAAGCCGAGGGCGAATTAGAAGCAAGTTGAGAGTAAGTTCTCCCTTAACTTACCCTCAACTTTCTCTTGAGGGCGAATTAAGAGAAAGTTGAGGAAGACCTTACTCTCAACTTGCTCCTAATTCGTTCTTAACTTACTCTTAACTTGAGTACAAATTAAGATATTTGCCCTCCCAGCTTGAGGGCGAATTAACAGAAAGGTGAGAGTAAGTTGAGGACGAATTAAAAGAGAATTGAGATTGGCTGCCATAAATCGGCTCTCATTCAAAAACTACCGGGAATAAAAACCTCAAATTTTGCACACGCATTCCTGGGACCATTTCGGACTTCCGGGACTCATTTGGTGCAGGGATTCTGGATCACCCTGTATACCTGTACCTCGTGTATGTAACAGAGAAGATACCTTATGCTCTCGAGGGGGGAAGCACGTATATAATCCGGCAATGGATGATGAGAGAGGCGTCCGCGCGGGGCCAGCGAAGATTCAGAGTCCGTCGTGCGCCGAGTTATTCGGCTTCGAATGGATCGCCTCCGCAAAACCTCGGACGGCTCCGACGGATGAGGACTTGCTGTCTCCGTCCCGTCGTCGCCTTCGTCGTCGTCGTCGTCGTCTCTCTTCGTCTCTCTCTCACGCTTCGCGAATGAATACCGCGAAGACAGCGTGGATGATGCGCAGCGCGAGTGAGCAGACTGCGTCTTCGTGGCTTTTGCTCCGATCTTCTCTCACGCGCGGCGCATGCACAGCTTTCTTCAAACCGCCGGTGAGGCCGCGAGATACGAGAGCGCGAGAGAGCTTTGTTTGATGTCCCGCGGGGTCGAACTCTCGCTGTCCGATGAGAAGGAAAGAGGGAGAAGAGAGAGAGAGAGAGGCGCCGATACTTCCGTGCAGTTATTCGAACCGCATTCCTATGCGGACGTTTTTTCGTCCGAACGAAACTTTTCGTCGTGAAACTTTGTGGATCATCGGTGCCACGTTTGCGCAGGGTATATGTCTTCGCGCGGACGAAACCGGCGCGGCAACCAGGACGCGACGAGGCCGCGGCTGTGGGTGGCAGCTGAGAATAGTTACACCTGATGTGTCCTATATCGCTGTATCTTATTATTTCACGCGATACACCCGAGTCGCGACTAAATTTAGAAGTCGAAGTGAGAGATCCTTTGTGTGTTTCGCGGAAATACATTCCGAAAAAGTCCGGCTTAAAAATAGCTTGGCTGAAGAAAAATCTACCGACTGTCTTTTTTTTTGTCGCTGATTTGAACGAGATCGGGTAACCTAAACCCGGCCCCGGGTCGAAAAACTGTGGAAATGGAGGTAACGAAATGTTTCTTCTCAAAATATCCTACCCCCGAAAACACTGGTTCAACCCTTTTTTCACTTAAAAAGACTAATAGTTGTGATTACCAATCGTTGGTCAAAGCAACAAATATTTTAGTAACTGCGTCCAATATTTTGGTAAATCGAACCAATGATTGGTCATTGCAACTACTGATTTTTCTCAGTGTTCAGTTGATTTAAAAAAAATACGTTTTGTTTGTCTGAAATTCTAAACTCAGCCACCGGATTCAAAACTGCTAACACGTGCGAACGAAGATCAAATTCTGTCAAATTCTCGCGATATTAAACTGCGAACAGCCGGTTTCTCAACCACCTATCACAGACCGAATAAATCGACAACAATGTGATGACGCATGAACTTAAGGGGATACCACCCACATGCGAACGTCAGAACATTAGAACTCGTGGATGTCCCAAACGCACCATCATACTAGCGGCGTTCATGTAAGCGTCGTCGCGTAGCGAGATTCCTGAAAGGCTGTCGAGCTTTCCGAGAACAAACTCGCGAGCATACGACGAGGTGCGTTCTGATTCATGTCGAGCAGAGAGCTCGCGATGCAGCGAGCAGAACATACGCAGTCGTCGTGGCTAGCTACGAGCTCTCGTGTACCAACTACGTTGTACCGGTCAATGTACCGCATCGCGACAGTGTCCTGCACTCCGGTAATTTAAGCGAGCGTCGAGACTGCAGCGCGCTGCTCGCGAGTAGTCGATGGCATTCGATACTCATCGAGCTCTGCACACACAGCGGAGTCTCATTCGCGGCCGAGCGGGAATACTGGTTTGTGCACGCCGCGACATTGAGAGGATTCTCCCTGTCTTGGCTTTTCTTTTCGCGGCATCTCGCGAGAGATTGCAGTCCGGGTTCTCATGTGCTCGACTGATAGTCCGGCACTTTGACAAATGTCCTCTTGTAAACGCTCTCCCTCTGGTTAACGTCGTCTCGTTGAAATTAATCTCGTTGCACTTGTATTTCACAGGGGTAAAACGAACTTCACCGAAAACCGTATGACCGGCACAGCCTAATCGTCAAGGTCGTTTGAGGATCTAGAGGAAACAGCTGAGATGAACTACGAGCTGTCTGACTACCAAACATACGAAGAAAGATACAAGTAAACGAATAGTCATCCATTACCGCAATCGTTATACACTGAGAAAAATTAATAGTTGTGATTACCAATCGTTGGTCAGAGCTACCAATATTTTAGTGACTGCAACAAATTTTTTGGTAGATGTCACCAATGATTGGTAGCCGCAATTACTGATTTTTTTCAGTGCACGTT
The DNA here is from genome assembly GCA_964034905.1 of Itoplectis maculator. Taxonomy (NCBI): domain Eukaryota; kingdom Metazoa; phylum Arthropoda; class Insecta; order Hymenoptera; family Ichneumonidae; genus Itoplectis; species Itoplectis maculator. The sequence goes on along the minus strand of OZ035852.1, from coordinate 14,063,029 downwards.
TTTTCCAATGACCGTGACTAAAAATGTTCGTATCGAGCACCGCGACGCGAGCCGCGCGACGCAAAAGGTACCCCAATTTGTCGGAAAAAATACGACTCTCACTGAGGAGCTGAAATTTATCGTACAAAGTCATTTTAACCCGTTGCGCCCGCGAGGCGATATTCGCCGAGAGTCCTTTCCGCGTGTGCTTTCACCGTCCGCACGCCGCGCAGAAAGGTGCGAACACCCAGCGTTATTCTCGCCAGAAAAGCGATCGTATCCCCGTGTGCGGCCTGGATCGTAAAATCTGCCTAATGGCGATGGCCCAACGTCGAAAGTCGCTGCGCTCTGCCTCGCTCGCTGTACCTGCGCGCCCGCTGCTGCTGCTGCTGCTGCTGCCTACTATAACCATCGACAGCGCTAACTTTGCGGCCTAGCGTCTTCTCGACGCTCGGCCGCCGCCTTCTGTCTTCTGCGCCGCTGTCTCAAAACCATTACCGTAACCCGGCTTATACGAATTTTTGTTGTATCTTTTTATTTTTTATTCCTTCAAACTTCGTAAGCGCCGTAACTTCACGAGCACCTTGGGCGCGTACCTGGTCAGTGCCGGGCGGGGAAAAAAACCTCAAAGACTTCGCACATACCTCCGCGGCTCGTGAGCATCGTATAATATACTCGGCATCCGCGCGCACGTTTCCCCGCATATGCTAATAATAGTCATCCAAAACATTGTAAAACCGTTTCCGACGCGGAGCGCGTTTTTTTTTTTCTTGCGAGCCCCGAGACCGCGCGCACCGCTCGCGTTGGCATCGAGCGTTCGTAACATCTCATTCTCATTGCGCACGAGAAAAAATTCGGTATGCAAGAGCCGCCGGTGAGGTGGAATTCCGACAGCGAGAGGCGGTTATTCCGCCGTTAAGCCTTGGAAAAAGCACAGAATTTTCACTCGGGTGAATTCAACGGACTCATTCCAAAGAGATCTACTTAAATCATTACCAATCTTCATGCCACACGCGACGCGTGTGCGAAATCGCACTTGGCGCACTCGTAATATAATGTACAGAAAATAATAATAATACAAAGAAATAAGAATCAAGTGACTCGGTTGCGTCTCGACGCCAAGTAGGGTAGACGTACCGTTTTTGGCCATCGTAGGCCCAATTGTGGCCATCACATTCAAAGCAATAAATCAAAACGTTTAATCGAATAAAAAAATCGTCGGGTAGGTCATTCAGTGAATTGAAATGCACTTGTTTAAAAAACTCAACGGGCAATTGTGGGGAAAAAATAATTTGAGGAATAAAATAATAAAAATGGCCACAATAGGTACAGTGGCCACTAACGGTACCTCTACCCTATTAAAAAAAATTGTGTCGTCCTTAAAAAAAAGCGGTAGTAATCATACGCGCCATGCCAATGCTAAAACTACCCCCATGAAGGTGACAACCCGAGACTCTCGGCAAGACCCTCCGGTGCTGAAATAATAAGAGATAAAACCGCGCAAGACCTCTTCAATTGCACATTAATCGATATTGACGATCTCACCGAGCCGGCGATCAAATCGTCTCTCGATATTAACCTGTAAAAGCCTATGCCCATTGCGCACGCGCGCGACGATCATTTCGAGTACCGCTGCAGAGGCTCCGCAGAAAAATTGCGCGTTATGTCTTACATCCCGCTTCTCGCCATAATACGAGTACTTACATACTATATCCCACATATATAGTGTACGTGCATACATATATATAATACCTCACGTCCGTACTACGTCTCGCAATATACCCGAGCCCGTAACCCGGTATGATAATATCAAACATTAAAGGGACATTGCCTTTTGTATTGGTAATGAGTATAGCCGCGCGCGTCTCCGAGAAAGCGACCCGGTGCGGGGCCGCCGCGCGGTATATACACACGGTGCGTTACGTCACGTTTGTGGTAGAGTAAGCAGCATCGGTCTGCGCGTAGCCCGCGTGCGCAAAGTCGAGTAATGCAGCGGCGGCGGTGCAGTCGGCAAGACGATCGGACGAGCGGGTGTGGAACGTCGGTGTATACGAGCCACCGGAAGACGTCGTCGTCGTCTGACGGCTGCGGCAGCGTGGCCGCCACTACCCGACATAAATACTAGCGATATAGTATACTATACGCGCTACGATACGTTTTACACGATTTGCCGTACAACAGTGTGTCGAAGGTAAAGGATAAAAAAAAAGATAGCCGGAGAGGCAACGCTGCACTTACGTTACGTACGCGTAGTATTTTAATATCGGTAACAGGAATATTCGCGTACCCGCCAGTCAGTGTGTGTTGTACACATTTCGCGTATGGTTCTAGCAATACACGCAATACAGGGTGATCCAGAATCCCCGCACCAAACGAGTCCCGGAAGTCCGAAATGGTTCCAGGAATGCGTGTGCAAAATTTGAGATTTTTATTCCCGGTAGTTTTTGAATGAGAGCCGATTAATGACAGCCAATCTAAACTTTCTCTTAATTCGTCCTCAACTTGCTCTCAACTTTCTGTTAATTCGCCCTCAAGCTGAGAGGGCAAATATCTTAATTTGTACTCAAGTTAAAAGTAAGTTAAGAACGAATTAGGAGCAAGTTGAGAGTAAGGTCTTCCTCAACTTTCACTTAATTCGCCCTCAAGAGAAAGTTGAGGGTAAGTTACGGGAGAACTTACTCTCAACTTGCTCCTAATTCGCCCTCTCGGCTTGAGAGCGAATGAACAGAAAATTGAGAGTAAGTTGAGGACGAATTACGAGAAAGTTGAGATTGGCTGTCATAAATCGGCTCTCATTCAAAAACTAACAGGAATAAAAATATCAAATTTTGCACACGCATTTCTGGGACCATTTCGGACTTCCGGGACTCGTTTGGTGCGGGGATTCTGGATCACCCTGTATAGGCTCGTCCCCACGCGGCTCAAACCGCGCCCGGCGGTGTACCCTTCGGTCGGCTGTATCGCCGTCGTCGAAGAAATTCGAGTTCTCGCGTTTGCGTGTACGTTAGACGCGTGTGGACACGCGGGAACGTACACGCAACGTACCCCTTCTCTACCCGCCCGCTCCGACAATGCGAGTTTCGAACTGCCGCGTCGAGCGATACGCGACTTGTGCGGTACGCAGTGCGCGCGCGCGGGCGCCGTCTGCGCAGTGCTCGGTATGCGCGGGCGCGATAAACAAAGCGACGCGGCGGCGGCGGCGGCCTCGCGCGATAGAGACTCGCTCAATAATAATTGTACCGCGGCAAAAAACGCGTAGAGCAGGCGTGGAGTAAATAGGAAAATGAAAAGAGAAAAAAGCAACGACGACGACGATTGTGCGAGCGACGTCAGGGGACCCTGATAGAAATTATCGATACGCGCACGAGTCGACGTATACGCGCACCGCAAAAGTGCATATTATTATTACGTGGGAATCTTACGATCGTTCCTTCGGCTTGTACCCTTTCTCCGCGTTGCGTTGTTTTTTTTTTTTTTACTTTTATCACCGCGCACTCTCCCCGTCTCCGTCTCACTGCTGCCCGTCCTTTCGAACTCTTCGTCGCGCGGCCAGGAAACATTAAATTTATGATAATCGAGGTACCGAGCACTGGCGCACTCTTCTTCAACTCTATAAATAATACGGAAACAGTTCATCAAATTTTATTGCGTCTGCATTGTAATGAGATTGAAGGAGCGCAGAATGCATCTTGGTTGCGCGCATACTTTTTTTTTTCTTTCTCTGGCTTTTCGACGCGAGGAGAGAGCGTTGTCGATGCGCTCCGCGCGGTCGGTGTGTCTGTTGCAGTGAGCTTCAATGCGACTTTGTAACGAAGCCCGAAAATCGCATTGGGGCACAGGGTTTATTTTGTTATTGATTCGAACAAACTTATCGATAGAGTTATTATTCATTTTGTCGTCAATCCATAATATAAAAACAAATTGAATTACCTTGATTTAATGGAAGCAATTATTTATTGCCTAAAATAAACAGCAATATAAGAAACTATTGTAATAAAAACTTGTGATGCTTGCAATTTATTCGTTGCATTGTGGTGAGTTTGAATTTTTCACTCGCAAAAATTAGTGCTAATGGTGCTAATAAAAAATGCGCTGTGCGCTGAATAATACAGGTTATTCTATTTATCATCTCGTGCATAATTCGACCGATAAATTCATTACGCGCGCCTTGTTGAACAGATAAATGATAAATTATACCATATGCCATGGGGCAATTATGTGCGAGACAGTGCGAGAGTTATCGCTCTCGGAACGCCACCCTGTATACGATTGCCAGGCTAAATGACACTCGATGCCGACGACAGTCGGTGTCATTACGTCGGACAGCTAAAATTGTTGTCTCCGACCTCCCCTCCCTTCCTGCGACGAAGGATGCAACCTGAACAATTTATATTCCGGTATGATTCAGTTTTTTTTTTATTTTATTTTTTTTTCATTTCTTTTTTATTTCTACATTTATCACGTTGTGCGTATGAATTTTCGAGTCTCTTAATTAATATCCCGAGAGTCGTGAAGCTGCTATCTCGGCGCGCGACATTCCGCAATATCAAAAACCGTCTTTGCCTGCTCGGTACAGGTGCCACTAGGAATTTCTTCGTCATTTCGGGTCCACGCCGAGTTCCGCGCGGAGGCTGCCCGCCAGGTACGAGCGAATGGCAACCACTGCTCGCTAACAGCATCTACACTCCATGAATGGAACGACTTCCACGAATAGTACAGCCACGTCAAAGATTCAGTTCATTTCGACATTCGAAAAAAAAGCGATTTCTTTTTTTTCATCAAAATAAAAATAATCGGCATCACGAACAATCAGAGACGCCGATGTTATTTACCAATAATATTAATATAAAATTATAGAAAATGATGTCACATAGTAAATGCGATACATACGGAAGTAGTCGTAAAGTATTATTGATAATGTCTGATGTCCTTATCGCAGCTATACAGTTGGAATATTAACTGCAGCATCGAATTATACTCAATGGCATTAAAATCCTTAGAAATAATTTGCATTCGTTCGAATGTCAAGAGGGCACCCGTTTGCTTTTCTGGGAAGCTCAACGGTCCTCATGTCTGGTCTTATATATGTGTGTGTGTGAATATGTGAGTATGTGTGTATACTATATATTCCCTTATCGCACATCGACGCTCGATATGTCTCCTCTCTTTCTCGACTGAGAAAATGCTCGAAAACTCGAATCCTTCGACCGTCTCTCAGGTCAGGTAAGTTGGTCTTCCTGTGCGAACTGCGGCGGCTGTCTCGAGATTTTTACGTCGGGTCTATTCAGAAGAAATTTCTTAAGTCCCGCGCTCCAACATATAGATATACAGCGCACGAATATTATATTCCCACAGTCCGAAAGTGATGAGCAGCGGAGTTCACACGAATCTCAGTGATATCGTTGGGCGTATATTCACCGTATTTGTCGCATTCTCGACGCACGAGAAAACTTCCGCGGAACTGAAACGATAATGTACTTGGCCGGATCGCGGCCGTGCGGTACAAACAGGCGAACAGGTCTCAATCAGGTCTGGTTCAAGACCACCGAGTGGAAGTCCTTCGATATTTGATTTGCGAATAAAAAGTCACTCGTACGCGCCCCAGCTATAAATCACCCGAGACTCTCGATCGGAGCAAAGAATTTTTCTCGAAGCTGCCCAGCAGCCGAGTTTTATCGATTTTGCGCGAGCAATTATACGTCGGCTTCAAAGGTTCTCAAAATTCGGCATCCGCGCTCGAATCAATGTTAATTGCTGCGATATACGTGGTCCCCCCCCCCTCCCCCCTCACCATCCTTGGTCGGTGCGTTTATTGAATTTCGTACAATAAACTCGAATTGATTTCTCGGAAAAAAAGTCACAGTCGTAAATTCCGCAATTTCCACAGCCGTTAAATCGAATTTGGTACTGGAGTGATATTAAGAAGTAGATTTTTGAACATTGCCTAACGCCAATGTACAGGTCTTTTCGGAAATAAATAATATATAAAAAAAAATTGGAAAGAAAGTTTATCATCCGTGGGTGGCGATTTGAAAGCGTTTTGAAAGAACGGAAAAGCATGTCCTCTATTAAAAAGTGCGTGAGCAACCATTGTTGTCGATTTATTCAGCATCTGATTGCTCGTTGGGAAACCGGCAGCAGTTTGATGTTTAATATCGCGAAATTTGGCAGTTTGTCAGAAAAAAAAATCGTTTTTAGCGTTTTTCTCCTCGAATTTTCGATTTTTCGGGCAAACACCTGTCGTTTTTGGAATCAGCGGGAAATTTCCCACCGGATAGGGTTTTAAAACTTCGTTAAATCGAAAAAAAAATTTTTCGATATTTTTCGAAAAAACGGCAAGGGGTACCCCTTCTAAAAATTTGCGATTTTTGAGGGTCAACTTTAAAAATCTGCAAAAAATCGAAAAATCGAGATATCGCCTTCCGCCTGGCGGCATTCTCTTCGTTGAAAAGTCTTCTTTCGAATGCAAAAAGAAAATCCCGATTATATTGATCCAAAGAAAAATGACACCGATTTTAGTAAAGTGCCAAAACTGGGAAAAAGTAAAAAATCGTTTTTCGCATTTTTCTCCGAAAATTTTTTATTTATAGGGTAAAAACCGGTCATATTTGGAATCAGCGGAAAATTTCCTATCGGATAGGGTTTTAAAACTCCGTGAAATCGAACTTTTTTTTTCGCCGAAAGTCGCGAGGTCATTGTTCCTAGTATAGTAAATAGCACCTTTTTAATTCAAAATATATCTGAAACTTCCGCGTGTCACTTAATAAATACTCGAAGTGTAACCATTGTAATTTGTTGCCTATATGCTTTCTTTGGGTCGTTAATGACCCGCCACAAAAAAAATCTTTCTCATCAAATCGCAATCTAACGGTGTCCAGGAACAAAATCACACAATCACGTTTTCTATTCAGTTTATATCGTTGATATTATTACGGGGTACGAGATTTATGCTTTGCGATGACTAATTCGGGTTTTGTGCCAGCGGCGAGGAAGCGAAGATCCGCACATGCTGCTGATGTAGTCGACGGGTATAAGTACGAGAGTTTCGCTCGACGAGCAACGTCGTCCTACAGCTGTGCGCACGGAGCAACGAATCCTCAGACCTAGCGATACTTTCGCGTTTCGAGCGTTGAAGCTGTAATTTTCGTGTTTGAAACTGGCTCGTAGGAGTTCACCTAACGGCCTTTGTCTGATATACCGCGCGCACGCGCGACTATATATAATAATGCGGCTTCGTCGCAAAATTCTTCCGCCACACTGACCGAGCCGTTGCTCTGTCATTTATCACACAGACAGCTAAAATGTGACCGAAGCCCGCTTATGTATATTTTTCGCAATCAACTACAATGTTCCTAACGGTTATTGGGAAGACAGAATTTCGGGTTTAATTGCCAGTGATTCGAATGCGGGTTGCGCAACGGCGACTGCGCGACGAATCCTCTGTTGACACAGCGGTAAGCTCTGAAAATAAGACATTTTTCGATGAAGCAAAAAAATATACTTCCTTCTCGAATTAACATTGCGGTCAAAGGAAAATATAGTAAAAGTTCGTAAAAACTTGTTCGACATATTTTTCAAATAGGATCATCACACGGGAGTCGCAAGACCTTCGTCCTGAAATTTTCGTCGCCCACTTTCGAGCACAATGACCAATATTAAATCAACACTGATTGTAAATAAACGAAAAATAAACAACGAAATGATAATCACTCAATCGTACCGTCACTTCAATTAAAAATTATAAACCTAAAAATTATGTTCAATCAGCAAGGTCGTCGCATGAAATAATCCCTTTTTCCCCTTGGCTCCCACTTTTTCACTGTCATCATTGCCCAAAATGTGCGCCAAACCCCTATTACACTAATGTGACGTAGCTCCTATTAACGTGATTACGTTTGCACATTACTATTATAGTATACGTCGACGGTTTTCATAGGAGCGATTTAAATTAGCATAGTGACCGAAATGTCTTCGAAGATAAGACTCGCCGTATACAGCGGAGGTCGCTCCCCGTCCGCCGAAATTAAGCTAGATCAAGATACGCAGTCGTCCGCTTGTGTCTGGCGCGTTGCTGGCGTCGTCGCCGGGCTAGATGGTGGTGGTCTCCCGGTCGGCGTGACGCTCATCCTAAGGAACGTGGGACCGAGAGCAGACTAAGCCTCGCGTTTTTGTGATGATCTTGCGCCTGGTGGTTTTGCGAGGTCGACTAACTCAATCACGTGCATACAAACCCACAACCTTGTGACGCCGCCGCCGCCGCTGCTGCCGCGCCTGCCTTCACCATCACCGTCGTCGTCGCCGCCGTCGCCGTCGCTATTGCTGAACAACCTTTAAGACGCAGTCCCGCAATCGAATTGAATCGCCGGGGGCTTCCACGAAGCCTCTGCCCGCACTTCTTTCTCCGCTCCCGCGACGCGCTCTCTTTCAGACTTCGGTCAAATGCCCGTATTATTATTATCCAATGTTTGAATGGGGCCCCCGCGCGCTCAATGTACCTACACGATCGCTCCAATGAGCCGGATAGACTGGTCTCGTACGACCCACGCTACGTACGACACACGGCCACTCGCAGTTTAACGCTACGCGGTGCTAATTAAACCGTGTGTCGAGATCGTAATCGCGATAATTGCACTGACAGGTCGCGAAAATTCAACGGCAATTAGCGTCGTTGGGATTGGGTGGAGGGGGAATCGATACTTACTTCGTGGAAAACAGAGATAATTGGTACTTATAAAGAATGGTTTGGAATGATTTTGTGTAATTGCAATTAAACCGACCGGTTGATGTACATTCACTTTATGGGTACTTAGAATGCAGTGTTGCATTTTTAATGCATCCGATTTAATATACTCAGAAGATTCCAATGATTGTTGTAGGGTGTGCAGTTAATTACTGTCCACCGAATATGCAATTTTTTATACGAATAAAAAAAATGTATATAAAATTCGAAAGAACGACTGTCACGATGACTTTTTTAGTTTCTTTTTTTTTTTTTACTTTTTTCCTCGTATAAAAAGTAAATATCAAATTTTGTTGTTGGTAAAGTAGGAATCGTTGTCGCAGTCCGCATGAATCAACCGACCGGTGCTGTCGCTACTACGCCCGAACTACTCTCGCATTCCGTGTCTGTTGCTGTTCGTTGCTGTCGCGGAGAACCTAACCTCGAAACAACAACTCCGTACGTTTCGCTGTGGAACGAAAGATTGAACAATTCTTCATTAATAAGACCAACAAAGACTCACAATGTCGGAACGTAAAGTGTTGAACGTAAGTATTAATAATTTTTGTACTATTGTAGTACTGAAAAGCGGCAATTGCGTCGATATCACGAACCTAACCTAAAAATGTCGCTGTTACCAGAAATACTATCCTCCGGATTTCGACCCGAGCAAAATACCCCGCATGAAATTGGCCCGCAATCGCCAATACACCGTTCGTTTGATGGCGCCATTCAACATGCGATGCAAGACATGCGGGGAGTACATTTACAAAGGGAAAAAATTCAACGCTCGCAAGGAAGACGTCGAGGGCGACGACTATCTTGGTATCAGAATATACAGATTTTATATAAAGTGCACGAGGTGCCTGCAAGAAATTTCGTTCAAGACAGATCCGAAGAATACGGATTACGAGATAGAGGCTGGAGCGACGAGAAATTTCATGGCATTGAAGCTGGCCGAAGAGCAGGCGCAGAGGGAGGAGGACGAGGAGAAGGAGGAAGAGGCGACGAACCCTATGAAATTGCTGGAAAAGAGAACCCAGCAGTCGAAGCAAGAATTGGAATTGCTGGAATCCTTGGAGGAACTCAAGGATCTCAACAGGCGGCAACAGACTATAGACTACGATCAGATGCTCGAACAATTTGACAACGAAGCTGTGAGACAGAGAACGCTAAAGGAACAGGAGGAACTGGACGAGGAGTACGTCAAATCGATATTTCGAAAGAAGCAATTGAGCGGCACCGTCGTGGAGGAGGAGATTATCGAATTACCTGATAACGAAAGGACAGAACCGCCGAGGAAAATGTTGAAAACAAATAATTCAACGGAGAGTTCTTCTATTGAAGGAACTACGGAAACTGCGGCAGCAGATGCGAAGGAATCGACAAAACCGGCCGCTTCGGGCTCTGGGGCTTTGTCATGGACCAAATCTACGTCAACAACGTCATCGCGCGCTAATTTGAGTAATTTGGTAAAAAAGAAGACAAAGATAGGCGTTAAAACAAATTCGAACAGCATCGGTGTCAAAGCTAAGGCCACAAATGAAAACGAAGCAACGGCGTCGAAAAATTCCGAAACCACGACATCAAAAAACAGTGAAGCAACGAGCAGCAGCGAAGTTTCGAGCACCGAGAAACCGCCGGGAATGGGGTTGTCTCTGGTTGGAGCGTATTCCGGAAGCAGCGACGATGAAAGTAATTGACAATGCTGGTAAACTTATTTTTGTAAACCTGTACATACTTCTGTTTCCTCACGATTAATTGTTAAATAAATAAGACGATAGCACTTACAAAGACTTGTGACAGAAGAAGTTTTCTCTTTTTAGAATTAACTATATATTTTTTTTGAAAAATCGTTGCCTCTGAAAAGGCGTCTTCACCAAAAAAATGCCATGCTTTTGTTGTATCAATTGGAGAGACTTCAGCATGGTGCTATACGTACTTTTATTTCGTTAGCTTTCATTGCAAAATAAATAAGACATTACAAATACAACAATTATAAAAAATGACTAGATTTGTACATCGCGTCGAAAGCTCGATATAACAGTAGCAAAACGCCGCAAGCATCGATTTGATTTCTCGTTTTTTTGTACATCATCAATGTATAAAAAATCGTGGATGATGAACCACGGAAATATTCCTAGAAACTAGGCAAAAAACCGTGGACAAGGGACCTGGGACATGTGACGAATTACGAATTTTTCTATGGTTCAGCAGCCACGAGAAAAAATGATAAATTTACAGAAGCACGCACGCATGTTTTGTTCGATCGTCGAGGGTGATTAGATAATTCCTTACAGGATGCTGAACCCTTTACTCCTAGAACATACAAAAGAGAGACAAGGGGTTTGAGAAGTGATGAAAGCGGGAAAGGGAGTAGGTCTGTTTCAACGGCTAGGCACTCCTGTAAGGAACATCTTTAACGCGAAGACGAGAGAAAACGCGGTGTGACGAAGACGATGCAGCAGGGAGTACCTAGCCTGTTAAAGCAGACCACACGTGATATTAGTGAGAGAAAAAAGGATATTCTTTTCCACTTATCTCTGGCTATGTGAAAAGCGTCTCCTTCGTCCGATTATTCATTACCCAGCAAAACTTAATAAGAAGCATTGAAATTAGATAAAAAAATATTATGAAATTATTTTGATAGAATGTCAATTCTTTTCAGTTATTCAACTTCAATCGAAATTTCATGTACAGCTTGCAATTTAATTATATTAAAAAAAAAAACAACACAAAATACCGGTTTCTCGACAATTCCATCGAGTTTTACACCGTCGAAAAATAAATGAAAAATCGAACGACGACAGTGGAAAGCTTTTCACAACGCCGCAGGCTTTGAAAGTGGCCATTGACGAAAGTAGTGCCGCCGATGAAGCTAGAAAACGATCGATCTGTATGCGCGGCTCGTGTGGATCATACAGCGATCTACGATTTCTGTCGTCGCGAACGAGAGGCAGTATTATCCTGCGGACTTGTTCGCGCCCTCACTGGACTCGGGGAGCAATGCCAGTCGAGTGATGATCGTCGTCGACATTCGGGACTACCGCATCTGGACTCCCTGCTACAGTCGTTCGGAGCTCGGAGCCTGCGAGGCGTTTGATCTTTCCGGGCCACATTGACGGAAATCTCGGAGCTCGTCGTATACACCCTCGGCCAGTGACTTTGCCAAAGAGAACCGGGCGCTTGCAGCAAATTCGTCGACTCGCCGTCGAGCAACCAGGGCTCGACGAGCCAATTGTAAAACGACTCTTGGATCTCGTCTTTCGAGATGCCCGGAACATCGAGAACATCCTCATCGTCGACGTAAGCAGCACCGCAATCGTCCCTCGAGTGTCGCCGCTCTTCTCGCAAAGCCCGTTTCTGATAATCGTACGCTCGCTCGCGCTTCAAAGTGCGCACCACCTCGTCAATCACCTTTGTCGCGTACTCTCTGCTCGACGTTGCTCGCGGTTTTATCGGAATGGAATTTAGAGTCTTGGAACGCTGAATTTGGGGCCGACGAGGCGGCGAGCGAGAAGGCGGCGGCCTCGAGTGACATTGCGGTCGGCTGAGATTATTATTTTTAATATCTGTTGTCGTTTCAGGATGCTGCGGAGTCGGCTGGTCGTGCGGCGGATCGCGTAACGGCACGCTGGATGCTTTGGCTGTCGAGGGAGGACTTTCTATGGTAACGTACCGATGGCCCTTGCCTCTGTGCAGCGCCACTTGAAGCTGAGCTATCTTCCGTTCCTGCCGCGTACGCTGCTCCTGAGCTCGGTCCTGCTGAATTTCCATGTCCTTCACGAGCTGCTCCAAACGAGATATCTGCATCTGTTTAGCCTCGAGAGTGGAATACAATTGTTGAAGATTCTCCGTTTTCTCGATAATCTTCATGTCGACCTGCAGAGAGAAAAACAGAGTGTGGAATGAGAATTTTTCTTTTCAAGGTAATTTGGCCGGAAATAGATAAATATTCAACGTTTTTTTGTGCAAGGTAATATCGACCGACGTACCTGTTCACGATCCCGTAAGTTCTTCTTTTTTGTTGACAATAGATGTTCAGCTTCGCCGCTCGTGCGAGCACTCGACCTTTCCTTGAGAACCCCAATCACCTCGTCTCTGACTTTGATAATTGACACCTGTTCGCGTATCGCCCGCTCCTGCTTCTCTATCTCCAGTTGTTTCTGATTTAGCTGAATCTCGAGGGTTTCATTTCGGCGCGTCAGCTCGGCGACGCTGCAACGAAGATCGCACACCTGTTGATGAAGCTCGTTCACTTGATTGGACCAGAATGAAGTGCTTCCACTTCCGTTTTCCTTTGATTGCGACTGAACCCGCGAACGCAACTCCAACAGTTGCTTTTGAAGACTCTCATTCGTTTCTTGTCTGCGAGGGAAGATACGGTTTTTTATTTTATTTTATTTCTTTCTAAATTAAAATTGTGTACGTCGGACTACAGTAATTTATGCCACACTCACGTTAGCTTGAAGTTTATACGGATATCCTGGATCTTCTTCATTAGAGCCGATACGAGCGTTTCGTGAGGAATGCTGTGGTCGTCGAGCCTCTAAAAGAGCCGGTTTAAATGTACGTTAAAAGCCATAATTATTTAATTATCATTATCAACCTCTGAACTAATTATAATAATGCGTTATGTGTCCTCTGTAAGAATCGGTTTACTAACGAAATCACTTTCTTCGCTCAAGAGCCCATGATGTATCACCCTAACGATGTCCTCTTTTTCGCGTAGAAGGCTCGCGATTTTTTGTTCGCTCTCTACCACCCAAGCAGCACCCATCGTCATTCCACCACCAGACAATACTCCCTCGTCTGTCCTGTTTAGTGGGAAAAGCGAAAAAAAACGTCACTGCAGTCCTGTTATATTTCGCACGTCTTTCCTCTGTCCCTCTCACTTTTTATCATTTTCCATTAACTTAGCGCCAGCGGCCTCCAGCTTCTCCGACAGTTCCTTTATTCTGTTCTCAGCCTCAATCTCCTTCGACGATAAATTCTTCTTCAATTCATTGAGCCTACTCGAACGAGCATAAATAATCCCGTAAAAAATGGTCACCCGTGGATAATAACGATTATGTGGAGAATAGAAATACGGCACCGTGACTCGAAGTTGTCGCGCTGCTTCTCCGTTTTCGCTAAGAGGCTTTCGCTGTGCTTCAGACTCTTCTGCATCTCCTTCAGACGTTGCTCGGCGCCGGTTTCCTTCTGCCTCAATTGAGACTCCAAACTCTTGACGTTGCTCTGCAATTGAGTGATTTTCGTCTCGTCCTCATTTGTTCGCGTCTCCATTGCGCGAATCCGCGTCTTGAGCCTCTGCAATTCATTCTCCAACGTCTGTTTGCGTTCCTGCAACTGCTCGCACTTCTCGATCTCGATCTTTTTCTCCCTCAGTGCCTCGTCCACCTTCGCGCGGAGTTCTTTCGTCGTTTCCTCGCTCGAGCGCTCCAATTCGCCAATGCGAAAGCGCGACACTTCAACTTCGTTCCACAGTGCGGAAATCTTTTGGATCGTCTCGGTGACCGTCTCCTCGTCGGCTTTTTTCCTCTCCGCGAGCCGCGTCTCCAGTTCCGCGCTCTCGGCGCGATAAATCTCCACTTGCCACGCGATCTCGGAATCAATGCTCGCCTCGCCGTTCTTACCGTCGAATTCCGCGAGTCGCTGAACGATCTCCGCGCGCTTCTGCAGTAACTCACCGCAGAGATCGAAGCATCGATTGGACATTTGGCGAAGTTGCGCCTCCAACGACGAAACGCGCTCGCCGGTGACTGCTGAATTCGGGGCGAACACCTGTTCGCCACTTCCTCGAAAAGCGTGGGAATCAACGTTGAACTGGTGCGCCGCGGACGTCTCCGACGGAATACCTGTGAGATTTATCGCCTCGATCTTGCCCGGATCTTTCGCGCCGCTCGCTATCAACTTATCGCGCAGTTGGGTCATCTCTTCGTACAGCTCTGCTGCGTTTTTCTGAAACATTAAAAAAAATGTATTCGAAAATGCACAAAATTGAATATATAATTCATTTATATATAATTGTAAGAATTAGAAGTCAAATTGAATTAACATCATTTTTTTTTGGCAGTCCGCAAACGCAGCGTCAATAGATTCAACAATATTTTTTTCGGTGCGCAGAATCCGAGGCACACTGAGAAAAATTAATGGTGTGATTACTAATCGTTGATCAGAGCTACCTATATTTTAGTAATTGCAACCAATATTTTGGCAAATCTAACCAATGATTGGTAGCCGCAACTACTGATTTTTTTCAGTGCATATTGATTTTTTTTAAACTCCTGTATTTTGAGAATTGACTTGAAAATAATGGCTGTTATTACCTGCTTGTCCGTTAATTCCTTCTTAAGCGCCGCGTAACGTTTTCTCTTCGTCGCGAATTGGCTCTCGCAGTGTCTCCTCAGCATGGACGAATGTCCACTCGGCGTGGTCGACGCTTTTGCTTTGACGACGTTCGTGGCTGCCGATAGATTCGCCGGAGCGTTCGTCGCGCTTCTCGAGGTTGGACGGCGTCCGGAATTAATCGGCGAGCCTTTATCGAGCGTCGTCTCGTCCGAAGCCACGGATGTCAGCAGTCGAGAATTCTCGTTCACCTGCGACTGCATCCCCGGACGTCCTGGGTGTCCGATGTTCGTCGGGATCTTGCTCTTTTGCCCGGAAACGCTGGGCGATCTCGCGTGGGTCGGCAACCTCGAGACTCGTCCGCATTTTTCCGTCGTCTCCTTCTCCGCCGGTTTTGCTTCGACGAGAAAAGAAAATAAAATTAAAACGCGCGAAAAAAGAAAATATACCGCGATATTTTTTAGTATTAATCCGATTTATTTACCGATACCCTCGACCGACTGATTTCTCACTTTCGGCGATGACATTCTGCGAAAAACCCGGGTCCCTCGCATTCACTCGTACATAGTTCTGAAAATTTTGCCTATTTTCCCGATCTCGTCGGTCACAGTGTGGGGGGCGGAAGCTTCTTTCGGCTGCGATGTAAACTGCGATTTTGCCTGACAGCGGTCGAGCTTCGAGCTTCGGTCGAATGAACGCGGAAAAAAAAAGTGAGTCAATGGAAAACAAGTGCTGCTGACTTTCGACCATGGATCAAATTGTGCAGCGCCACTCGCCGCACTATTCAAAATAGGTTGTTTTTTCGGTCTGATTTTCTGGTGACGTTCGAGGCATTTATGAATTCGCATATGAAAATTTTTTAATTCAATGTATCGTATCTATCGATCGATTTATTCAGGGTACCTGGAAACCCAACTAGCTTTGGGTTGTCTGCCGATTTCCCCGAGGCGCATTTTGTCCATTTAACATAAATGTGTGTCGTTGAAATCTAATTAGGGACGACACTCGCCATTCGCCAAAGGTTCGCGGTATCGAAACGCAAACAAACGTTGTCAATGGATATCGAAACGAAATATTCTGTGCACTTTGCAAGAACAGACAAATATGAAAATCCATTGGCAACCGCAACGACGGAAGACAGACGCACAAATGCATTTATATTGTTGAATACTATTTATTCGATGTATATACGTCAGATTTTCACGTTTGGTCGCTCGAACCTGACGCCGCGAGCGACATTGTGGATCTGCGAACGTATAATGTCAACGCGTGCGAATCGTACAGCTGATCACCGCAATTTCGAAATGGATGGATAGATACGGAAGGCGATACACCACTCGGTTCCGAAGTTGCGACTCGTCGGGCTCGTCCCTCGCAATATTATTTCGCATTCCCGGATTGATTCACTCACCCGAGCGAAACGACCAGCATGGCTTTCTACTATTGCCATTTAAAGGGTTATTCGCGCTCTTGCGCTGCAATCCGAATGGATATTATCGTACACGGGAAAAAAAGTGTCCGACTGCGTTTGTGTGCGGTACACGAGATTCCTCGATTCCCACTCATCAGATTGCCCTATGTATCGCTACGTTCAGCTTACAAAGCGGACGATTTTATAGCGAGCAGAGAGAGAGAGAGATATGCAGAGGGAGAATGAATGGAATGTGTCAATCGAGCGAATTTCGTCGCAATAATTCATGCACTGTAGCACTGATTATTTAAATTTGTCGATAATTACGCAGGACAATTTCATTACACCCTTTATGCTTATTTTCCTTTGAATCAGGCATTCGGGCTATTCGCGATAATCCTGGCAACTACAAATTGACGACTGTTGGTTCAGTCATCAGTCCATCCGATTTTTTTTGTGTCCACATTGCATTTTTTTTATGTATTTAACGATGGAGATAAGCTTCCGTGAAAGCTTAATTACATTTTGTTGGAAGCATAATTTCGTCGTTTTATTAAAGCAAAGAGCGACGACTTTTATTTTTCTACCCATGCGACAAATTTTTTGATATTTTTTATCTGGACGTCACTGGCTATCAGCTAATGACTGCTGGGACAAATACGATAACTCTGTTTACTTTTTTTTCATATTAAAAGCTCGAAGAGCAAAAACCTTTGCGGACAGGCAATTACTATTCGGTTTGGACACACCGACTCATAAACGTGCTGTGAAACCGAGGCCGCGAGTTTATCGAAACTGAACCTGCGGTAAATTTGCTGTCGAGAGTTTCTCCGTTGTACGACCGAGTTATGACTACCCTGCATCATCGTGGAACACGCTTAACACGTGCAATACATAGCACGAAACACACTCGGCACACGGGCAAAACACGGCGACGCAAAAACCTTCGAAACCCTTTAGTTGTTAAGGCGATGTAAAACATCACAGTCAGTAATAACATTTTTTACACAACGGTTACTCGGGACTATTCGAATTTTCCAACAGAGGCAAATTCGGAGTACATTTTTGGCCGTCAATTCATCGGTCGTTATATGCATTTGTCCGAAAAGTGGAACGTCTGGTGTGCAGTTGTCTCAGAAGCTGCGCATCGAAAAAAATCGATGGGATAACAATGCCCAATATAGTGACTATTTTATTTCATATAATAGTCCCTGTTACCGTAATTTACTACCGGTTACATTTATCATCGGCGCGAAAACCATAAAAGCACCATCGTTGGCCTCCGGGGCAAATATGTCGTACATGCCACAGTCGACCATGCATTTTTATTCTGAGTGCGGCGGACGACTCGGCGTCTCGCCTTAGGGGTTTACAAAAATTCCTGGAAAAAACAATTGGACGCGGGCAACAATTTCCAGCGAATTACTCCGGAAAATCTACCCCCAGGGCTCTCTGAATGCGAGAACAAACGGGGCGGAAAAAAAGATCTAATTGCCGTCGTTAATCAACCACTCGCACCACTCGATGGTTGACGGACATTTCAATTCGAGGAATATGCGTTTAAATGTTGACTGTCGTTAACGCGGAAGACTGATGCGCCTCGGGGTACGCAATATTACCCTCGCGATTCTCTCGCCTACCAAAACATTCGCATCTGGAACGTCCCTGTTTATAATTCATATACAATGAAGTATTCAAATTTAATCATTTTCAAATGGTTCGACGGAAATGAGCTGTCGGTAACTAATGAAAAACTTTCGAACTATCATGTTATTAAGCTATCTTGACTGAATAAATGATCGGACAGTGGAATGATGGAGAATTCTACGGCCGCAGCCATTTTCAATCAACCTCACTGCCGACCTGAGTAATATCCACTGTTTTTTATTGTTAAAATATTCCTAAGAACGGCCGCTGTAGGTTTTCGCGATGTCCTTCCCGTGCTCTTTATTCCGTTCAATTTTCCTGGAGACTTCCCAAGTGTGTTGTCTGCAGGCGCTCGTTTCAATGCACTGCTGAATCGCATTTGCAACCGGGACACAGGATTCTGGGGAAAATCGTTTCCGACTGAGTCTAAATGAGGGACTGTAGTCTTATTAAGTTTTCGTTGAATAAACGATCACGCATTTAGGTATAGTGGCGAAAAACCATCCACTGGATAAAATAGTTTACTAGATAAGATCCACGACGAGTGAATCTATAGAGATTCACCTGCTTCAATTCGAATCTTTGTCAACGTCGGAACAGATAGGGATGCATCGTGCATTTTTTTAATTTTTACTTTCGCATGTCGTTTGAAAATAGAAAATTAATATGGTTTGCGTTGCAACGTAAGAAGCAAAAAATAAATATAGACAATGGAGTCGAGACATAAGCGAATTAAGAGCGAATTACCTTTGCTCGCCCGGAGGTTCGAAGCAAAAAGTGTAATTACCAAAAAGTGCCGATGCGCTGCCTTGTCACGCGGACTCGTAAATAAAACAATTCAGCCGCAGCGTAAGGCCAAGTTAATTAACGAACGGGAATTTTTTTCTCTCCGCTGCTTCTACTCAGCGCCACGTCCATCCGAGCTCGCTGCTTCTGACAGTCACAGATTAAATACACGGAATAATTTTTACCGCATACGCGCGATGCGTCCAATATTCTTTGTGAGCATTCCACGGACAGATTCGCAATCATTTTGTTCGCATGTCGATATTACACACATTTTCCTCGTTAAAAACGCTAATGGAATAGTTCGTGACGTGTATCGCGTTACGTAATTATGTTGTGTCAAATAAAAATCATGCGGTTTATTTATTGGACAGTCAGCGGTGGAATTTACCGAAGGTACTGACTTTGACGTACGAAATTAAAAGGCTCGCCTCGAACGTCGTGGGAGATTCGTGACAGACGCGTGCGCGACCCACACTGTGCCGCTCGCAGTAGTGACGGACCCTGTAGCGTCAGACAGTGGTTAGCGGCGCTCGCCGAGAGCAGTCGACGAAAAACC